>CM070026.1:11696983-12172402 GCA_036247105.1 Cirrhinus mrigala | reverse complement strand
GGAGAGAATCATCCAATCATCCTCTACTCTTGTCCTCTGTGAACGTCCAGGCCTTTTTATGTTGCTGAGCTCACCAGTGTTTTTTTATTATTTTTTTTTTTTTTCTTCTCAGAATGTACCAAACTGTTGATTTGGCCACTCCAAGCGTTCCTGCTCTGATGGATTTCTTTTGTTTTAAAGCCTAACAATTGTCTGTTTTACTTGCATGCAGAGCTTATTAAAGAGCTGTAATTCTTTATTATTACTGTGCTTATTCTTAATGTGTTTATGGCCTTGCATTCTGAATGTGATAAGAAATGCTGTCATGAAATTATGTGATCATGTGTCACACCAAATGATGACGTATGTGTAGTTGCCCACAGATTTAAATGCTATTTCACCATGGGTGACCAAGCCCCCGAGATTTAGTACTGGTTCAAGTTCAACTGATCCTCTAACCTCTAGTAAGATGCTTTGCATTAAATACTTACTCAGCCCTAGTCTGAGGGGAAACAGACAGATACCCTAAAAGGAGACATATGTTGAGTATGCACTATGATTGGATGATATAGAAACATCCTGGTCTGATTAGGATATAAATACTTAGTTGTAAGTGTTACTAAGTGTTCCTCTTTGTCACACACTCTGCAGATGCTCTGTATGACTGTCTGACCATCTTGCAAGAATAAACCCTGTTTTTCCTATTCTACAATACTCTCATAATAAGAGTTGGAATAATTTTTCCATAACAAGGGTGAGTAAATCTTTAGCAAATTTTCATTTTGGGTGAACTGTTTCTTTAAACTCCTTCTAACTCTTAGCCAAAGCATTACTTTTATCATGTCTAATAGTATCAAGTTGACCATTATAAATCATATACTATCAGATACAAGCTTGTATCATTGCAGACTAAACTCTTTTGTTCTATAAATTGGTTAATACACAATGCACTGATGTTCGGAAGAGAAGGGCTCAGACTGGAGTTCTCATGGCATCTCTCCATATATTGCTGATTCTGTGCGTATGCACCACAGCGCTGTGTTTGGTGAGTGCAGAATTCAGATGTCATAGAAACAATGACTTTGTGATCATGTGTTGATAAATATTGTGCTAAACAAAAGCAAATTATCATATTTTAATCGCAAAACTATAACAGCTGTTGTTATATTATAATGTAATGACCTTGTTCAAGAGTTTTATGATGATAGTTTGTGAGTATTTCATTCAGGTTATACAATAAACAAAGCTTGCACTGTAATAGTTTGTTGATGTAAACGGGCATCTTTGACACTTACCACTCAAATGTTTTTCTTTTCAAAGCCAATATCTTCATTCACAGGTGGGTTATAACAATCACATAACTTTAATATAACAATGTATTCAGTAAAATCTGTTCTTAAAATGATTGTATACATTATGCTCTAAATTTGACCTTTTTAAATTAATTAATTAATTTATTTATTTATTTATTTACTTCTGTAGGGAACACAAAGATTGGTGTGGATGATGGAAAAGACCAGGATATATTTGATATAAATGAAGGTTTGTGGAAACATTAATATCATGTCTTAAATCTGTAGCATAACTTTTATTACACTTTATTAACTGCTGTCCTGTTCAACAGCGGCAGGACTTCACCTGGTGGAAGGAGATATTCTGATACTGGAGGTCAGTGTTTTCTTGGAGCAAATTCTCATGCCACTTTCCACAAATAGGGTACAAAGTAGGGCCTGAATCTCTAGGTCTGAAAAATAATTATTTTTTAGGACATTCTTAACCTGTCAACATTATCCTCAGGAGGTCAAACTAATGTGTAAATACAGTAAAGTTTCAATCACTAAACATCGCAAACATCAAAATAATTAAAATTTATTCAATAAAATAAATCCATATTTAACAGGGAGAAGACAGAAACACTATTCTGGATGAAAAGTATCGTTGGCCGACCACTGTGCCGTACGTCCTTGACAGCAGCCTTGGTCTGTGAATATACAATAACTGATTCAGTCCAGCTGAATTTATGCTTTGACCTGTATCTGACATACTAAATCCAACTTAATAATTGCTTCAAATTGCTCACTCACTGCCCTTCTGTTTTACTTGCTCTTTTTCTTTTTTTTTTTCTTTTGATAGAAATCAATGCCAAAGGTGTGATACTGAAAGCATTTGAGCAATTCAGACTCAAGACCTGTATTGACTTCAAACCCCGGTGTAGAGAGCCAAACTACATTTTCGTATTGAAAGACAGAGGGTGAGAAAACTTTACACGACACACATTTAAACTCATTTTCACACATTGCGTAATGATCAAAATTCTATTTACATTTGTTGCCTTTTTTTTTTCTTTCAAACAAAAACTCATTAAATATTTTTTTAATCTTTGTTTAAAAATTTCCATGAAGTCATAATTGATGTTTTGTTTTGTTGTTTTTACTATGAATATGTTAGCCTTAAAGGGGTCATCGGATGCTAAGTTCAGTTTTACATGTTGTTTGGACATTAATGTGTGTTGGCAGTGTATGTACAAATCTACCCTATAATGATAAAAATTCATGCAGTGGTTTTTAATTAATCTGTAAAAATAATATCCCCTTTTTCAAATCGAGCCATTCTCAGATGCCTGTCGTTATGGCGTCACACCGACAGAGGCCGCTCCCACGATAGTTGATTGACATGAGCGTCTTACCTTAGATCAGCTGTAACAGTCCGCCCTCTTTGTTTCAATGCCGGAGCATGGATGTAAGTTAGACAAGAATATCTCTGATTGAGCGATTGAGGTGTTGTGCTGCTGGATGTAGTGAACATAGTGGTCGTCATTTACTCCCGACATCTGAGCCGCTGAAGATGCAGTGGATTACGTTTGTTTGTGAAGGGAATGCACCTCCCGATCTACATCTTTCTTGTTTGAACCACATTAGTCCAACAACACAGAGCCATTGTTAATGACGTCACATGCATGTGAATGTATAAATGTTAAGAATGACCCTAAACTCTTCCGGTCTTCCTCTGAGTCCACACTTTTGTGATGTAATGTGGCTTTGCTTGTCGGGTTGCTTCTCGCCTCGAGGGCGCATAGTGGACACAAAGGGTCTCTCACGAGCACACTTCTGAAAGCTACAGTGACGAAAAGGACACCCTAAGGTCTTGTGTACTTACGGTGCAAGTTGAACGCACATGAACGGCACCACAAAGTCATTATTACAAGTGGGGAAACTAGAAATTTTCTTAAAGCCCTGAGTTTCCAAGTTGGGGGCGTGTCAGTGAAAAAACGTGTCGGATGCAACGGACGCAGCCATAGATATGCAACTGTATTGACAGTAAATTTGTTGAAATGAATAATTTTTTTTTTTTATAATGTACAATAAAACTATATGGCCTAATGGTTAGGGAGTCGGGCTTGTAATCGAAAGGTTGCGGGTTCGAGTCCCAGGTCCGGCAGGGATTGAAGGTGGAGGGAGTGAATAACCAGCACTCTCTCCAATACCACGACTGAAGTGAGTCCCTTGAGCAAGGCACCAATTGCTTCCTGGGTGCCGCAGCGATAGCTACCCACTGCTCCGGGTGTGTGTTCACGGTGTGTGCGTGTTTGTTCACTACTCACTACTGTGTGTGTACACTTGGATGGGTTAAATGGGTCACCATACCAAAGTGACTTGAACTCCAACTTGTAAGTACGAACATCCTATCCAGCATTACACATGCACACCGGCAGCCTTTGTAAGTCTGCAAGAACGACTCGAACAACACTCTAGAGGTGTTCACCTAATCATTTCCGTTTCCATTTCAACGCAATGTCATATTAAAGATTACTTAAAATTAAACTAATCGTTCATGAACGACACATCACTACTTTCTTCAGTGCGGGCTCAGCAGAAGTGCACATCAAGGGCCATAGTGGCCGCAGGCTCACACTACAGGAGTTTTAAAATCCTAACTGATTATGAAATCCGGTTGCAGTACACCCGTACGGAGAATCTTTGCAGGTTATTTTCTCTCAAATCTTAAACATGCACACACTACAAGATATAAAATCGTGGCACATCACACATTATCATGTGTGATGTGCCATGACATTATCACACATTATCATGTGTGATGTGCCATGACATTATCACATCACACCTCACATGATCTCACGCAGCAGACTGTCATTGATATTTCAGCAACTAACCAGTGCTTCTATTTCGCCTTATAGTTGTGATACGTTTTTGACACATTATACAGACAGTCTTGTTACTGCAAAAATTCGACAAGCAGTTTCTTTCATTTCCACTATCCACCGGACCAGCGTGCTATTTCCGTACAATGACGTAGCTTGCTCATTAACCACAGTAAGATGCATTGTTGTAGAAACGAACTAGGTAGTCACAACTGTTTCCCAAACATGGTCGCATCACCATCCTTTGAACCACTGTAGTTCAACAATATAGGGCCAATGTTAATGACATTACATGTATGTGGTGGAGTAATAACTAATGCTATTTAAATGATTAGAGATCCTGCTGCTGAATTGTACATGGCACCTGAAGACTAATTTACAATTTTTTGTTCCCTTTCATTTTGCTTTATTTAATGTTTAATTTATTGCGGGTTTCCTCTTACGTCATATTCTGGGGTTCCTTTAGGCATTTATGCACATGCGCGCTATTAAAAAACGAAGCTTATAAAGGACATGCAAAAGTACATAGATTAAATCGCATTTATATGTAGATCGATTGAAAGATATAGATTGTACTGCATGTTAGCTTGCTTATTGTGCCCAAGAGCAGAAATTATTTAAGCCCATGTCTTACTAACAAGAAACTATAACCACAGGTCGAGAGCTGTAGTTTCAACCACATACAGGTGCTGGTCATATAATTAGAATATCTTCAAAAAGTTGATTTATTTCACTAATTCCATTCAAGAAGTGAAACTTGTATAATGTATACATTCATTCCACACAGACTGATATATTTCAAGTGTTTATTTCTTTTAATTTTGATGATTATAACTGACAACTAATGAAAACCCCCAAATTCAGTATCTCAGAAAATTAGAATATTACTTAAGACCAATACAAAGAAAGGATTTTTAGAAATCTTGGCCAACTGAAAAGTATGAACATGAAAAGTATGAGCATGTACAGCACTCAATACTTAGTTGGGGCTCCTTTTGCCTGAATTACTGCAGCAATGCGGCGTGGCATGGAGTCGATCAGTCTGTGGCACTGCTCAGGTGTTATGAGAGCCCAGGTTGCTCTGATAGTGGCCTTCAGCTCTTCTGCATTGTTGGGTCTGGCATATCGCATCTTCCTCTTCACAATACCCCATAGATTTTCTATAGGGTTAAGGTCAGGCGAGTTTGCTGGCCAATTAAGAACAGGGATACCATGGTCCTTAAACCAGGTACTGGTAGCTTTGGCACTGCATGCAGGTGCCAAGTGCTGTTGGAAAATGAAATCTGCATCTCCATAAAGTTGGTCAGCAGCAGGAAGCATGAAGTGCTCTAAAACGTCCTGGTATACAGCTGCGTTGACCTTGGACCTCAGAAAACACAGTGGACCAACACCAGCAGATGACATGGCACCCCAAACCATCACTGACTGTGGAAACTTTACACTGGACCTCAAGCAACGTGGATTCTGTGCCTCTCCTCTCTTCCTCCAGACTCTGGGACCCTGATTTCCAAAGGAAATGCAAAATTTACTTTCATCAGAGAACATAACTTTGGACCACTCAGCAGCAGTCCAGTCCTTTTTGTCTTTAGCCCAGGCGAGACGCTTCTGATGCTGTCTGTTGTTCAAGAGTGGCTTGACACAAGGAATGCGACAGCTGAAACCCATGTCTTGCATACGTCTGTGCGTAGTGGTTCTTGAAGCACTGACACCAGCTGCAGTCCACTCTTTGTGAATCTCCCCCACATTTTTGAATGGGTTTTGTTTCACAGTTCTCTCCAAGGTACGGTTATCCCTATTGCTTGTACACTTTTTTTTCTACCACATCTTTTCCTTCCCTTCGCCTCTCTATTAATGAGCTTGGACACAGAGTTCTGTGAACAGCCAGCCTCTTTTGCAATGACCTTTTGTGTCTTACCCTCCTTGTGCAAGGTGTCAATGGTCGTCTTTTGGACAACTGTCAAATCAGCAGTCTTCCCTATGATTGTGTAGCCTACAGAATTAGACTGAGAAACCATTTAAAGGCCTTTGCAGGTGTTTTGAGTTAATTAGCTGATTAGAGTGTGGCACCAGGTGTCTTCAATACTGAACCTTTTTTTACAATATTCTAATTTTCTGAGATACTGAATTTGGGGTTTTCATTAGTTGTCAGTTATAATCATCAAAAAAAAGAGAAACAAACACTTGAAATATATCAGTCTGTTTGGAATAAATGTATGCATTATACAAGTTTCACTGCTTGAATGGAATTAGTGAAATCAACTTTTTGAAGATATTCTAATTATATGACCAGCACCTGTAAGTTTACAACGCTGTCTGTGAATGTTCGTTTGAACTATGGTTTTGGGAAACACCGAATCGTTGAACTATGTTGGTAATGACGGAACTTGCGAATAGTTGGCTAACAATGCTTTTGGGAAACACCCCCCGCCTTATAGTTATGATACGTTTTTGACTCAAGCAGTTTCTTTCATTTCCACTATCCAACGGACCAGGGTGCTATTTCTGTACAACAACGTAGCTTGCTCATTAACCACAGTAAGATGCACTGTTGTAGAAACGACCTAGGTAGTCACATCTGTTTCCCAAACATGGTCGCATCTCCATCTTTTGAACCACTGTAGTTTAACAATATAGGGCCAATGTTAATGACATTACATGTATGTGGTGGAGTAATAACTAATGCTATTTAAATGATTAGAGATCCTGCTGCTGAATTGTACATGGCACCTAATGACTAATTTACAATTTTTTGTTCCCTTTCATTTTGCTTTATTTAATGTTTCCCTCTTATATCATATTCTGATGTTCCTTTAGGCATTTATGCACATGTGTGCTATTAAAAAACTGAGCTTATAAAGGACATGCAAAAGTACATAGATTAAATCGCATTTATATTTAGATCGAATGAAAGATATAGATTGTACTGCATGTTAGCTTGCTTATTGTGCCCAAGAGCAGAAATTATTTAAGCCTTGCTAACAGGAAACTATAACCACAGGTCGAGAGCTGTAGTTCCAACCGCATAAGTTTGCAACGCTGTCTCTGAATGTTCTTTTGAACTATGGTTTTGGGAAACACCGAATCGTTGAACTATGATGGTAACAATAGAACTTACGAATAGTTGGCTAACAATGCTTTTGGGAAACAGCCCCCCCCATTCAGGATGATGTTTTTGTTTTCCCATCAGCTGTTACTCATATGTGGGGAATCGTCACATGGAGAAACAGAAGTTGTCAATTGGTGAATACTGTGACCGTTTAGGAACTGTGGAGCATGAGTTTCTGCATGCGCTGGGTTTTTGGCACGAGCAGTCCAGATTTGACAGAGACGACTACGTCACCATAGTGTGGAACCAGATTAAAGCGGGTAATTACTGAATTCTTTAAAACATGCCTCAATAATAACATCATTCTGTCTTACCAAACTCCTAAAATCTCTATTTATATATATACACTGATATTAAATGCAAACACATTTGTTCATTAACTGTTTCGCGGTTTGTTTCTCACTAAGGTGACGAGAAAAACTTTATTTTACACAATGATACAGTGTCAAGCTCTTTTGGTCTACCCTATGATTACGGTTCAGTCATGCACTATAGTAAGACGGCCTTCAGCAAAACCGGTGAGCCAACCATCGTTACCAAGATACCAGAATTCTTGGATGTGATTGGTCAACGCTTGGAGTTCAGTGAAAGTGACCTGCTTAAGCTGAACCGGCTATACAATTGTAGTAAGTTTATGATTAAGCACTCTCTGTGGAAGACTTGTTGAACTTGACTTAATAATCCTCCATTATTATTTATAAATGCACTGACATTAATCTGACTAATAAGACAAAGACTGTTTGCTCAACTACTTCTCACTCATCTTGTCCTAAATATTTTTCATAATTCTTCCAGCTACAGCCTTAACTTTTCTGGACTCTTGCCACTTTGAGGAGCCGAATATCTGTGGTATGATCCAGGGTAAAGGTGGAAATGCCAAGTGGGCTCGTGTACAAAGAGTAAAGGGTGGTCCACAGACAGACTACACCAACCTGGGTCGATGTCAAGGTATGAACACCCCTACCCACAAAAGCAGGGTTCAACCCAACTCAACCCAACTGAGTTTTGCATTCATTTACAGTGAAAATTGCCATTTTAAGCCACATGATCATATATATATATATATATATATATATATATATATTATATATATATATATATATATATATATATATATAATACAGACTCCAGTCTGTATATATAGTACAAACACCAGTCCTGGAGAGCCACATCCCTGCATCCCTGTATGAACAGTGTTAATTGCTCCCTACTCCCTGAGTGTCACGTTAGGCTGTAGTAGGCAGCACGCAGGAGACGTGGAGTAAAAGTAAACAGTCTTTAATACACAAACGCAGGGGATAATCCACAACAGATGCTTGAGCAAACACACATATACAACAAGTACACCTGACAGAGGACAAATGAACAGACCAGAACTTAAATACACGGGGTAATAGGGAAACACAGGTTCATGGGAATAATCAAACTAAACAAGGACAGGAACATGAACAAAAATGAAAAACAGAAACTGAAACAGTGACAAAACAGGTCCATAGTCCTGACATCTCGCCCCCCTCCCTGAAGGCGCATCTTGGTGCCGTAAACAACAACAGAGGGAGCCATAGGTGGAAACTTGGGAAGAGGCTTGGGAGGAGGACAATGAACAGAGTCTTGGTGGAGACGACTGAGGGAGGAGCTAAGGAGGAAACAGGAGGAGCCAGGAAGACAACAGGAGAGACCAGGGCAACCAGACGGAGGGAGGAGCAAGGGAGACGACAGGAGGGACCAGGCCGGACCAGTTGGAGACAGGAGGGACTTGGAGAAGGAGGAGCCAGGTGGGACCCAGGCCACAGCCATGATGATCACCCACAATGGAACCGACAGAGGGAGGAGCCATGGAGGAGGAAGGGCTGATGACTCCAGGGGGCCGACCGATGGCAGAGGAGTAGGTGGTGGAGAAGCCCGAGGCGAAGACAGAGAGCCAGGTGACGAGGAGGATCCAGAGGGTCGAGGTGGAACAGATGTCTCTGGCGACTGACGCGGAGGCGTAGATCCGGGAGGCCGCGGTGGAGCCGGACCAGAGGACCAAGGTGGAGCCGGAGGGGTGAAGGAGCCTGACAGAGCCGGAGGGATGAGATGAAGCTGGAGGAGTGGAGTCCCAGGGCATAGGATGGTTGACGACAGCCCAAAGTGGAGCCGGAGGGACAAGGGAGCCCGGTCAGGCGTGCAGATGGCACTAGGGATGGGGGGGACAAGGCCCCCTCCAGATTCATAGTGACCCGATCCGTCCCCCTCACTGTCCCTACGAAAGGCGATAAACATCGGTAAAACGGAGGATTAATCAGGGTTTCTGCTATGTACCGCTCCTTAATTTTTGCCGCCACTGCTTCAGAATCAGACGCAGGCTTACCAGGGCTGTAGACTCATTCTTTCCTCGGGTCGCTCATGTGGCCGAAATATTAAACCCTTAACTAAGGAACACTGAGTGAGTAACAGGATCTTAGTCCCCCCACCCAATGCTTTAGGTCTCTACATAACAGGTAGTTATATGTTGGTGCCTATCGTGTTGCTTTGTAGTGCTACAGATGAGGTGAGGTGGGTTCCAGGATTTACTTTATACTAGAGGTCGACCGATATTGGATTTTACTGATACCGATAACTAGGTTGGACCACACTAGCCGATACCTATTAATCGACCGATAGTTTTTAAAATGGATACTGAACAGAAAATAAATAGTGCTCTACTATTTAAAAAGAAAAAGAAAAAAAAAAAAAAAAGTAGCTGACTGAACCATACTTTGTAAATGAATAAAAATATTAATAATTATTACATATTGATCATTACAGTTAGTTCATTGTACATTAATGTTAAAAAAAAAGCAACTAAAATTTTTAAAATATATCAGTAAATGCTGAAATTAACACATTCTAACAAAGAACAATACTTCTATTCTACAGCTTTTATCTTAATGTTACAAATGGACACGTATTGTAAAGTGTTACCATTACATCAACAATCCAACTAAAGATTGCCATCTTTAAATATCTATACAAAGGTCACAGTATTGAAATTGCATACATATGGATATTGTGTACTTTCACAATTTAACTGCTTTTATTCTAGAACATTTGTGGTTATCTAATCAAAATATAAAAATATGTTAGTCACACAACGGGCAAAATTGCAGCGCCACGTCTAGAAGAACTCGCAGCTATCCGGTATCACACACACTGGCCGTGTCGCCTTCAATTCAAGCAGCAGTCTGCAAGACTTTATTTGATCACCAAATGGGCAAAAGTATACTGCTGTCCTTTCTCCACTAATGCAGCATCTAGTCAACAAATTAATCACTTAGTAATGACATAAAAACATGCACTACAGTACAGTATACTCTTTAAACATCTGTTAACAGAGACGCTGAAGATGAGCACAAAGAGAAAAAAAAATACTGTTGCAGGCAGAGCAAGATCATGGTTCACATTGCGCAAAATATTGGAAATATTATCCTAAATATTGAAACGGGGGTTTATATAAATGTATCTCTGAGGGGAACTAACCGTTTAAGAAAAGTATGTGGCATTTTCTTTTCATTTGCCCATGTATAATCCATTTAAAGTAGCTTTCATAAGCATGGCGCAGCTTTGTTTACAGCAGTAACCAAAGAATTTGGTTCCATAAGTTCCATAAGTGCCACCTGCTGGCAGAGACTGAGTTTGCGCTTTTCAGTCTGCTGTTTTTCCCTAAAGCATCTTTTCATTTGTAATAAAATATTAATAAGTGAAAATTTTGACCAGGCAAGTAAAAATTGAACCACTGGCCCGACTGGGCCAGTAGAAAAAATCCTTAGCGTTAAGCCCTGAATCAAAAACTGACAACGATAAAGAAAATAAACAACAACAATTTGTGAGTGTTTCTGCTGTACCATAAACAACAAGCAGTGTTCCTCTTTTACAGCACTGAAAAGTTTCACACTCACAATCAGTGTGATTAAATCAGTTCAGCTCAAATGTTGCAAATGTTCACTTCAAAAATCCAGGAAAATGATACTCAGTCCATTAAAAAAAATCAGAATGTTCATAGACTTGCAAAAGCATGTATGTGAATTACTTTGCGGGTACATTCACGTCACAGTTCCACGTATGAGAGATTTCTTTTAAAGCACAGTTCAGTCTTTATACTCGTTGAAAGAAAAGATTATTTGCTTACCAGCATTCAGTGGAAAATGAAGAAAATAAAGTACACCACCACACTTGGGTCATGGACGGAGTGCTGAAAGATGTCCAGATAGGCAGGGTAATGTTCCTTTAACTCTGTGATCTCCAACGATTGTCCCCATGATCCTAAAGGCTACAGCTTGATCCAACAAAGCCGCAATCCTGTCCAATGGAGATCAGTCCGAGAGCATGAACAATACAGGATCCTATCCAACGAATCATCCAACTCTCCCTCACCAAAAATAAACAACAGCATCCTCCACGTTTTGAGTTTGTACGAACTAACAAAAATTAGATGCAAAATACACACAAAAACACGGGAGTATTCAACTCCAACGCTGAATATCTTTCTAAACTCTAACAGGCCTGTCCTCAGCTTTACGCACGAGCACGACAAAAAACTTGCTACATCACTATTAAGGGCAAAATATGTATGATATTTGTAATAAAATGTCCAAAAACCACTTGCACAGTGTTATATATTTCATGCAGTTGTGTACTTACGTTATCTCAAAAGTTCTCAAGGATTTGTAAATCCAGAGAAATTCCAGTTTTAAATAATGACCCGTCCCTTGTCATTGTCGCCTGTCAGTGACGCAATTTCAGTGCTATCCTCGGTTTCCACTTATGATACTATGGCAACACTTGTGGAAAAATGTGGAAGTTGTAGTTTTACCGCATGCAGATCTACATAGAAACTACATAGAAAGGCACATTATTTGAGTAGCGGTACATGAGGGGAACGCACATTCATAGAGCGGAATATTGAGCAGAGCGTCACACCGCCCAGCGACAGCAGCTAGAGGAGAGTGAAACTGCATGCTGAACACTGCCGGTCAGTGCGGCGGCGCGCCATATATAGGCCTATATTGTATATATATATTTTTGGCCATTTTTCTCTTTTGGCCAAAAAACGAAAATGCCATTTACGGCCGATAATTTTCGGTGGCCGAAAATTCGGTGCATCCCTAGTTTTTATCAAGTCTGGTGAGCAAACCTATGGTAATGTAATTAAATACAGTATGTGCTGCTCAAAAATATTTAGCCATACTTGCAAATACGGTGGGTTCGTTCAAATTTACTTTTAGAATGACTGTTTTACACACGTAAAAATGTGCATCATTAACCCACCAAATCAGACAAATAGTCACATATCAGTAATAATATTGAATTAAACTTCATGTTCTTTGCAGATAATTTATTACGATGACATAAAATAGGCTTAATAGCCTATAATTTAATAAAGTTTATACTTCTACAGGGGCTGGGTTCTTCATGCATTTTAGCACAGCCAAAGGTACCCAAGGTGACACGGCTTACCTGGAAAGTCGCCTCTTTTACCCCAAAAGACGCTCCCAATGCTTGCAGTTCTATCACTACAACAGCGGGGCTGCCGACGATAAGCTATACATCTGGGTGCGTGAATACACCACTGAAAAGCCCAAAGGAACCCTGAGACTCATTCAGAAGATCAGTGGTAATAAATATTAATGTTTAAAACACTGATAGATAAATTCTTAGGCTATGGGTAACTTTTACTTGCACTGTTTAGGTGGACCCCAAGGCTCCTGGGAACTATACCATGTTATGCTAAATGTCTCTGATAAATTCAGAGTGGTGTTTGAAGGAGTTAAAGGAAGAAAACCATCAAAGGGTGGTCTTTCTCTGGATGACATCAACCTCTCAGAGACCAAGTGTCCTCAATACACTTGGCGCATTCGTAATTTTACCAGTCTTCTAGCTACAACCCCTGCCGGTTACGGAACCTACAGCCCCCGCTACCTGTCCCCAGATGGTTACTCATTTCAGATTAGTTTGTACATTAATGGTGTGACACGCAGCCCAGATAAAATGGCAATCTACTTCCACTTGACATCTGGAGCCTATGATGACAAACTCCAATGGCCGTGTCCATGGCGACAGGCATCCATGGAGCTGATGGACCAGAATCCAGACATCCAACACCGCATGAACAACATTAAGATGATCACAACAGATCCAACCATGACCTTCACTGACTGTAAGATACAAAGTTACAGATATTAAGCATTTTTATGAGCCATTAATGCTGATGTGCTAAGTACAGATACTTGGTTACAGATTATTTAGAGATAAAAGTCAATAAAAGATGTTTTATAAACAGTATCTTCTCTCTTTGTGCAGCCAAGGGTAATGATAAGTTTTATTGGGACAACCCACGAAAAGTAGGCAGTCTAGTCACTGACTCAGATGGCAGTAAATACTACCAGGGACCCGGTTACGGTACCAGCAGTTACATCACACATGATCGTCTGAAGAGTCGAAGCTTCATCAAAGGAGATGATGTCATCTTCCTCTTCTCCCTTAAAGGTTTGTGAGCAGCATGTTTTTATTCTATACCAGAGAAATTCTTATGAAATATGCCATAATTCTTAACTTTTAACTTCATTAATAGATGTGTCTGGACTTTTGGAGTCAGAAATCAGAGAGTTTCAATTAGAGACTGATGACCGTGATGCGAAGGAGAAGCCAAAGAGACAGATGTGTATGTGTCCATATACCAGTTTTCTTCTCCCATATTTGATAGTTGTAAAATTACAAAATGTAAATGCATGTACAGTAACTCTCATCAAACTGAATGTTCTCTTACAGAACCCCAAATGTCCATTTAAAAGGACAGTGGACTAAAAGATTCCCGTGACATCATGCAGGAGGCATCACAAAGCCTTAACTGAGAGAGGAAAATAAATCTTTCCAGAATTTGCCATATTGTGTCTTCATTACTGAGCTTGAGCTACTGAATCATAACTGGTCCAAAAAAAAAAAAAAACAACTTGTGTTTATTGCCTCCTTAAGATGAATTTCTTCTTGCATTCCTCATTTATAAGTCACTTTGGATAAAGCGTCTGCTAAATTAATAAATGTAAATGCAAAATAAAAGGGAAAAAAAATAAAGCACTTAATCAAAATAAGTACTCAACCATTAATGCTCACACAGTTTATTAGTGGTTTGTTATAGTCTGTAACAAAGTGCTAGCATATTATAAATAATTAGTTAGCCTGTTGAATTAGCTCAAACAAAATGGGGGGAAAAGGACCATGACAGAAAAAAATTCTAAACCAGTCCATCATTGTAGCACAAGTAGTAGAGTAATAATGCAGAAAAATTCACAGTATTGGCAGTAAGAGAACTCTGTTGTACCTGTCCTGACTGATGTCAGCCTTCTTCATTTGACTGAGATGCTGGTCTGCTCTTCTGATTTGGCGGAGCTTTCAACACCACCACCACCACATTTAAAGGGTTAGTTCACCCAAAAATTAAAATTAGCCCATTATTTACTCAACCTCCAGGCACCCTAGGTGTGTATGACCTTCTTCTTTCAGACAAATCCAATCAGAGTTATATTGTTAATTCTGTTCATGAGATGTTTCAATCTGGCTTCAAAGTTTTACACAGCACTAAATCTGCCCTTTTGAGAGTCTCAAGTGATATTTTCACAGAAACTAATTCTGGTAAATCCATGGCTTTTATTAGGTCTGAGTGCTGCTTTTGATTTGGTTGATCACGTGGTCCTGTTGACACGTTTAGGCCTTCGTGGCACAGTCTTACAGGGGTTTCGTTCTTATATGACCAACAGATGTTTTAGTGTTCGTATTGGTCATCAGACCTCCTCTAGACAAATTGTGGAGTTCCACAGGGATCAATCCTTGGGCCGGTATTGTTCACTTTGTACATGCTCCCTCTGGCTTCCATTTTTAATAAACATAAGGTATCCTTTCATTTATACGCTGACGACACTCAGATCTATTTTCCTTTAAAGCATAATAATAAAAATGGCTTACAACCACTGTTTTGCTGCTTGATATTGCAAATTGGTGTGTCTTACCATATTATTTTAATGTAATAACTTAATAATGAACACACTGGTTTGTAGTGCAAACCATTTTACAGTTTATTGCACGTTGTTATTCTTCTGGTCATTTCCCTGTAGCAGCTAATGAACTGGAAGTCTCACCCGTAGGCTTACTTCTGCTTTGAAGAATAAGGTTGATAACAGCTTGAAAAATGTAACTATTAAACATTTTAGAATGAGTTCTAAGAAACTGTCAGGATTATGCTGCTACTGCGAGGAGTGAGGAACAAGGAGAGGAGTGATAAACTCAAACAACAGTCCTATAAAAAACATCCACAGGTAGTACAGGGCAGACAGGAACACACTGTTGTGTTTGATAAAAATCACACTGACACCGGGAGTAACATCAACTTATTGTCTCTTTTTACTTAGCCTCTGTTTTCTTCAGACCTCAGTAAATGAACACATCCATTGGTCAGGCATGACCGAACGCTTTCAGCACAATCGAACACGATGCATCACTGAACATTAACTTAATGCGTTATCAAATAACACTTGTGAGAAAACACAACACACACATATCACATAATACGGAGACTTGCAAACGAACAAACTGACGTTAACAACAGACAAGGGAATCAAGG
Source organism: Cirrhinus mrigala (assembly GCA_036247105.1). NCBI lineage: Eukaryota > Metazoa > Chordata > Actinopteri > Cypriniformes > Cyprinidae > Cirrhinus > Cirrhinus mrigala. Next base: position 12,156,526 of record CM070026.1, on the reverse strand, counting down.
GCAGACAACCCCACATACCAGTCATGCCAGTCAGCACTTAACACAGTTCTGAGCTCCGAGCTCATTTAAGTAATTTTTATAAACTTGCCTGTGAAAAAATGTTACTGGTATGCATCTTAAGACAAAACAAAGGCACTGGCATGTTTTAAGATCAGTCACTGCAAGTTCTTTCAGTTGAAACAGCTCAGACTTACATTTTAGTCTGGGACTAGGCTTTAAGCCTTGTCTGTGAAACCTGGGGACAATGTCATAACATTTTGATCTGACCTTAAGAATTAAATCTGCTTAATATCAATAAAAATAATTTTTTAAAAAAGTGCTTGCGAGATTCCTAAAGAAAACAAAATAATTGTAAAACAATACAATAAATACAGAAACTGAATATTCTCAGAACCTTTTTGTTCTTTTTGAAAGTTTTGGATTCCACGAGTTCTTCAGTTTGTATTTATGTTCCATGTGGAATCGCCAAGACTGCAACGCGAGCACCGCACCAGCTGCACAAAACGCCCTCACCTGGAGAGAATAGTCAATATCCGTGCAGCCGAGGCGGCGCGGCTCCGGGGTGGAAGTTGCCACAAAAGCCGAAATGACACCAAACTTCAGCTTTGTACAGCGAGGCGGGAGCATGAATTATTCTTTCATTCTTCATTACTGACAAAGAGCTATATTAACGCTATAGTGGCGTGCCTTTGTCACGGATGTGAAAGGACACACTCAAAGCAGTGAGACTCAAATCTTTTTGATAGAAAAAGGGGTACAAATCAGGTTGGCTGAAGACAATATACTGCAGATATACATATGACCACAGCAGCGACACTCAAATCTGCTACTATAAAACAACAATAGGATACAACGTGAAAACTGTAACAGTACACTTGTAAATATTAACAGTGTAATAGTACTGGACAATAAACTATAGATAATAACGAGAAAACTTAATTAATTTCTAAACAGCATTTGTTAACATTTAACGTCATAAACATGAAATCAACATACCTTTTTGATAGAAAAAGGGGTACAAATCATGGCTGAAGACAATATACTGCAGATATACATATGACTAGAAAAATAGAAATTACACTTTCACTCAACTCATATTACAATTAATTATCAGAAATTTTAAGACAGACACAATGACCACGTGAAATGCACTCGTTACCGCTCGTGAATGCACGAGGAAATTCAATATATTCATAATGACCTCAACAACTGTGTTAAAGTGTTAAATAGATTATATACACATTCGAATACGTCAGTTCAATCAATTGCGTCGAAAACAGTCACGTAAAACATATTATTTTCACAATTAATACGTTAATGAGTTAGAGCGTGAAAAAACGCACATACCCACAGCAATGACACTAAATCTGCTGCGGTACGGAAAGAGAAGAGAAACAAAATACTACATCTGCAGTACCATTAACAGCCACAGGAGGGGAGCCTTCGTACACCAACAAATACAACCAAATCTTTTATTTTACGAAATGAACATAAAATTATTAACTCTTTAAATTAAATGTTCTTTTTTTATGCTAGTGTTTCCTGTCACCATTTAAGTTCAGAGATAAGAGAAGACTGCGCTCTAGTGGTCGGGAAATCGCGATACTTATGTGTATATATATATTTTTTTTTACATCCCTACTGTACAGAAATTTAAATCTACAGATAATGCTAAATAATTCACTCTAAATACACAGTCACATAACACATCAGCTCATTAGAAGAGAGCTCTATGCATGAACAGTGTTATTTGCTCCCTACTCCCTGAGTGTCACATTAGGCGTACAGGGTCCTGCAAGTCATCTGTAGGAGATAAAAACAAGACCCGCAAATCCGTGGCCACAGAACAGCAGAATATGAACGCAATGTGCAAAGTCTCTCATTAAGCATTTTCCTCCCATAGAAAACTATTAACACTTAATAGGGCTTATACATGTATTAAGATAGTGCTATTAAAAGATCAAATTCAGTATACAGTTTATCAATACAATGTATATGTACACAGTGTTTTCTTCCACAAAACGAGGCATAATGTGGACTAAGATAATAGACTAAACTCAGTATGCTCCTCTTCATTGTTAAAACAGCTACAGACAAGCAGGTGAGCCCAGAATAAACACAACGCCGCATTTATTCATGTTTTCCCATATAGAATAATCTCTACAGCCCTTTATATCATTGTCTTTGTCCATTATGCTACATTTTGTGTTTTATTATTGATTTTCTTCGGGAAACGCGTTGCGTTCTGGGCATGTCTGCTTGCGTATACGGAGTTGGTCCTTTTTAATATCACTTAATGCATTTCTTATTGCGCGTTCAAATCTTCTGTATACTGAATTTGGTCTTTATCATCTTAGTCCGTTTTGCCACATTAAGCGTTTGTTGGGCAAGTAGTTATAAAAGTGAAAATTGAATTCATGGTCATATGTTAATCGTTTAACCACCACAGCGTCTTGTCTCCATTGGCAACACGCACAATTTGTATAGATTGCAAGTGACATTGCAGGTAGCAGAGAGTGCAAGTGATGATTGCGAGTGACATTGTAATTTAGTTTATTTTTTCTTGTATTTACCACCTGGCTATTGTTGTAAAATTTTGAGAGATTAAAAAATAATAAATAAATAGAATAAAATAAAAAATAAAATAGACTGCAGGTGATGTCACTTCCGGAAGTGCAGGTGTCTGAGAGTGCAAGTCTGAAAATGCAAGTGCATGTCTGCAGCCAGACCCTTCTCAAAAATTCATTCAAGGATTTGCGCTATGCCATTGCCTGCAGCATCTTTACATACAGACGAAATTTACTAGAGAAGTGTGACATAATATACCTCTGTTAAAAATAAAAAAAAAAATAAAAATGAGGGCACTTATGGTAGAATAGAACAAACATCTTAAGTGATAAGAGAAACATACAAAATGTGCAGAGCAGTGGGTCACAGCGACTGGAATTGAGAACAACTGTAGTAGGGAAGTTGCCAATTAAAGCACAAGGACCGAGTCAAATCAAGCAGTATTGTCATGTGTGGAATATTGAACAAACCAAATATTATTTTTGCAAAATTATCACCAACTGTAAAAGAAAAAAAAATCTGTTATTGTGTTTCCATGACTTTACAACAGGAATCAAAATATAGAGAGAGAAGTATAAAGAGAAATGTCAAACTTACAGTCACTCTCTCAGCAGCTATTATTAGATACTCTCTCGTAAATCACAGAATTGACCGTTATTTGTATTTGTTTGCCAAGGTAATTTAACAAAGTTTTATGAACAGACAAAATTATATGATAATTTTAAGTCTCATTGCATCATACATACTGTAGACTCTGTAAAACGGGACGGTGTCACATGGAAGACTAGAAGTCTATTTGTTTAATTTGTTTAATTTCTGTTATACCACCACTGTGTAAAAAGATGAATAATCCATAATCTTGCATTGATAACTCTTTTATGATGTTATGGTGGCATTTTGGTCTTCATGATAAACACATTTTACTGATACTGTAAGGAAATTTTATTTGGCCTTCTCTAGACATATCTTGTCAAGGACTGCTATAAGACATACAAAATGATCTTTAAACTCCATTATGAGGTCCAAAGTGAAAGCGAGAAGACTGGCTTAATAGCCTGTTACCTAATAAAGTTTATACTTGTACAGGTGCTGGGTTCTTCATGCATTTCAGCACAGCCAAAGGTACCCAAGGTGACACGGCTTACCTGGAAAGTCACCTCTTTTACCCCAAAAGACGCTCCCAATGTCTGCAGTTCTATCACTACAACAGTGGGGGTGCCGATGATCAGCTAAATATCTGGGTGTGCGAATACACCGCTGAAAACCCTAAAGGAGCCCTGAGACTCATTCAGAAGATCAGTGGTAATAAATATTAATGTTTAATACACTGATAGATAAATTCTTAGGCTATGAGTAACTTTTACTTGCACTGTTTAGGTGGACCCCAAGGCACCTGGGAACTATACCATGTTAAGATAGATGTCTCTGATAAATTCAGAGTGGTGTTTGAAGGAGTTAAAGGAAGAAAACCATCAAAGGGTGGTCTTTCTCTGGATAACGTCAACCTCTCAGAGACCAAGTGTCTTCAACAGACTTGGCGCATTTGTAATTTTACCAGTCTTCTTGCTACAACCCATGCCGGTTACGAAACCTACAGCCCCCGCTACCTGTCCCCAGATGGTTACTCGTTTCAGATTGATTTGTACATTAATGGTGTGACAGGCAGCCCAAATAAAATGGCAATCTACTTCCACTTGACATCTAGACCCAATGATGACAAACTCCAATGGCCGTGTCCATGGCGACAGGCATCCATGGAGCTGATGGACCAGAATCCAGACATCCAACACCGCATGAACAACATTAAGATGATCACAACAGATCCAACTAAGACCACCACTGACTGTAACATACAAAGTTACAGATATTAAGCATTTTTATGAGCCATTAATTCTGATGTGCTAAGTACAGATACTTGGTTACAGATTATTTAGAGATAAAGGTCAATAAAAGATGTTTTATAAACAGTATCTTCTCTCTTTGTGCAGCCAAGGGCAATGTTAAGTATTACTGGGACAACCCATGAAAAGTAGGCAGTCTAGTCACTGACTCAGATGGCAATAAATGCTACCGGGGACCCGGTTACGGTACCGGCAGTTACATCACACATGATCGTCTGAAGAGTCGAAGCTTCATTAAAGGAGAGGATGTCCTCTTCCTCTTCTCCCTTGAAGGTTTGTGAGCAGCATGTTTTTATTCCATATCAGAGAAATTCTTATGAAATATGAAATAAGATAAAACTTTTAACTTCATGAATAGATGTGACTGGACTTTTGGAGTCAGAAATCAGAGACTTGTGATTAGAGATTGATGATGGTAATGTGGAGGAGGAGCCAAAGAGACAGATGTGTATGTGTCCATATACCAGTTTTCTCCACCCATATTTGATAATTGTACAGTTATAAAATATAAACACATGTACATTAACTCCCATTAAACTGAATTTTGAATTTAAAAATAAAAGATAGAGCTGGTAAAACTACTGTGCTATTCTCAAGAATCTTACTAGATTACTAGCGGTTCTCATGTTCATTGCCTCCTTAAAATTATTTTTTTCTTGTATTCCTCATTTGTAAGTCACTTTGGATGACAGAGTCTGCTAAATGAATAAATGTTAATACAAAATAAAAGGAAAAAATAAAAATAAAAATAAAGCACTTAATCAAAATAAGTACTCAACCATGAATGCTCACACAGTTTATTAGTGGTTTGTTATAGTCTGTAACAAAGTGCTGGCATATTATAAATAATTAGTTAGCCTGTTCAATTAGCTCAAACAAAATGGGTGGAAAAAAGCCAAGACAGAAAACAATTCTAGACCAGTCCATCATTGTAGCACAAGTAGTAGAGTAATAATGCAGAAAAATTCACAGTATTAGCAGTAAGAGGACTCTGTAAGATGTACTTGTCCTGGCTGATGTCAGCCTTCTTCCTTTGACTGGTTTTGTGAGATGCTGGTCTGCTCTTCTGACTTGGCTGAGCTGTCAACAGCAACACCAACATTACATTTAAAGTGTTAGTTCATCCAAAAATGAAAATTAGCCCATTATTTACACAACCTCCAGGCATCCTAGGTGTGTATGACTTCCTTCTTTCAGACAAACCCAATCGGAGTTATAATAAAAATTATCCTGGCACTTCCAAGCTTTAAAATGGCAAGCAGTCAAGAATGGCCGGTGTTTCTCTTCATCAGTCTAAAACAAGTCCAATAAAGTGCATCCATCCATAATAAAAAGTGCCTCACACAGTTCCGGGGGCGGGGGGGGGGGGGGGGGGGGGGGGGGTGAATAAAGGTAGCAGGGACGGGGGGACGCGTCCCCCTCACTTTTAGAAACAGGTGATTCTGTCCCCCGCACTTTTTTTGACCTAGCGCCAATATTTCTGCCAGTGTTCTCTGATTTGTTAATTAGATTTGAGTGAACTAACCTTTAGCCAATCACAGCGCGAATCTCTTGGGCGTCTGCCATGAGCTTCAAATCTTGTTGCTCTTGTGAATTTTCGTTCGTTCACCCACTTGGCTGTCTGGGGTAAAATGCACCCTAGAAAAAAGCAGAGGACGATTACATCATTTTTTCAAACACACGATGTGAGTATGTGTTACAGAATGTCGCGATGACACCAATCACACGTTTCCATGTTATGATTTAACGTCGAAAGACAACAGAACCTGTTCTGTGTACCTTGTCACGTTGTGCCGAATTCAGTGCGTGTTCAATGCTTTCCTACTTGTTGCTTTGGGTAAAAGCGCCTGGTAAATGAGACATAACAGATTATCGGGTTCTGCTGTCTTTTGTTGCCCACGTGCTGCTCGCGTCCAGAGTAGAATTGTCCTTTCAAATCAAATTTGTTTTGCAACGAATATATTATCATACTTTAGTCTATTAATTCATTACTACTGTGGAACAAATTGCTAATATTTTAAGGAAATATACATTAATTTGTTTTCTTATACATTTAAATAATTCAGCATCTTCCATTTTATGTTCCAGTTTTTAAATAAAATTAGCTTTATGTCATACTTGATCAAATTAGTCTTTTTAATTCATTGCTGCCATGTCTTAATTGGTCTGTAGGAAAGACAGGCTGCGAAGTCACTGACAGAGAGAGGGGAGGACAATTGCTCGACCTCTCCAGCATGTGTACAGGTGAGATTTTATAAAAAAAAATAAATAAATAAAAAATAAAAAGAAAGAGGACTGACTATTTTAAGGCAGTGTTTTCTTAAATGGAAATAATTGCCAATAGTTTAAGGAATTATGCATTAATTTATTTCCTTAAACATTTAAATAATTCAACCTTTTTTTTTTATTTTATGTTCAAGTTTTTAAATAAAATTAGCTTTATGTCATACTTGATCAAATTTCAAAACTCATTTAACACTTTTTTTTTTCCAACTGTTAAGTAGTAAGATAAACATTGTTCAAGTGTAGTGTAAATTAAATATTGTAAATATCATAAAATATCTTTTTCATATAATTTTCTACTTCATAAAAATTAAAGTATATATTTCCACAGTGGTCTTAAAGTCCAAGTCCTGCAGTATTTTATTTATTTATTTATGTATTTTTATGAGTATGATTTCACAGAAATAGGTTCATATGTAAGTTATCCTGGCATGTTACTCAAATTGCCACTTTGGTGCTGTAAAATGCCCATTGTTCTTCTATTTAGAATTTATTATACTGTATGAACACCCTTGGGTCTCATCACCATACTGTCCCCCCCACTTTTAAATTGGCTGCTACGCCCCTGTATGGAGGTACTCGACGGTGCTAAATACCCTCATACGAAAGCGAAGGCGAAAGCAAACGAAAGATTTGGCAAATTATGCAAGCTATTCTCGCCCGAGTCCGGCCCTATTGCCTCTTTTTCCCCCCTTCTCCCAAAACAGCTTATACTAGGGTTTCAGCTATTAAAATAGTTCAGTTTTGTATACAATGGCAAAGTGATCATATTTCGTTTTTTATCAAGTTAATTTAGAAAAAAACTTTTGAAGCATTTTTTGTTCGTTAAATATAAGTTTTTGTTTTTTAAAGTAAGCCAGCGGAAGACTAATCATAGTCTGTTTGATAAATGTTGCCTTCTCAAATCATCACGACTTAAATAAAATAAAATCTATTGATATAAAACAGTTACAGTATAAAACAATGCTAGTGTAAACGTTAAACCTAGATAAATGTGTGCTATTAGGCGCATATCCAATCATTTGTGTGGAGAGTGAAAGCTAAAGCCGCTTTGCAATTTTGACAATATTCCGTCATTTTTGCTGATAAAAGTAAGAATAATACATCATTTGGAACTGTAAAGGTCTACTTTTATTTGTGTGTTCTCGCAATGTCAACAAAACGTTGCAAACGGTGCTTCTAAAAGGAAGAAAACAAACATGACACGCTTTCTGTCGTCTCAACAGGAGCGCTTCACAAAAATTAACCGAAACTCAGCGAATACATACCTCACAGACATGATACATATATCTATAGAAATCTTTAAATTATAACTTAACGAAATTAAACAAATCGAAAACAAAAACGCTTTCATTATGTAATCTGTAATGATTTCTCTCTAAAGGCGCATCCAAAGAGGAGATGGCGAGTCAGGATCGGCAACTTCTTCCTTGCGACACTGACTCAGAAAACACTAGTTTATTAATAAATAATTTTTATTAATAAAATTACTATTTTCCTTACTATTTTCTCCCGACACATTCATGGTAATAACTTTTGCTGGTGCTTTCCGGCAAGCTTTAGCCTATTGTGTGCGCTTGAACGCGGAACTGTTCCAGCTGCGCTGAAGGATAGCTGGCTGCTGCTGCTGACTGAGAAACTAAACGCCTGCCGAGCCGGTCTCGAAAATGAAAGCAAAAGTCTCGTGGTGTTTCCACCAACGCGGATTTTATTTTATTTTTTTTTCACCATAATTGGTGGAAGCCTAAAATATAAAAGGAGAAGCCTAAAACAGGCCCGAAACCCGCCCCGCGTCTGAACTATGATGTGAAAATTGGCCCGATGCCCGGCCCCAGAGGCATAAAAAAGTCGAGGCCCGTTGGGCTCGGGCTGAAATGCAGGGCTCTACCGGGACATATCAACCAGTAGCCTTATTTCATTGCCAGTAACGGACGGTAAAGTTCAGGAATGAATGGTATGCGATTTATGACAGAATAGTCCCACTACTGATCGTTCATTTTTTCCTCACGTATTTCACCTTTAGTAACAACGAATCAAAACGGATACATTTCAAGTGACACGGGAAAAAGACACGAAAAATCAGAAACGCAGCGTGCACATTTCTGGTTAAAAATGAAAGGCCATCAACTGACACTTAAAATGGGAAGCATCACCAGATTCAAACCAGCAGCAAGAGTCAAAAGCTCGTTCACAGTTTAGTAAACGATGGCAACCTCGATGGCAAAGTTATTCTTGACTGCGCTGAAAGTCACAGTGCTACACTTTTCATGGGGAATCAACCTATAAATGGCTTGCTTATATGTGACCCTGAACCACAAAACCAGTCATAAGGGTCTTTTTTTTTTTTATTTGTAATTTATACTTCATCTGAAAGCTGAATAAATAAGCTTTCCATTAATGTATGGTTTGTTAGGATAGGACAATATTACTATTTGCAACTATTTGAAAATCTGGAATTTGAGGGTGCAAAAAATCTAAATATTGAGAAAATCGCCTTTAAAGTTGTCTAAATGAAGTTCATAGCAATGCATATTACTAATCAAAAAATAAGTTTTGATATATCTACAGTAGGAAATTTACAAAATATCTTCATGGAACATGATCTTTATTTAATATCTTAATGATTTTTGGCATAAAAGAAAAATATACATACCCATATACCCATACAATGTATTGTTGGCTATTGCTACAAATATACCCGTGCTACTTATGACTGGTTTTGTGGTTCAGGGTCACATATTTTAACATCCCCAAATTACACAGTTTTGAATGACTCAGTATTGCTGACTGCTACAGTATCAGAAACAGAGAAACAGAGAAACACTCAAGATTTTTTACGTGCCCTCTGGCGCCCTCTAGGTGTGTCCAGTGTGTGTGCAGACGCCCCACAGTGATCAACAGTATTACAGCCGCAACTTCATTGCCCACCTCAACCTGCGCCACTGCTACTACCTGGATTATATGACCGTAAGTCATGTACATGTATATAAATCAAAGAACTTTTCCCCAGTAAATGTATATTCACACACATGTCAGTGTTTAACTGTAATCCTTTATTTCTCTGACCCACAGAATCTCAACCAGAGCAATTAGATGAACACTCAGGGTATAATTCTAGCATTATTTAGGGAAAATTTTTATACTTCATTTTCAGAAACATGACAACACTGCTCTCAGGTGTTTTTTCTGGACCACATTTAAAAATGCTTTGGAAGAAGATTCTGAACCACCAAGATATAAACAATTGAGAAATCAGTCCAAGATATAATATACTGAAGATGTGATATTGAAGGATTTTACCAATGTTATGTAAAATACAATATGTGGTTGTAATTTTTTTTTTTTTTTGATTGAAATAGTTTTAATGCAACAGAAAATGACTGATTATCTGATTGAGAGGTATTTTAAGAGGTGATGTATTTCCATATGCCGTCTGATCTCAGGTATTGATCATGCTTTATCCGCCTTTATCTGCCAAAAATATTTAGCACTTTAGCTCTTCTTGCACTTTCTTTTCAGATATTCTTTTCAAGATTTCTAGCATGTAATATGGACTTATGTTTGTGATATTGTTTGTGGGTATTTCTTTTGGAAAATGTCTGAATAAAAAATTTGCAATAAATGTTTTATTAAAACATTCTACTGTGGAAAAGATGTATGCAATTATAGAAATAGGTTACCCAAAAATAAAAATTGACAGAAAATTTGCTCACCCTCAGGCCACCCAAGATGTAGATAAGTTTGTTCCTTCATCATAACAGATTTAGAGAAATGTAGCATTACATCAGTTGCTCACTAATGCAACTGATCAATCACGTTTATTTATACAGCGCCTTTTAACTAAACAGGTTGTGTCAAAGCAACTTTACAGTATTAATGTTGATGGTCCATCTCTGGGGTTTAACTAGTTGACATGGTCCCCATTGACATTCAGGGATGTAGAGGTTGTCTCTAGGTGCTGATCCACCATCTGGGCTAGGTACCGGGGGACTGCAGTGACCATCTGATCTGGATACAGACTGGATCTGGTGGCTACGGTGACCTCGGAATAAGAAAGAAACAGACTAATATTAGCGTAGATGCCATTCTTCTTACGATGCAACGAGTACATCAGGTGTTATGGGAAGTGTTCCCGGTTCCGGTTGACCTAATTAATGCAGCCTAACAATCCTTTCTAACGGATTTGGATTATAGAAATGAGTTATGTGTAGGCCAAGTTAAAGTGATGGGTCTTTAATCTAGATTTAAAGGAGAGGTCCGGTGTGATATTGACCTAAAGTGTATTGAATCATGATACCGAGTGTGAACTAACCTTGCATATCTCATCTCGGCTTGTCCACTCCAGTCCGAAATCTGGGGTCAGTTAGCCGATGCTAACAACAGGTTGTCGATGAGAGTAAATGGGGCATCGGGCTAGCCATGTAAATAAATCACTGTTTTACACCATTTACGAGGCACAAAGTAGCTCCACACTTCATTGGTAGACTTCCAAGGGCCCTGGCATTTAAAACGAGACATTGAGAACTCAGAATAACCACCGGTAGTTTATTTACAAGAAGACTTATACAAACAGTACCTGCAAGAAAATGACGGGCCGCCGCCATCTTCAATGTAGTCACGATAAGTTGAGTGTCGAGCAGGAACGAAACTACAACCTGATAAGTCACGTGAGTCCTCGCGTTTGTTTTGGACTGGAGTTAGTGCAGACAGTTGGCAATTGCAAGGATGTCGGACGATGAAGCTACTGAGTCGCTGTCTCTCAATCTCTCTCCTTTCACGGCGCTCACGCAGCTCTTCCTCCGTATATTCAGGCTCAAATAAATAAGGACGCCCATCAAACTCAAATGTTTCATCCTCGTCTTCATAAAACTCAGTAGCTTCATCGTCCGACATCCTTGCAATTGCCAACTGTCTGCACTAACTCCAGTCCAAAACAAACGCGAGGACTCACGTGACTTATCAGGTTGTAGTTTCGTTCCTGCTCGACACTCAACTTATCGTGACTACATTGAAGATGGCGGCGGCCCGTCATTTTCTTGCAGGTACTGTTTGTATAAGTCTTCTTGTAAATAAACTACCGGTGGTTATTCTGAGTTCTCAATGTCTCGTTTTAAATGCCAGGGCCCTTGGAAGTCTACCAATGAAGTGTGGAGCTACTTTGTGCCTCGTAAATGGTGTAAAACAGTGATTTATTTACATGGCTAGCCCGATGCCCCATTTACTCTCATCGACAACCTGTTGTTAGCATCGGCTAACTGACCCCAGATTTCGGACTGGAGTGGACAAGCCGAGATGAGATATGCAAGGTTAGTTCACACTCGGTATCATGATTCAATACACTTTAGGTCAATATCACACCGGACCTCTCCTTTAAACTGACAGAGTGTGTCTGCCTCCCGAACAGTGTTAGGTAGATTGTTCCAGAGTTTGGGCGCTAAATGAGAAAAAGATCTGCCGCCCGCAGTTGATTTTGATATTCTAGGTATTATCAAATTTCCAGAGTTTTGAGAATGCAGTGGACGTGAGGGACTATAATGTGATAAGAGCTCGCTCAAGTACTGAGGAGCTAAACCATTCAGGGCTTTATAAGTAATTAGCAAGATTTGAAAATCTATATGAGGTTTACTAGGGAGTCAGTGCAGTGTTGACAGAACTGGGCTAATATGGTTATACTTTCTGGTTCTAGAAAGAACTCTAGCTGCTGCATTTTGGACCAGCTGCAGTTTGTTTATTAAACGATCAGAACAACCACCCAAAAAAGCATTACAATAATCTAACCTTGAGGTCATAAACGCTTAAATTAATGTTTTGGTATTTGACATTGAGGGCATAGGTCGTAATTTACATATATTTTTTGAGATGGAAAAATGCGGTTTTACAAATGCTAGAGATGTGGCTTTCGAAGGAAAGATTGCTATCAAATAGCACACCTAGGTTTCTAACTGATGACGAAGAATTGACAGAACAGCCATCAGCCATCATGTTAGCAGTCACAGAGGTCAGATGTTTCTTGTAGTTGGCCACCAGGTTTGCACACATCTCAGGAGGGATTTTGTCCTTCACAGCGTAGTGTGTTACCAATTGTTTTCTTGGAGACTATGGTCCCAGGTGCCTTGAGATCATTGACAAGATCCTTCCATGTTCTGGGCTGATTCCTCACCGTTTTCATTCTCCATGAGGTGAGATCTTGCATGGAGCCCCAGACCGAGGGAGACTGACAGTTATTTTGCGTTTCTTCCATTTGTGAATAATCGCACCAACTGTTGTCACCTTCTCACCAAGCTGCTTGACAATGGTCTTGTAGCCCATTCCAGCTGTGTGTAGGTCTACAATCTTGTCCCTGACATCCTTGGATGGCTCTTTAGTCTTGGCCATGGTGGAGAGTTTGGAATCTAAATTGATTGATTGCTTCTGTGGACAGGTGTCTTTTACACAGGTAATAATCTCAGTGTATAAAAGACACCTGGGAGCCAGAAATCTTGCTGATTGATAGGGGATCAAATACTTATTTCACTCATTAAAATGCAAATCAATTTATAACTTTTTTGAAATGCGTTTTTCTGATTTTTTTTGTTGTTATTCTGTCTCTCACTGTTGTAATTATAGACTGATCATTTCTTTGTCAGAGGGCAAATCAGCAGGGGATCAAATAACCCCCAAATAACCGTTTACCAAAAGCATTGTTTGCCAACAATGGTCGCAAGTTCCGTTGTTACCAACATAGCTCAACAATTCAGTGTTTCATGAAAACCATAGTTCAAATGCACATTCACAGACAGCGTCGCAAACTTATATGTGGTTGGAACTACAGCTCTCGACCTGTGGTTAGAAGCATAGTTTCTTGTTAGTAAGACATATGGGCTCAATAGAGCTGAAGATCTTTGCCCGAACCCGATGAAACCCGACGAAACCCGACGGGTTCGGTCGGGTTCGGGCTTAATTTATATCATTTTACCCGGGCTCGGGCTTGCGCGGTAAATGAGCGGTCATGTGATGCGTTTCGATAAGCGCGAGAAAGGTGCGAAAATTGATGCTGAGGAGGTGAAACGGAGGCTTGCTTCTGGTGATTAAGTTTTGACAAAATTAGCCAGATCAGTACTATGCATCCCGGCCTGTCACAGCAGCAGTGAAAGGGTGTTCGTGCTGCTGGACGCACCATCAGTGAGCGCAGGACTGCGCTGAAACTACAGTGGATTCAATAATTTTCCTCCACAAAAATATGTAGCCTAATCTTGGTGAGTAAAGGTTTTTCAAATATAACTAAATATTAATTGAGTCTTAAATGCATAATGTAGACAGAGTATATAGGCTAATGTTGGCATTATTCTCTTATTACATTCCAGTGCTATTCACCGTCGCGTTGAGGCTGGATTGTGGAGAGAAGTGGCGAAGCAAATCCCGCGGAGCCTTTATCTTAATTTCGTTATTGCCATATACCCATCTTAATTTAGAACTTATCTTAATTTAATTTGTTAAGTAAGAGGCATTTTTATTGGCGCGTTGGCTTATTTATAGGCTAAGTGTATGCCTATTTAGAGTGATAAGATGTTACGATGTTACAGAGGACTTATATTTTATATATTTGTTCCAACGTCCAAGTGGCCTATAGCCTACGTTAGTCATTAATAAATTGTTAAAACATGTATAAATGACTCATTCTTGACAAAAGACAAAAGGCAAAAGAGCTGTGTGCTTGCGCACATTTGAATAATGTCGGGCTGTAAACGGGTTCGGGCTTTTAAAAAGCTGCCAATCAAAATATACTTGTCGGGCTCGGGCCCTGTCGGACCTAACTTTTAAGGCCCATTACAGCTCTAGGGCTCAATAAATTATGCTTTTGGACACAATAAGCAAGCTAACAAGGAGTGCAATTTATAAATGCATTTTAATCTATGTATTTTTGTATGTATTTCTATGTATAATCTATGTATTTTTGAAGAGTGTGCATGTGCAAAATTGCCTAAGGGAACCCGCGATGAATTAAACATCAAATAAAGCAAAATGACAGGGAACAAAAAATAGTAAATTAGTCATCAGTTGCCATGCTCAATATAGCTGCATTTTAGAGATCTCTCACCAGTTAAATAGCAGTTTAAGTTATTACTCCACCACAGCTTGTGACGTCATTAACTAATGTGGTTCAAACGATGAAACAGAAAACAGGCGTGACCAGCTAGTTCGATTCAGACAGTGTAGAATATTATTCTATTTGTTGATGTAATTTCAACTGAAACAGGAAGAGAGGGTGGGGCACATTGAGAAGCCCTGCACCTTTTTAAAATAGCCAGTAGAGTTCTGTTTATATCACAGCTTGGGCCAGAGCTGTTGAGCTCAGTAAAGACGCATTTGACAGCAGCGCATGTTTCCATTTATATACCATCCATATTCTTGCCTTTAAAAATTTCTCTGATCCAAAAGCAAAAAAAAAAAAAAAGAAAAAATAGCTGATAAAACTACAATGCTATTATCAAGAAACTTACTAGATTAACTAGCACTTCTCATGTTCATTGCCTCCTTAAGATGAAGTTCTTCTTGTATTCCTCATTTGTAAGTCGCTTTGGATAAAAGAGTCTGCTAAATGAATACATGTAAATGCAAAATAAAAGGAAAAAAAAGCACTTAAAATAAAGGAAATAAAGCACTTAATTAAAATAAGTACTCAACCATTAATGCTCACACAGTTTAATAGTGGTTTGTTATAGTCTGTAACAAAGTGCTGGCATATTATAAATAATTAGTTAGCCTGTTGAATTATCTCAAACAAAATGGGGGAAAAAGTACCATGACAGACAAAAAATTCTAGACCAGTCCATCACTGTAGCACAAGTAGTAGAGTAATAATGCAGAAAAATTCACAGTATTGGTAGTAAGAGGACTGTGTTGTACCTGTCCTGACTGATATCAGCCTTCTTCCTTAGACTGCTTTTTTGAAATGCTGGTCTGCTCTTCTGACTTGGCTGAGCTTTCAACACCACCACCACCACATTTAAAGGGTTAGTTCATCCAAAAATGAAAATTAGCCCATTATTTACTCAACCTCTAAGCATCCTAGGTGTGTATGACCTTCTTCTTTCAGACAAATCCAATCGGAGTTATATTAAAAATTATCCTGGCACTTCTGAGCTTTTGAATGGCAATAGGCGAGTGTTTCTCTTCATAAGTCCAAAACAAGTCCAATAAAGCGCATCCATCCATAATAAAAAGTGCCTCGCATGACTCTGGGGGGTGATAAAGGCTTCCTGTAGCGAATCGGTGTGTTTTTGTAAGAAAAATATCCATATTTAAAATGCAATAATCATTGCATATGCGCTGCTCCTAAGTGACAAATGCGGATGCGCAGTGGAGAGAACAGTCACAAACTAGAATTACAAAACAAGGATTTGTAAAGAAAAATTAGCTAAGAGGAGACAGGTTTTCCTTTGCTAAAGTCAGGAAACTTGTTTCCTTTGCTCCTATAAATAAACGTTGGTTTTCACAAGACTCGCATGCGCAACGCCAATGTCCAATGTCATCCTCCCGGAGCTGCTTCCGTGTACAACTGTTAGCGCAAGCTAGATTAAAGTGATTATTACGTTTTAAATATACAAAAAACGCATCGATTCATTACAGGAGGCCTTTATTTAGTCCCTGGAGCCGCATGAGTTGAAATCAGACTTGGCCATTGCAGAATATTACACTTTTTTATCTTCAGAAACTCCTGGGTTGCTTTTGTTGTATGTTTTGGGTCATCGTCCATTTGTACAATGAAGCGCCACCCAATCAACTTTTCACAATTTGACTGAATCTTTCCAGACAGAATTAATCTGGCTGCTTCTGTCTTCTGTCACATCATCAATAAACACCAGCAACCCAGTGCCATTGGAAGCCATGCATGCTCATGCCATCAGAGCTGCTCCACCATGCTTCACAGATGATGTTGTATGCTTTGGATCATGAGCTGTTCCAAGCCTTCTCCATACTTTTTTCTTCCCATCATTCTGGTACTGTAACGGGACTCGACAGACAGCACTGATAGATCCAATAAAGCTCGCACTTGGATCTATCCACGCTGTCTGTTGAGTCCCCGTTACAGAATACTTCGCCACCCACAAATCCAGCGGCTTCTAGAATACAGATCAACTATGGATCCTGCATCACGCCTCTTCCACCTCCGTGAAGGTAATCATAGTATTGAAGATTATATCATGGACTTTAGTGGACTGTGCTACTTGGTGGCTTTCAATGATGTGGCGCTTAAGGACATTTTTCGCCATGGATTAAACGAACCCATTTGTTTCTACCTACCTGGAGGGAAAATTCACTGGTCTCTGGAACAATATATTGATCATGCTCTGCTGTTAAGTGGATCGTCGTTTACTGCCGGGATTGCGGATGAGGAGCCCTGCAATCCTACAGTACCAATCACATCAGAGCATTTTCACACCCCCAACCTTCATGTCCGTAAATGCATCATGCCAAAGCCCTCTCACGCCATGCCTGCCAAGCCTGCTCACATCATGTCTAGCAAGCCAGAGACCTCTCACACCAAGCCTGCAAAGCCAAAGCCTGTTCATGTCATGCCTACCAAGCCAAGGCCTGCTCACACCATGCCTGCCGCTCCAGGGCCTGCTCACGCCATGCCTGCCGCTCCAAAGCCTGCTCACGTCATGTCCACCACTCCAGGGCCTGCTCACGTCATGCCTGCCACTCCAGGGCCTGCTCACAAGATGGCCGCCCTTCCAGAGTCTGCACCTATCATGGCCGCCCTTCCGGAGTCTGCACCTGTCATGACCGCCCTCCCAGAGCCAGTTCACAAGATGGCCGCCATCCCCAAGCCAGTTCACAAGATGGCCGCCATCCCCAAGCCAGTTCACAAGATGGCCACCATTCCTAAGCCAGTTCACAAGAAGGCCGCCATGCCAAGGTCATCCTACCAGAATCTCGTCCTGACATGGCTGCCATACCCAAAGCAAGTCAAGTCAGAGCTGCACTTTCAGTGCCAAGTCAAGTTACAGCTGTGTCTCCTGAGCCAAGTCAAGTTATAGCTGATGTTCCTGAGTCAAGCCAAGTTACAGCTGTGTTTCCTGAGTCAAGTCAAGTTACGGCTGATGTTCCTGAGTCAAGTCAAGTTACCGCTGTTGTTCCCGAGTCAAGTCAAGCCACAGCTGATCTTCATGAGCCAAGACAAGCCACAGCTGATCATCATGAGCCAAGTCAAGCTACAGCTGGTCTTCATGTGTCAAATCAAGTAACAGCTGTTTATCCAGAGTCTCGTCACGAATCAGGTGACCTTCCTAAGCCTTGGCACATCGCAGCTGTTCACCCAGAGCCTCGTCACATCTCAGCTGATCATCTAGAGCCTCATAACATCTCAGCTGACCTCCCAGAGGCTCATCACATCTCAATTGACCTCCCTGAGCTTCGTCACGTATCAGCTGAAATTCCAGAGCCTCGTCATGTCTCAGACGTCCTTCCTGAGCCTCGCCAGGTCTTGTCTCATCTCCCAACCCACGCAAAGCCCACGCTCCCAAGTAGTCTACTGTGCTACCTGTAATGGCGGTCGCCATTTTGAGCATGTGGGTTGCACACTGCACTCCAGAGGCCTCGTCTGACCACAAGTCTGCACCAGGGGCCTCTCGTCCACAAATTCGTGCCAGTGCCTCCAGAGGTGGCAGCTCCTGCTGCCGAAACTCCTGAGGAGGCAGCATCCATCCATGAACTCACTGCCTCTCCTGTCTATGAGTCTGCCCCAGAGGCTTCTCCCATCCATGAATTTGTGCCAGTGCCTCCAGAGGTGGCGGCGTCAGCTGCAGAACCTCGCGAGGAGGCAGCGTCCACTGCAGAACCTCCGAGGGTGGTAGCTCCTGCTGCAGAACCCGCAGAGGTGGCAGCTTCCTATCCCAAACCAGCCATGGAGGCCACTTTCGAACTGTCTGCCTGCCATGTCACAGCCAAGGAGGCTAATCATGAACTCTTGACCTGTCCTGTTCTGGCCAAGAAGGCTGGTCCCATACTCTCTACCTGTCCAGCCATGTTCAAAAGGGCTACCCCTAAACTCTCTGCTCTGCCGTGGGGATTCCTGCTCTCCTCTGCTCTGCTGTGGTGGTCGTCTGCTTCACTATGGAGATCTTCGGACTTGCTGGTTCCATTGTGGGGATCTATGCTCCTGTCTTCTCTGCTGTGCTGGTTGCCAGCTCCACCTGGGCTTCCCGCCCTGCCAGCTCAGCCATGCTCTACTGCTCCACTATGGCGCTCGCCAGCTCCATCTGCCCCGCCATGGCTTCCTGCTCTGCCTGCTCCGCCATGGCTTCCTGCTCTGCCCGCCATGACTCCAGGCTCCTCAGGATCTAACATGGTGGACTTCCGCTCCAGTGTTTAACTGTCTGCCACTGCTCCATGGCCCAGGTCCTCCAGTGTTCCACTGTCTGCCACTGCTCCACGGCCCAGGTCCTCCAGTGCTTCACTGTCTGCCACTGCTCGACGATCCAGGTCCACCTCCTCTGCATGGGCCTGGTCCCCCATCCCACCCCCTGGTCTACCTCTGTTCCCCCACCCTCCTGGACTGTTGTTTTTTGAGTGCCAGGAGTCGCTCCTAGAGGGGGGATTCTGTAACGCCACACCAGCAGAGGGAGCTCTTGCCCATGTACTGACTGCTACCACTCCCTCTGCTTCTTCTATGATTACTTCCTGTTTGGCAGCCATATAAGGAGAGCCATGCCAAACTTTGTTTTGTTTCATTGTCATAGGTTTTTGCCTTGTTTCATTGCTTTATTTATTTTGTTACTTTGGACTGCTCTCTTGGATTTCGACTTTGGACTTTCAACTTTTTTACCTATGTTATGATTGTATCGCTGCCTGCCTCGACCCTCACCAGTGTTTTGGATACACTTTTGTCTTGCCCTGGATGTACTGTTTGCTGGTGTCCGACCCTGCCTGTTTGACTACATTGTGTTCCAATAAAGCTCACACTTGGATCTATCCACGCTGTCTGTCGAGTCCCCATTGCAGGTACAAGCTGTTCTTAATTTTAGCCACCCAAAGAATGCTTTTCCAGAGGTGGTTTGGTTTTTTCAGATGTTTTTTTTTTTTTTTGGGCAAAGTCTAATCTGGCCTTTTTTGCACCTTGTGGTGAACCCTCTGTATTTGCTCTTGTGAAGACTTCTCTTGATTGTAGACTTTGAGAGTGACACACCTACCTTTTGGAGAGTGTTTTTCACTTGGCTGGATGTTGTGAAAGGGTTTTGCTTTACCATGGAGAGCATCATCCAGTCATCCACTACTGTTTTCCTCTGTGAACGTCCAGGTCTTTTTATGTTGCTGAGCTCACCAGTGTTTTCTTTTTTTTTTTTTCTCAGAATGTACCAAACTGTTGATTTGGCCACTCCGAATGTTCCTGCTCTGATGGATTTCTTTTGTTTATGAAGTCTAACAATTGTCTGTTTTACTTGCATGCAAAGCTTAGTAAAGAGCTGTAATTAGGGGCCAAGCACCGTAGGTGTTGTATCCGTTAGAATTCCTATTATTATTATTCTTCTTCCGCTTCTTCTTCCGCTATTGAGTCTATGGCAGCCCATAGAACTGCTTGCAGGAAAGTTGTGAAATTTGGCACACTGATAGAGGACAGTCTCATCATTAATCATAGCAAATATGGAGTCTCTCTGGCGCCACCACTTGTCCAAAATTGCAATATTTTTATTCTAATAACATTTGAACCATAAGGCACAGAATGAATTTTTTTTTTTCCTCGGAATCCCTGGCTGATGGAGGAATGCCGTGCTGAGTTGAATGAAGTCCAAAATTCAAAAATCATAACATTTTTTTTTTTCTTTTAATAAATTTTTGATCGAAAAAAAACAATTTTTTCAGACTCCTCCTAGACCGTTGGTCCAATTTTCACCAAATTTGACTCAGATCATCTTCAGACCTTGCTGGCAAAAGCTTATGAATTTCATGTTGATATACAAAACGGTTTTCGTTTAGCGCATCAACGAATTTGCTGGAAAGATGCCAAACTGCATCCGAGGCTGTATCTTTGCAAAACTTAACATATTTGTACCAAATTTTATATGCGTCATTGTCACCTCACTCTGACCACGCCACATCAATTTGGTAACAGCACCACCTATTGGTCAAAAGTGATAAGACATTAAATTACACTGACCAAAATTATAAATGCAACACTTTTGTTTTTGCCTCCAGTTTGCATGAGCTGAACTCAAAGATCTAAGACTTCTTCTATGTGCACAAAAGGCCTATTTCTCTCAAATATTGTTCACAAATCTGTCTAAATCTGTGTTAGTGAGCACTTCTCTGGTCCGAAAACCAGTCAGTATCTGGTGTGACCACCATGTTGCAGGATATTGGCAGCAACTGGAACACGCTGTCGTATACGCCGATCCAGAGCATCCCAAACATGCTCAATGGGTGACATGTCCGGTGAGTATGTGGCCATGCAAGAACTGGGATGTTTTCAGCTTCCAGGAATTGTGTACAGATCCTTGCAACATGGGGCCGTGCATTATCATGCTGCAACATGAGGTGATGGTCATGGATGAATGGCACAACAATGGGCTTCAGGATCTCATCATGGTATCTCTGTGCATTCAAAATGTCATCAATAAAATGCACCTGTGTTCGTTGTCCACAACATACGCCTGCCCATACCATAGCCCCACCGCCACCATGGGCCACTCGATCCACAACGTTGACATCAGCAAACTGCTCACCCACATGACGCCATACACGCTGTCTGCCATCTGCCCTGTACAGTGAAAACTGGGATTCATCCGTGAAGAGAACACCTCTCCAAAGTGCCAAACACCATTGAATGTGAGCATTTTGCCCACTCAGGTCGGTTAGGACGACGAACTGCAGTCAGGTCGAGACCCCGATGAGGACGACGAGCATGCAGATGAGCTTCCCTGAGACGGTTTCTGACAGTTTGTGCAGAAATTCTTTGGTTATGCAAACCGATTGTTGCAGCAGCTGTCCAGGTGGCTGGTCTCAGACGATCTTGAAGGTGAAGATGCTGGATGTGGAGGTCCTGGGCTGGTGTGGTTACACGTGGTCTGCGGTTGTGAGGCCGGTTAGATGTACTGCCAAATTCTCTGAAACGCCTTTGGAGACGGCTTATGGTAGAAAAATGAACATTCAAATCACAGGCAACAGCTCTGGTGGACATTCCTGCAGTCAGCATGCCAATTGTAAGCTCCCTCAAAACTTGTGACATCCGATGCATTGTGCTGTGTGATAAAACTGCACATTTTAGAGTGGCCTTTTATTGTGGCCAGCCTAAGGCACACCTGAGCAATAATCATGCTGTCTAATCAGCATCTTGATATGCCACACCTGTGAATGTGGATGGAGTATCTCTGCAAAGGAGAAGTGCTCACTAACACAGATTTAGACAGATTTGTGAACAATATTTGAGAGAAATAGGCCTTTTGTGTACATGGAAAAAGTCTTAGATCTTTGAGTTCAGCTCATGAAAAATGGGGGCAAAAAAAAAAGTGTTGTGTTTATAATTTTGGTCAGTGTATATTTGTTTTTGGTTGTATTTATGATTTTTCAGCCATTTGCCACTGATATCATCCTAAAATGGCTTTAACTTCTCATTGTTGTAGTCGGTCTGTCACTCCTTGCCATGCTTAGCTCCTCATTCTGCCTCTTTTGTGCTTGGCCCCGCAATTGCTGCTGGCAGCTATATTTGTTTATTATTACTGTGCTTATTCTTACTGTGTTTATGGCCTTGCATTCTTAATGTGATAGGAAATGCTGTCGTAAAATGATGTGATCGTGTGTCACACCAAATTATGATGTCTGTGCAGCTGCCCAAATACGATGATTTCCCAGATTTAAATGGCATTCCACAATGGGTGACTAAGCCCCCAAGATTTAGTACTAGTTCAAGTTCAACTGATCCTCTAACCTCTAGGAAGATGCTTTGCATTAAATAATTAATCAGACCTAGTCTGAGGGGAAACAGACAGATACCCTAAAAGGAGACATATGTTGAGTATGCATTATGATTGGATGATATAGAAACATCCTGGTCTGATTAGGATATAAATGCTTAGTCGAAGTGTTCCTCTTTGTCACACACTCTGCAAATGCTCTGTGTGATTGTCTGACCTTCTTGCAAGAATAAACCCTGTTTTCCTATTCTACAATACTCTCACAATAAGAGCTGGAATAATTTTTCCATAACAAGGTGAGTAAATATTCAGGAAATTTTCATTTTGGGTGAACTGTTTCTTTAAACTCCTTATAACTCTTAGCCAAATCATTACTTTTATCATGTCTAATAATATCAAGTTGACCATTATAAATCATATACTATCAGATACAAGCTTTATCATTGCAGACTAAATTCTTTTGTTCTATAAATTGGTTAATGCACAATGCACTGATGTTCTGAAGAGAAGGGCTCAGACTGGAGTTTCCACTCCGTCTTTCCATACATTGTTGATTCTGTGCGTATGCACCACAGCGCTGTGTTTGGTGAGTGTAGAATTCAGAAGTCATAGGAACAATGATTTTGTGATCATGTGTTGATTAATATTGTGCTAAACAAAAGCAAATGATCATATTTTAGAGCAACTCCAAAACAGTTGTTGTTATATTATAATGTAATGACCTTTGACACTTACCACTTAAATGTTTCCTTTCAAAGCCTATATCTTCAATCACAAGTGAGTCATAGCAATCACATAATTTTATATAACAATGTATTCAATAATCACATCTGTTTTTAAATGATTTTATATATTATGCTCTGAATTTGATCTTTTTAAATTAATTAATTAATTAATTAAGTATTTTTGCAGGGAATACAAAGATTGATGTGGATGATGGAAAAGACCAGGATATATTTGATATAAATAAAGGTTTGTGGAAACAATAATATCATGTCTTAAATCCGTATCATAATTTTTATAACACTTTATTAACTGCTGTCCTGTTCAACAGCGGCAGGACTTCACCTGGTGGAAGGAGATATTCTGATACTGGAGGTCAGTGTTTTCCTGGAGCAAATTCTCATGCCACTTTCCACAAATAGGGTACAAAGTAAGGCCTGAATCTCTGGGCCTGTAAAAAAAAAAAAAATTTTTTGGACATTCTTAACCTTTAGAAAATGACAACATTATCCTCAGGAGATCAAACTAATGTGTAAATACAGTAAAGTTTCAATCATTAAACATCACAAACATCAAAATAATACAACTTTATTCAATAAAATAAATCCATATTTAACAGGGAGAAGACAGAAACACTATTCTGGATGAAAAGTATCGTTGGCCGACCACTGTGCCGTACGTCCTTGACAGCAGCCTTGGTCTGTGAATATATAATAACTGCTTCAGTCCAGCTGAATTTATGCTTTGACCTGTATCTGACCTTCTAAATCCAACCTAATAATTGCTTCAAATTGCTCACTTACTGCCCTTCTGTTTTACTTGCTTTTTTTCTTTTTTTTTCTTTTCTTTTGATAGAAATCAATGCCAAAGGTGTGATACTGAAAGCATTTGAGCAATTTAGACTCAAGACCTGTATTGACTTCAAACCCTGGCGTAGAGAGCCACACTATATTTTCATATTTAAAGGCACCGGGTGAGAAAACTTTACACGACACACATTTAAACTCATCCTCACACACTGCATAATAATCTAAATTCTATTCACATTTGTCCCCTTTTTTTTTCCAAACAAAAACTCACCAAATTATTTTTTAATCTTTGTTTTTAAATTCCCATTTCAACTTAAAAACTTAAGTTCAGCAGCTGAACTATGGTTTTGGGAAACACCGAATCGTTGAATTATGTTGATAACGACAGAACTTGCGATCATAGTTGTCTAACAATGCTTTTGGGAAACACACCCCCATACAGCAGCTGCCGTTTTGAACAGTTGCCGTAAAGTAGGCTACTTCATATAGCCACCATCATCCTGATGGCTATAAAACATGTTTGATATGATAAGGCGGTCCCGAGTTGTGTGCGAGCAGGGGTGTGTATCCCAAAAGCATTGTTTGCCAACTATGGTTGCAAGTTCCATCGTTGCCAGCACAGCTCAACAATTCAGTGTTTCATGAAAACCATAGTTCAAATGAACATTCACAAAAAGCGTCGCAAACACGTGGTTGGAACTACAGCTCTCGACCTGTGGTTAGAAGCATAGTTTCTTGTTAGTAAGACATTATGCTTTTGAACACAATAAGCAAGCAACATTCAGTACAATATATAAATGCATTTTAATCTATGTATTTTTGTATGTATTTCTATGTATAATCTATGTTTTTTTTTTGAAGAGTGCACATGCGCAAAATTGCCTAAGGGAACCCGCGATGAATCAAACATCAAATAAAGCGAAATGACAGGGAACAAAAAATAGTAAATTAGTCATCAGTTGCCATGCTCAATATAGCTGCATTTTAGAGATCTCTCATCAGTTAAATAGCAGAAGTTAATACTCCACCACAGCTTGTGACGTCATTAACTAATGTGGTTCAAACGACAGAGATGCGACTGTGTTTGGAAAACAGTCATGACCAGCTAGTTTGTTTCCACAACAATGCATCGTACTATGGAGGTTAATCAGTGAGTTACGTCGTTGTACAGGAAATGCACACCAGATCGGGAGGTACAAGATTCGATTTGTGAACGTCTCACATTACCAGATAACTTGCGCCGAACATCAAAGTGCTTGAAAAGAATTTTGCGACGATTCTCAGGAGGGGAAGGGGAAATGACTATATATACTATATATATTATGACTATTATAGATCGGTGTTCCCACCCCCTAGACCAGCGTTTCCCAACTCCACCCCACGCCCCCCCCCCACACACACACCCACACACACTCACACATTATTGTATGTATTAATGTCATTTCAACTGAAACAGGAAGACATGGTGGGACACATCGAGAAGCCCTGCATCTTTTCAAAATAGCCAGTAGTGTTTCGTTGATATCACAACTTGGGCCAGAGCTGTTGAGCTCAGTAAAGAGGGATTTGACAGCAGCGTATGACAGCTACAGTCTAATTGATTACCCCTTTAGATTCAATATGAAACTGTTACTAAAGCAAAACAGCGATTATAATGATGTGAGGAAGTGTGGCACTTCAAGGCACATCAGTGGATCTTTAATTGTTTAAATGTATTAAATCATATTTTTAGGCAAATAAACATGTTAGACCTTTTCAGGCATGTGCAAACATTGGGACTTTTATTGTACTGACTGTATCTAAAAGGTTTAACAAAGGAGAATTTCAGGGTGATGGAAAGGTGATGTTTCTGTTCCATCAGCTGTTACTCATATGTGGGGAATCGTCATGTGGGGAAACAGATGTTGTCAATTGGTCAATACTGTGACCATCTAGGAATTGTAGAGCATGAGTTTTTGCATGCGCTGGGTTTTTGGCACGAGCAGTCCAGATTTGACAGAGACGACTACATCACCATAGTGTGGGACCAGATTATAGCGGGTAATTACTGAATTCTTAAAAACATGCCTCAATAATAACATCATTCTGTCTTACCAAACTCCTAAAATCTCTGTTTATATATTTACTGATATTAAATCCAAGTACATTTGTTTATTAACTGTTTCGCGGTTTGTTTCAAGGTCAAGAGCACAACTTCATTTTACACAATGATACAGTGTCAAGCTCTTTTGGTCTTCCCTATGATTACGGTTCAGTCATGCACTACAGTAAGACGGCCTTCAGCAAAACCAGTGAGCCAACCATCGTTACCAAGATACCAGAATTCTTGGATGTGATTGGTCAACGCTTGGAGTTCAGTGACAGTGACCTGCTTAAGCTGAACCGGCTATACAATTGTAGTAAGTTTATGATTAAGCACTCTCTGTGGAAGACTTGTTGAACTTGACTTAATAATCCTCCATTATTATTTATAAATGTGTTGACATTAATCTGACTGATAAGACAAAGACTGCTTGTTCAACTACTTGGCTTCTCTCACTCATCTCGTCCTAAACATTTTTCATAATTCTTCCAGCTACAGCCTTAACTTTTGTGGACTCTTGCCACTTTGAGGAGCCGAATATCTGTGGTATGATCCAGGGTAAAGGTGGAAATGCCAAGTGGGCTCGTGTACAAAGAGTAAAGGGTGGTCCACAGACAGATTACACCAACCTGGGTCGATGTCAAGGTATGAACACCCCTACCCACAAAAGCAGGGTTCAACCTAACATATATATATATGCCAAAATAAAAGTGTCCAAAATAAAGAGGGATTCTGGTGTCCTCGACGTGCAGGGGTTCCATGAAGGAGGGTCAGTGTTCAGAAGGGAAGGGTCCAGGTAAGGGGCGGAGTCCGGCGGCCGCACTCACTCCCCGCCGGGGTCCGCGGCACGAGGGGTAGCGGCTTCCTTCAGTGGCTTCATCCACCTTTCATCACGGCACTTCCTGAGGCAGGTAAATCGCCGCCGAAATGATGGACCAGCTGCCGGACCCGCGGTACGGATGTGTGCCACACCCAGACGGCTGCGGGCTAGGATGCCGGGCCGATTTACCTGCCTCAGGAAGTGCCGTGATGAAAGGTGGATGAAGCCACTAAAGGAAGCCGCTACCCCTCGTGCCGCGGACCCCGGCGGGGAGTGAGTGCGGCCACCGGACTCCGCCCCTTACCTGGACCCTGTATGATGTATAGTACAGGGGTATCAGACCCACCGCTCTACTCCCTGAGTGTCACGTTAGGCTGTAGTAGGCAGCACGCAGGAGATGCGGAGTAAACATATTTACTAAACGTCTTTAATACACAAACGCAGGGGATAATCCACAACAGAGGCTTGAGCAAACACACGTATACAACAAGTAGACCCGACAAAGGACAAATGAACAGACAGGAACTTAAATACATGAGGCAATAGGGAAATACAAGTGCATGGGAATAATCAAACTAAGCTAGGACAGGAACATGAACAAAAAAGGAAAA
Source organism: Cirrhinus mrigala (assembly GCA_036247105.1). Taxonomy (NCBI): domain Eukaryota; kingdom Metazoa; phylum Chordata; class Actinopteri; order Cypriniformes; family Cyprinidae; genus Cirrhinus; species Cirrhinus mrigala. The sequence continues at coordinate 12,128,835 of CM070026.1, read as the reverse complement.
ACAGAAACTAAAACACTTAAACAGGCGTGGATCCGGGAGGCCGCAGTGGAGCCGGACCAGAGGACCAAGGTGGAGCTGGAGGGATGGAGGAGCCTGATGGAGCTGGAGGGACAAGGCAGAACCGGAGGAGTGGAGTCCCAAGGTGTAGGATGGTCGATGACAGCCCAAGGTGGAGCCGGAGGGATGAGGGAACCCGGTAAAGCCAGCGGACTGCCGGGCCATGGCAGAAAGGAGGGAGCTAAGAGCAATGGTGGAGCCGCTGGGTCAACAGGCAGAGTCCTGGACTCTGAGGCTGGAGGCAGAGACAAGGGATGAAACAGTGACAAAACAGGTCCATAGTCCTGACACTGAGCACTGGAAATCTGTTGAAGTTTACTTCACTTCAAAACATTCATTCATGGATTTGTGCTATGCCTCTGCCTGCAGCATCTTTACACACAGACGAAATTTACTAGAGAAGTGTGATAATATACCTCTGTAAAAATACAAAAAATGAGGGCACTTATGGTAGAATAACATCTTAAGTGATAAGAGAAACATACAAAATCCAGCGACTGGAATTGAGAACAACTGTAGTAGGGAAGTTGGCAATTAAGGCACAAAATTAACACCAACCATAAAAGAAAAAAAAAAATCTATTATTGTGTTCCCATGACTTTACAACAGGAATCAAAATATAGAGAGAGAAGTATAAAGAGAAATGTCAAACTTACTGTCACTATCTCAGCAGCTTTATTAGAAACTCTCGCGTAAATCACAGAATTGACCATTATTTGTATTTGTTTGCCAAGGTAAATTAACAGAAAGTGTTATGAACAGATATTAATATATGATAATTTTAGGTCTCATCGCATCATACATAGACTCTCTTAAATGGGACGGTGTCACATGGAAGGCTAGAAGTCTATTTGTTTAATTTTCTTTAATTTCTGTTATACCACCACTGTGTAAAAAGTTGAAAAATCCATAGTCCATAATCTTATATCTTATATCCATAATCTAGCATTGATAACTATTTTATGATGCTATGGTGGCATTTTGGTCTTCACGATAAACACATTTTACTGATACTGTAATTGATACTGATACTGATACACCAAAGTGAAAGCGAGAAGACTGCCTTAACAGCCTATTATCTAATAAAGTTTATACTTGTACAGGTGCTGGGTTCTTCATGCATTTCAGCACAGCCACAGGTACCCAAGGTGACACGGCTTACCTGGAAAGTCGCCTCTTTTACCCCAAAAGACACTCCCAATGTCTGCAGTTCTATCACTACAACAGTGGGGGTGCCGACGATCAGCTAAACATCTGGGTGCGTGAATACACCGCTGAAAACCCCAAAGGAGCCCTGAGACTCATTAAGAAGATCAGTGGTAATAAATATTAATCTTTAAAACACTGATAGATAAATTCTTAGGCTATGGATAACTTTTACTTGCACTGTTTAGGTGGACAACAAGGCTCCTGGGAACTATACCATGTTAAGATAGATGTCTCTGATAAATTCAGAGTGGTGTTTGAAGGAGTTAAAGGAAGAAAACCATCAAAGGGTGGTCTTTCTCTGGATGACATCAACCTCTCAGAGACCCAGTGTCCTCAATACACTTGGCGTATTCGTAATTTTACCAGTCTTCTCGCTACAACCCCTGCCGGTTACGGAACCTACAGCCCCCGCTACCTGTCCCCAGATGGTTACTCATTTCAGATTGGTTTGTACATTAATGGTGTGACATGCAGCCAACATAAAATGGCAATCTACTTCCACTTGACCTCTGGACCTTATGATGACAAACTCCAATGGCCGTGTCCATGGCGACAGGCATCCATGGAGCTGATGGACCAGAATCCAGACATCCAACACCGCATGAACAACATTGTGATGATCACAACAGATCCAACCATGACCTTCACTGACTGTAAGATACAAAGTTATAGATATTAAGCATTTAATGAGCCATTAATGCTGATGTGCTAAGTACAGATACTTGGTTACAGATTATTAAGAAATAAAAGTCAATAAAAGATATTTTATCTACAGTATCTTCTCTCTTTGTGCAGCCAAGGGTAATGTTAAGTATTTCTGGGACAACCCACGAAAAGTAGGCAGTCTAGTCATTGACTCAGATGGGAGTAAATACTACCGGGGACGACGTCGCGGTACCAGCAGTTACATCACACATGATCGTCTGAAGAGTCGAAGCTTCATCAAAGGAGATGATGTCATCTTCCTCTTCTCCCTTAAAGGTTTGTGAGCAGCATGTTTTTATTCCATACCAGAGAAATTCTTATGAAATATGGCATAATTCTTAACTTTTAACTTCATTAATAGATGTGTCTGGACTTTTGGAGTCAGAAATCAGAGAGTTTCAATTAGAGACTGATGACCGTGATGCGAAGGAGGAGCCAAAGAGACAGATGTGTATGTGTCCATATACCAGTTTTCTCCTCCCATATTTGATAATTGTAAAATTGTAAAATGTAAATGCATTTACAGTAACTCTCATCAATCTGAATGTTCTCTTACAGAACCCCAAATGTCCATTTAAAAGGACAGTGGACTAAAAGATCCCCATGACATCATGCAGGAGCATCACGAAGCCTCAGTCGTTCCAGAATTTGCCAGACTGTGTCTTTATTACTGAGCTTGAGCTACTGAAACATAACTTGCCTTTAAAAAAAAAAAAAAACAGCTGATAAAACTACTGTGCTATTCTCAAGAAACTTACTATATTACTAGCATTTCTCGTGTTCATTGCCTCCTTAAGATGAATTTCCTTCTTGTATTCCTCATGTGTAAGTCGCTTTGGATAAAAGCGTCTGTTAAATGAATAAATGTAAATGCAAAATAAAAGGAAAAAAAAATAAATAAAGCACTTAATCAAAATAAGTACTCAACCATTAATGCTCACACAGTTTAATAGTGGTTTGTCCATAACAAAGTGCTGGCATATTATAAATAATTGTAATGTAATTTACATTCCTGAATTTGCAAAATATGCAGTTTTCCACTGGCACTCATTTAGATAAAGACTACATTCTCTGAGACCATGACCTGGTTGTCATCCTGCATGTGTTCCAGCAGAAGATTAACCTTGCTCTGGTTGTTGTTCAGGAACATGACAGAAAATTTTTTAGACCAGTCCATCATTGTATCATACGGAAGAGGATTAGGGCCACGCAATAAAAAAAAAAAAAAAAACATCTCGAGATTAAAGTCGTTAAATTGCGAGAAAAAAAGTCGAGATTAAATGTTGAGATTAAACTCGTTAAATTGCGAGAAAAAACTCGTTAATTTGCGAGAAAAAAGTCGTTATAATACGAGATTAAAGTCGTTAAATTTCGAGATTAAAGTCGTTAATTTGCGAGAAAAAAAGTCGTTAAATTGCGAGAAAAAAGTCGTTAATTTGTGAGAAAAAAGTCGTTAAATTTCGTGAATAAACAGACTTGTGTCATGTTCATTTCATCCGGTCGAAAAGAGTCAAGCAGCGTCTGCAGTGGCGTGGTTTGTAGAGCAATGCACACAGATTTGGCACATGGTGCGGTCGACTGGGGTTCAAACCTGACTTTTGCAGAACTCGCTTTTCTTCCTTTTCTCATCACGTCACATCGGAAAAGTGGGAATCAACTGCTTAACGAGCGTTTAATAATAATGTATTAATAAGGGGTAGGGTTAAGCAAATCCATTGTAAATAGCTATCAATTTGTGCGTTTAAAAGGATTATTGCTGTCGCAGTGTTTCTGCTGTTTTCCCCGTCAGTGTTGTTGAGAATGGCAGCCCTTTTTCATCTGCCTTAAAACTAGTTGAAATCACCGCAGAATATGTGGTTTGTATCGGAGAGCTCTGCTTCTCACAGTGCTGTTTAGCGGCCGTCTGATCGAGACCTACGAGTAAACGCGTTGGCTCTGACTTCGCGCTGCGCTGTCTTTAGGCAGAGCTAAGAATATAACGGTCCGTGCAGCGGCTTCACACAAGTAGCGCTTTTCTGCTGTGCGCTTAAGTCATGACAGTAGCTCGTGAGTTAGCAAATTGTTGTCACTCAGGTTTTACTGATACGTGATCTGGCTGTCACCTTGTGTTGACATCGTGAAACTTCATGATTTGTATATTATGACCGCTGGGCCACTTATAATTGCCTACATTCCAAGACAAGATGCGGTCCGTTTGAAATTCACCAACGAGCCGTATTTGCTCCGCGGCCAGATTTGCACCCGCCATAGATGCTATTTACAGTGAAAATAGTGATATGTACAGGCTACACTAAATGACAACAGCAGGATTTTTAGAGATGTGCTATATAACTGACATCTGGACGTAACTCTGTATTTTTGTCTGTATTACAGCCGTTTTGAACTGTTTAAACGCATTGGTTGCTTGGACTGAAACGTTTACAGGGGTTCCCCGCTTTTAAGAAATTTAAGATCGTAAAAAAAACTGCTTCTTTTCATTTTAAGATATTGTTTTCGTTATAACGTATACTGATTCAAATTAGTAATCAATAATAATCATTATTTTACCACCACTGGGGCGGGAGCGCGGGCGCATCAGGCGCATTTATCAAACATAGCCTATTTCAAACGAAGCCGGCTGGACTTCTAGACGTGACTCTCCAAAATCTCTGATGAAATCGGTCAGGTTTTCTCTGTATTTCTCTGTTTTGAACTTACTATTTGAACGAATTCGTTTACGATCCTTGGACTGAAAGGTTTACAGGGGTTCACTGGTTTAAGAAATATCGGATCGTAAAAACTGCTTCTTTGTATTTGTAAGGTATTGTTTTCGTTATTGTGTACTGATTCAAATCAGTAATCAATAATAATTAGTATTTTATTAACATCTGGACTGCGGGAGACGGAGCCGGCGCGGGCGCATCAGGCGAACATATTTCAAAGGAAGCCGGCGCCACGGTCCTGACCGCATCATCACTGTCTTTACTGGGTTTTATTTATTCACATATGACTGGATGTGGTGGACTCTCATGATTTGGCTAATGCAGGGCACTACTGAATGATGCGCATCAGAGGGGATTTAGAAGTGTATACGCAAAGCTGACTGATAAAGAAGTGGGTACAGGCCTACGCCATATATCTGATACCTAATACATTATTATTAAACGCTCGTTAGGCAGTAGATTCCCACTTTTCCGATGTGATTTGATGAGAAAAGGAAGAAAAACCAGTTCTGCAAAAGTCAGGTTTGACCCCCAGTCGACCGCACCATGTGCCAAATCTGTGTGCATTTCTCTACAAACTACACTGTAAAAAATGACTGTGAGATTTACAGGAAAACAATGTAAAATTCCTACAGAAAAGTATTGTAAATCCAAAAACATATATTTTTTGTTTAAATCACAGTGAACTTTTGTAAACTATTAAACAGAATGTTTTGTTATATTTACAACAACGATATGCAATTATAATCAAATTTATTTGTTAAAACTACAAAAATTGGTATAAAAAAACAGAGAAATACTGTAATACTCATAACAAAACAACTTTGTTCATTTGACATGCAAATATTGTAAAAACTAAAGTTTTAGACAGTTGTTCTTAAAAATACAACTAAAGTAAGTCACTATACAAGTTTATGCTGTACTTTTAACATGATTGATGCAAATTGAGGTAGTAAAAATATTTTTACAAAAAAAATCTATTGTGAACCTGAGAGGTTGCCTGTCTGTATTTATATATAAAAAATATAGGCTACAATTATAATAACATTGTTTTTATAATTCAGGCTATTTGTAGCATATTGTAGAGTGTGTATAAGAAATTAAATTTATTGATATGCAAAGTAATAGGTACTATTCAGTCCTAATCCTTATATGCCTTATGTTTCTTTTAGTCTTTAAATTGTAATGTTATACTTAGCCTACTGGTTTTCTATTTATATTTATAAATTATTTCAGCATTGTATCATTATCACAGGCTAAACAACCAGTGCCTCCTCTAACCAAAAACTTGTACTTGTCCTCTCTCATTGTGCTCTGCCACTGAGTCTGTTAATTTTGAATTTCATAGTTTCGCAGATAAGCTCGTCTCTGATTGGATAATGAGGTGAGGAGCGGGAGACGCTCACCTGCGGCTGACGTCAATAACGAGCGAGCCAGAGCAGCGCGTGCTAGAAAGAAAACCGAGGAACAGCAGAAGTCTTCGGAGCAGCGTCTTTTATCTACAATTTTAAGAAGTTTTTAGAGGGTCTGATGCTGTTCAATTGGAAAATTAGAAGTTTGCACGGTAAGCTTCACAGCGTTTAGCCTACTTTTTTCGAGACCAAACGAAAATGTGTAAACTAGCTAGCTAGATCAATGCCTGATAACTTGGTTCAGCTGAAAAGCACAGGCAAACACTTGAAATCACAAAAATGATCACCTGTGTCTTTTGTAAAAGGAAATTGGATACATTAAGAGGCTATGTATTACATTGCAAAGTGCATAGGAATGAGCCCTGTTGTCTTTTTAAATGTGTTGGCGCCAACTGTAGTCAAACATTTACCACTTACTCAGCTTTCAAGGGCCATTTTTATCGTGTGCACAATGCACCGCAAGCGGCTCCTATAGCTGTTGTTGCGGATTTAAAATGCGCAGTTTCGTTATGTGCCCGCCGTTTTCACACGGTGAAAGAGCTTGTGTCTCACTTAAATGATCATATTGGAGAGGGCAGGTCTGTGTCATGTCCAGTAAGTGGTTGTAAACACGTGTTTACAAAAAAGCCGTCATTTACTTCTCACATGTGTCGAAAGCATAAAGCATGCTCCCCAGATGGTATCGATAACATGTACAGGGAAACTCGCCCTCAGCCCCCAGATGTCATTGCCAGTACAGATGATTCAGAAAACACACATGAAGCCATGCCAACAGCTAGTGCAGCCAGTGATATGCCAGAGAATGATAGTCAGTCTTATGTCAGAAACATGTGTCTCTTTTACCTTAAACTGCAAGGACAGCTGCTAATTCCTGCCTCAACTATACAGACTATTGTTGAGGAAATGCAGAATGTGCATGAGTTAGGTCAAGCCTATACAATAAATAGAGTAAGTTCTTTTTTAAAAAATGATATGAGCCTATCAGATGAAGCAGTCTCTAAAATCTGTGACTGCATTAAAGAGTCAGATTTGTTCTCTGCCTGTCATCAGGGACAATTAAGAACTACATACTCTAGAAATCAGACATTCACAAAAATGTTTAATTACACAGAACCCCAGAAAGTGGCACTGGGAATGGATGAAAACATGACACAAAAATTTGCTTACTACATACCAGTAGCAGAAACTCTGAAGAGCTTTTTACAGTCACCTTTAGGGAGGAATACACAGTCACAACAGTTTGGAGATCCTGATGTAGAGGTTTTTATGGATTTATATGATGGACAAAATTTCAAATGTCACCAGTTCTTCAATGAAAACCCTGAAAGCCTCAAACTGATTTTGTACCAAGATGCATTTGAAATTGTGAATCCCCTGGGTTCTGCTAAAAAGATGCACAAAGTTCTTGCAGTCTATATGTCATTAGCAAATTTACCCATTCATTTGCGTTCAAATACTGATAATATGTTTTTAGTCTTGATGTGTGTTGAGGATGACCTTAAGCGTTTTGGAGTAGCCAAAGTTTTCTCAGAGTTGTTGGCAGATCTGAAATCCTTGGAGACCGATGGAATAAATGTTGATGGACAAACAGTAAAAGGGGGTCTTTACTGCATTGCTGGGGATAACTTGGGTTCTCATTGCATAGGTGGGTTTACAGAGAACTTCAGCCGCTCTCAATATTTTTGCAGGTACTGTGAAATCACAAGAAGTGAGTTTGTGGCTGATCCGAATGTCTGTTGTCCTCTACGCACCCCAGAGACGTATGACGCAGCTGTTGCTGATCTCCAGAATGAAAACATCCAAGAAGTCAGAGGGATAAAGGTAAACTCTGTTTTTAATGCCCTTGAGTCTTTTCACGTATCCCAGCCTGGTCTCCCGCCCTGTTTAGGTCATGACCTCTTTGAAGGAGTCTTGTCATATGATCTAACACTGTACCTGAAGAACATTATAAAAAAGAAAAAATGGTTCACGTACTCACTCTTAAACAGGCGCATCAAACAGTTAAAGTACAAAGGATCTGAAGCACTCACAAAGCCATGTGCTGTCAACCCGGACAGAGACAAGTTATCAGGGCAAGCCATTCAAAACTGGAACCTTTTGAGATTGCTACCAGTTTTGATTGGTGACAAAGTGCAAAATCATGAGGATGAAGTATGGCAGTTAGCTCTCCAGCTAAAAGACATTGTGGATCTTATTTGTGCTCAGAACATTTCCTTGTCCCAGATAGCATATCTTGACATTTTGATTCAAGAATATTTGGAGTTGAGAAAGATGTTGTTTCCTGAAGTGCAACTAAAACCCAAGCACCACTATTTGCGCCATTATTCAGCACTGATCTTGAAATTTGGTCCATTAATTAGGTTATGGACGCTTCGGTTTGAAAGTAAGCACAGTTATTTTAAAAGATGTGCCAGACACTTGAAAAACTTCAAAAACATTTGTCAAACTTTGTCAGAGCGTCATCAGATGTATCAGGCATATCTTTTAGCTGGGCAAGAATGCAGTAAACTACTGCAAGTGAAGGACAGCTGTGCGTTTTATCCCAACCTCTACAGTAATACTATTAAACATGCAGTCAGGGAGTTAGCCTTTTCAGAAAGCAATACCACAGTTACCACAGACATTCAGTACAAGGGCACTGCATATAAAAAAGGACAGTTTCTTGTGTACAGAAAGGATGAGTATATGGAGTTTGGTGAACTTCTACTCATCTTGATTCATAATGACACATCTGTGTATGTTTTGATGGATATCCACAAAGGCACCTTCCTCTCAGAATACCATCTGTATTCTGTGACAAAGGACAGTCTTGGGTTACGGTGTATCAACATTAATGACCTGCCCGATTTCTATCCTTTGGTATCATACATTCTTGATGGATACCAAGTCATTCCACTAAAACACAGTATTGTGGAAAAATAAAGTCCAATTAAAGCTCACTTCTTACTGTAAATAATTTGACATTAATATAAGTGTTACCTGATGCATGTCCCTGCTCTGTTAAGTGTATGTACTGTATATATTTTCTGTTTTGTTTGAAGGTGCCATTTTGTCTTCAGTGCAAATATGACTGACTCAGAGCGAACCTTCCTAGATGTCGCCATCATGGAAGTCCTACCACAACTTCAAGCAGTAAACAAAAACATCCTGGAAGAGCACTTGCAGTCCATTGGAGTCGAGACATATGATGATCTACGCTTCGTAACGGAGGCTGATTTGATGACAGCATTAAGACCTGTAGAAGCCAGAAAGCTTCTTTCTGCTTGGAAACAGAAATGTAAGTAAAAACACTATACACACACAACTATTCAAAATCAAAAGCAGACATGGACATTGTGAAATATTTTACAGTGTGAATCAATCTTTTTTTTTTTTTTTTTTGCCATTTAAAGACCACACTCCTGAGAAGAGTTCACTATCATCTGTGGAAGCCTCACCTACCCAATCGCTGCCATCGCTCTCTGTTTCACCCCAAAGTTCATCGTCGAGCTCCTCCAGCAGCCCAGGACTTGACACACAGTGGGACGTCAACTTTGAAATTCCATGGAGTAAATTTCCTGAGGAAGTGATGCAGGCTTTAGAGAGGGGAAAAAGGCCTGGCCCAAAACTAAGGAGGCAAATGGTCCGGATTGTTGTGACTGAGATGATGCAAAAATGCCCTCATGTAGGTAAAAAGCATTCAACTGACGTTGCAGCAAAAATGGTGGCAAAATATCCCAGTTCTCTCCAAGATGTAATAGAGGGTGATATTGTTGGAACAGGCTACCATTCCCTTGTCAAACAGTTGCAAAACAGAATTGAAAATGTGAGGCGCACTTCAACACCCAAAATAAGAAAAAGAAAACATCAGACCGATGACTCGGACCAAACAGACGAGATCCCATTAGAAGAGAGAGCAGCAATGCAGGACACTTATGGATGCATTAAATGGAATGTAAAATTTCTGCCCCTTGAAGAAACTCAAGAGAGCCAGAAGCAAAAGATGGAAAAACTCAAGGTGATGTTCCAACACTCTGATGCCAATCCAGAGGAGGTAAAATGTTTAATGAAGTCCACATTTTACACACAGCGTCAACATGTCAACCAGGGAAAAAGTATCAAATGCCTTAGAGAGGAGTGGCCGTTTTGGTTTGATGAACTTGGCATGTCAGTCCACTTTATGGAACTCACTGGGATTGACCTCAAAGAGACATTCACACGAAATTTGGATTTGAAAGGAAAAAGGCTTCTCGACTACATGACCACAGTTTGTGTCAACAAGAGCAAGAAATTCCTTCAGAATTATGCAAGGCTTCAGAGGATGCGGGGACAGCGGAGTGGCTGTTCAGATGATGTGATAGAGATGATCCTGCTTCTGCTCAGCTACTTTGATGAGGAGGAGGAGTCCATGTTCTTCCATGTAGAAGATACATGTCTGGCAGAAGAGGTCCAACTGGAGCAAGTGCCTCTGACACCCGTTGTTATTGTCTGTGGTAAGTCTGTTTCATATCTCTTTTTTTTTGTTTTTTTTTTTTTATAAATTGCTCTGTTTATAGAATTTGTCATGTGAGTGCAGCACTTATTAATATAACCTGTTAAATAATTTGTTCATAGGACAGTCCTGCTATTCCTCCACAAGGTACATGCTGAGTCTGGATCGGAACCTTATCAACACAAACATCTCCTCCTTCATTTCTGCATTGTGCCTCATGTTCGGGAGCTACTACTGTTTTAATATTCACTATCCATCTGAGCTGGCTTCAACTCTGGAGTTTCTTCAAAGGTGAGTAAACATGGCTTACTCATTTCTCAGACCTGGGACTCTGGGACCTGGAGTCCGGATCAGAGGTCCCGTCTTAATCCGGACCTTAACTAAGGCCGGGACTCAAGACCGAGAGTCAGGTCTTAGTCTGGGTCTGACTCTCGGCCTTGCCTCTGGGTGTGGCCTGAGTCTCGGTCTTGGTTCGGCTCTGAGTCTTGGCAAGGCTCAGACTGTTTTTTTTATTTTTTTTTTTATATATATGCATGTCAAAAGATTGGAAACTACTATTTTTATTGTTTTTGAAAGAAGTCTCTTCTGCTCACCAAGGCTGCATTTATGTTATTAAAAATACAAAAAAAGTTATATTGTGAAATATTAAAATGTAAAATAAATTTTCTATTTGAATACATTTTAAAGTGTATTTTATTCCTGTGATGCAAAGCTGAATTTTGAGCATCACTAAAATGCTCAAAATTCAGAGTCACGTGATCCTTAATGAATCATTCTAATATGATGATTTTGATGCTCAAGAAACATTTGATTATCAGTGTTGAATTTTTTATTTTTTTTTTCATTCTTTAAATATAAAGTTCAAAAGAACAGTTTTTATCTGAAATAGAAAGCTTAAATTAATACATTCATTCAGCAAGGATGCATTAAATTGATCAAGTGACAGTATAGACATTTATAATGTTGCAAAAGCTTTATATTTCAAATAAATGCTGTTTTGAACTTTATTCATTACATAATCCTGAAAAATTGTACACAACTGTTTTTAGCATTGATAAGTGTTTCTTGAGCAGCAAATCAGCATATTAGAATGATTTCTGAAGGATCATGTGACTCTAAAGACTGGAGTAATGATGCTGAAAATTCAGCTTTGAATCACAGAAACAAATTGCATTTTAAAATATATTAAAATAGAAAGTTATTTTAAATTGTAAAAATATTTCACAGTAATACTGTTTTTTCTGTATTTTGGATCAAATAAATGCAGCCTTGTTGAGCAGAAGAGACTTCTTTCAAAAACAATCAAAATAGTACACTTTCCAAACTTTTGACCGGTAGTGTGTATATTGTTTCTTGTAGTCTTTATTTATTTATTTTTTTATAACTGATCAATTAAAATGCTTAATATGCTTTTGTTCTACAGGTGTTTTTTCTCGATAAACCCAGAAAAAGGAACCAAAGTAGAGAATAAAAACTCCAAGCGTCGTCTCAACGTGAACCCTCGAGTCCTCACCCTGATACAGGAACTCTCCGATCACGAGTGGCGTTAAGCCTAAATATGGACTCTTTCTGTGGACTCTGACTCTTTGTTTGAGAAGAGGTACTGTTAGTTTTCGCTCTAAATCCACAATGTGTGTTATGTTTATTAAGGCACTATGTAATGTTTTTTTTTTTGTTTTGTTTTTTTTTTTTGTCTTAAAGGTGCACTAACTTTTTCTCTGTTTGTTTGAGAAGAGGTACTGTTAGTTTTCGCTTTGTTAAATCCACAATGTGTATTATGTTTATTAAAGCACTATATAATTTTTTTTTTTTTAAAGTCTTACAGGTGCACTAACTTTCTCTGTTTGTTTGAGAAGAGGTACTTTTAGTTTTCGCTTTAAATCCACAATGTGTATTATGTTTATTAAGGCACTATATATTTATTTTATTTTATTTTTTTAAGTCTTAAAGATACACTAACTTTTTCTCTGTTTGTTTGAGAAGAGGTAATTTTAGTTTTTGCTTTGTTAAATCCACAATGTGTATTATGTTTATTAAGGAACTATATAATTGTTTTTTTTTTTGTTTTTTTTTAAGCTTTAAAAGTGCACTAACTTTTTCTGGTAGCGAGTCCGCCACCTGCTTGTTTCATGAAGATGTTCTTTCTTTGCGGGAATGTTTCACAATATGGTATAAAACTTATCTATCTTGCATTTATTCAATTAGAGCTGTTTTTATTGCAAAAAAATACCTTAACAAACGTGAGGGGGCTCGTCTGTAGATCTGACCTGTAACTTGGCCTTTTGGCATCACCTGATTGTTTCCATGGAGATAGATACGTTTTATGCCATACTGTGGAACATTCCAGACAGGGAGAGTGTGGGTTGTTGTTGTGTGCCTGGCACATAAACTTTGTTTCAAACTTTGAAAACTTTGTTTGAATAAAAATTCATCCAGTTGTTTACAACTATTGATGATGGCTGTTAAATAAATTTCTCAAGTTATATTTTGCTCTCTTGTCTTTTCTCAAGATGTGTTTTTGAGATTTACCACAATAACTTCATTATTAAAACACAAAAATACAGCATATTATGAATAGATTTTATGTATAATATACAGAACATCTCCATTTAAAATGCAAAGTTTTACTGTTGTTTTACCGGTTAAAATGAGTTTTGTTTGATATTTCCCTGTTAATTGTATCATTTATTGATGCACAATAAGCAATTATTACATGTAAAAAAAAATACAGGAAATAGTCAATTTTGCATAATTGTGTTGTATATAAATAAACAAGTTTTTTTGGTAGACTTAACAAGCTTTTAATGTGATTCAGCTGTGATTTCATTCACTGTAAATCAATTTACATATTGTGTCAGTAAAGTTATCTACTGTGCTGCTGTATTTTTTACAGGAATTCTCTGGTAACCACAGCTGCCAGCGTTTTCCTGTAAAAACAACAGGGTTTTTTTTACAGTGTATGCCACTGCAGACGCTACTTGATGCTCTCCGACCAGATGAAATGAACGTGACACAAGTGTTTATTCGCGAAATTTAACGACTTTTTTTCTCGCAAATTAACGACTTTTTTTCTCACAAATTAACGACTTTAATCTCGCAAATTAACGACTTTAATCTCGCAAATTAACGACTTTAATCTCGCAAATTAACGACTTTAATCTCACAAATAAACGACTTTAATCTCGAGATGGTTTTATTTTTTTATTTTTTATTTTTTATTATTTTTTATGTGCTTTAAAAAAAGTTGTTAAATTACGAGAAAAAAGTCGTTAAATTGCGAGAACATTTAGGAGTACGGCAAATCTTGATACTATAGCTTACATGCATAAACATCTGCTGCATCTGCATGTGTTTCAGCGATCTATCTACACCCTTTCTGAACGAGAAGTGAGTGAACTTTGACTTAATTCATGTATCTTGTTGAATTAGGACTTTGTATATCATGTGCGCGGTAATAATGCAGTTTAACGTATCAACAGTTCTTAAATGGTCCAATAACGAACTCTTTACAGGCCTAGTTATCTCGAGCAATTATCATTGCTTTCTTCGTATACACACTCTGCTTTTAATGATTGTTGTAGTTTTAACGATAGACGTGTACGTTTAAGCGAGTAATGTTTGCAAAGTCAAGCTTTTTCTAACGCAACATCAATCAGACAGGACCAGGGGAGCATACTGCGCAATTATGTCCATCATCACTGTAACAGACTTTCTAAGGGACCGCGGTATTTCAGAGGACATACTTTCTCGCCTGGAGGAAGAAAGGGTATGTACTGGAACAGCTGATTTGAAATGAATATTAATATGTAATGCTGTATTGAAAAGACAGTGTAATTTGCTTTTTTAAAACACTGTATTACTAGTGTTTTATTTACAGTTCGTTAAAAACGTATAGTTAATATAAATGTAAATGCAATGTGCAAAAGAAAGATTCCAAAAGAAATTACAACAAAAATAAGGAATAGCCTACATTTGTACATGGTCAAAGATGATAAAGGAGATTCAAGCATTAAAACAATGAGTGTAATATTGATTTGAATTTGTTGCATTGTGTCCTATTTAATTATTTCTTTTTGTCCTACCAAAAATTAATTAACATTCTTTTTGTTACTATGATTCACAAGACACCCACTAAAATGTTCAGTGAAACAAATCTTGTTGGTCACATAGAAAGTCTATTAATTCATATTAAAAGGCTCCTCCCTTCACCCACATATGACTGTACTTTTTTTGTCATAGTGACTACTGTCCACAGAAAAATTATACTTACACAAATAAAACTATATCTTTTTTTAATCCACAGATTGACAGAGATGTTATCTTGCTAATGGACGACTCAGTTCTGGCCAACTATATTCCCTCATATGGAGACAGACTTGCTCTTTTCCATTTTTGCCGGAGTCAAAACCCTGCTTCCAAAAGGAAGCTGGGTCTGTTTGAAAGACTGCGAGAAAAGATGAAACTCAGAAAGCAATCTACAACTGAACCCCAATCTGAAGAGACACCAGAGACTTCTAAACCCAAATCCAGAAGCAAAGCAAGAAAGCGACAGATCGAAATTGGCTGGATTCATGCAGACAACAAAGAAACAAAACAAGTAAGAACAAAACAAGGAGGGGGTACTAGAAAGCTTGCCATGAACATCAATGCGGGTTACAATGAGATCCTTAAAGAAGGTAAAGAACTTTTCTTCCCAGATGGAACATCAAGTAAGGGTGATGAGTGTGAATTCTTATTTGAAGTGTGGGACTTTAGACAAAATGTTCTTCCAGCTGATGTCTCAGTTGGTAAAATATTTGAGGCCGTGAAACTTCCCAATTTGCGTTTCTACATAGCTACTAGGCCAATCGAATCAGCTGACAGTACTTCAAACACTGGTTCTGAAAACAATGACGATACCAGCATCATCTCGCTACATAGTGATTTCAGTGAAGAAGTAGCAGACGTTACAATGCCCACAAACAATTCCCCAGAATGGTCAGTTGTCACAGATCTTGCAATGGTACCAAATCTAAATATTACAGTAGATGAAGAAGTTTTCATCATGGCAGAAGATGTGAGTGACCCACATAATATTTCTGACCCTGAAATCACTTTCGGCCCTAATCTTGGGGATGAATCTGACTTGGAGAACACAGTAGTTTATGTGCCTCCAGAAACCAGTGAGACTGGCATTCAAACAAAGCAAATAACTATACGTCATGGCAGTTGCCTCCATGACATGATCAGTGAATTTTCTGACCCGGAGACTTTGACCAAGAAACTGGAATTTAGACGGTTGTTACCAGACAATTCAGAAGAAGCTGGCTCTGGAGCAGGGGTTGTCAGAGATGTATATAGTAACTTCTGGCAGGAATTCTATGATCGCTGTACACTTGGAACTACAATGAAAGTTCCATTCATTAGACATGATTTCCAAGCTGACACTTGGAAAGCTGTTGGTAGAATTTTCCTGAAAGGTTACAAAGACTGCCAGTACATTCCAATTAAGCTGGCTCTTCCTTTTATGGAGGAGATGCTTTTTGGTGCAGTATATAGTGACCTCATAGAATGCTTCCTTCAATTTGTAAGCACCCAAGAACGAGAAATCCTTCAGCACGCATTACAGGATTTCTCTTCTGTTGAATTTGATGAACTGCTGGAAGTTCTTGATTGCTATGAATGCCGCAGACAAGTCTCTGCTGATAACTTCCGCGAAATTCTGAAGGAGATTTCCCACAAAGAGCTTGTCCAAAAGCCAATGTTTGTGTTAGATTGTTGGAAGGAAATCACAGAATCACAGATCTCCCTAACTTTTGAGGAGCTAAACGAGATGTATGCTAAACTCTTACCAACAGCTAAAAAGGTCTTAGGACTTTTGAAGTTCCCTGCAGATATGACAGCAAAGCAAAGGGAAGTGGCACATCATCTCAAAAGGTACATCAGAGAAATGGATGATGAGAAACTAGGAAAGTTTCTGAGGTTCTGCACAGGATGTCACTTGATTGTCTCAGACTGCATCTCTGTCGAGTTTGCAAAGATGTCGGATTTCACAAGGCGCCCTATTGGTCGTACATGTGGGATGTTCCTTCAGCTGTGTGAGAACTATGATAATTTTCCAGACTTCCGTGCAGAATTTAATGCAGTTCTGGAGAGCAACATCTGGATAATGGACATAGTTTAACATGTAGTTATCAAAACCCTCATTTTTATTTCTGGTTACTTTGGTTGTTTGGTTTTGTAAATGCTGACAATCTTAGCTTGACGACAATTGGTTAAGCAAATGTTCAGGAAAAAAAAGGTTAAATGTTTTAATTATGCAGTGAATTGTTAAAACTTCTGATTTTAATATCCAGGTTAATAAGAGCATCCACATTGAACTCTGCTGTCCAACTTTATACACTGTGATGCATATATTTGTATGCCAAGGTTTTATTGTTAATTTCAGTGCATACTTCTTTTAGTAATATGTTGTTATTAAAATCCAGGAAGTTCTTGTAAGTGAAAACTGGAGTTCTGTGCCAATTTGACATCTTAAAAAATTACAAGATGTTTTCATGTTGCTCAGTGCTGTTTATTGGTCATTTTGTTAAACGTTTTACTAAATAAACATTTCAAAAACATGACATGCAATTGTGAATATATCAATATAAAATAATGTCATAAATTAGACATAAATTAATGCTGTTAATTCTGCATCAAATGAAAAAACAAAAAAAACAACAACAACAACCATGCAATGCATATAGACAGTTTGTATACATTTTAACCACTAAGGGTTTAGTAAGCATATTGTATTAATGAGTTGCTGTTGATATTGTAAAGTCACACTCATCTACAGGATACAAATAAGAGTAATAACATATGAATGTGTACCTGTCAGGTCTCATCATTGATTACTAGGACCATCAAATATTTTGTTGTATTTCTGCTCTTAATAATATGTAAAGATCAACTGCACTGAATGGATCTGTAGGAGCGTCACACCCTTTTTCTTCCATTAACATACAGCAGAGTTCAAAAACTGTCTCATCACAAGGGAACTGGCCCTTGGGGGTGCACTCTTTGTGACACAAGGCTGCTGCATCCATGTCGACTGGTTTTAGTCTGTCTTCAGCGTTGCGCATTTCTGGAAGAGAGTACATAACTAGTGGACGTCCTGATGCTCCATCATTTCCCGACTGTGGTCGGATTTTGTGGGAATTCCATGTGTTTACAACCTCATCAAGTTCATCCTAGAATAAAAAAAGAAAGGAAAAAATTAATATACATCATTGTTTAAATTGTGTCAAAGAATTCACTAAGCAAACAAGAATTAGATATCTAGCCGAGGAAATTAAGATTTTCAAACAAGTTTATAGTGATTTTTACCTTTTGTGGGCATTTTTTTAAACCTTTATAAAGCTATTCTTTTTTTCTGAAAGTGTGCATTATCTTTAGTGTCAAATTCTTACATTTAATCAATAAATTCACTTATTTAGATGTATTTACCCACTGTTTAATGCAGGACATGAATGCATTTAACCTACAGTTACAAATTCATGAATAATGTTTGATATTTTAATCCTAAAACGTTAATTGCTGATTTATTTGAAATTATTTTAAAAAATGAAAACCGCCAGTAGGTGTCAGTAAATCACTGTTAATAAGCGAGTCATTACGATTGAACCGAATCATTTAAACGGTTGATTCATTCAGGAACGAAACACCGTCATGTTGTTTAGAGACGCAAAACAGCGCTGTGCCTGTGTTTGGAATGATTTTTGTTGGCGAAATAGAGCAAAAACAGGCAACATGGTGTCTAAAAATTTTAATATTAACTATTGTATAGAATCAATATCACATGTTGTGTGATATTGATTACCTATATGAAATGCCCCATATCCTGAATGCATTTTATTAGACTGAATGACGCAGTGAAAGAACACACTCTAAATGAGCACAGTCAGTCTAGTCTCGCGTAGCCAGACCTTCAGACTGACGGCTGAAGGTCTGGAATTCATGGCAGCTTTCATTGGCCAAGGCCCGCCCATAAGGCCGTTTGACCGACATGTCAAAAAACCAATCACAGTTCGTTCCGTTCAGCGTCACGTTTCGGTGCGTGGAAATGCCCCCACAACAACAGACTGGCATGCAACAAATCAGTCATTAAAATAACCAGCATTAAAAGTTGACGAAGAAGAGGGAGAACAAGCAGTAAGTCAGTAATTTGTTTGCGAACGTCGCAAATGTGTATAACAACAATGGCGTCTGCATAAGCACCTTTTAGCAAAACGCTGAGTAAATCCGTCTGCGCTTAGTTTCCAGGCGGACCGAAAATAAACGCGACACTCGCGTCTCCCGGAAATCCAATCAAATTCAACTATGGTTGGTTGTATGCTTAATATTACCGCTATTCATAAGGCATAGGCTAGGCAAGTGCTCAAGTACTCGTTCTCAAATCTCAATAGTTCTTTGTTCATCTTCACTGTTGGCAGAAGTTGTATAGTATAAGCCTTATTAAATGGCGTAAGTTATAAAATTATAAATATGCCTACAAAGTAACATTTAAAAAAAGACATACCTGAATAAGGTTAAGGAAGCAGAATTGGACCAGACTTTTATCCAAAAAGTCTCCGCTGAAGTGTCCATCACTGATCAGTGTCTGGAAAAGGTTAATCCAGAACTGTGCACTCTGTTTACGGAGAATAGCCCACTATCCCTCGATTCGTTGGTTTGCGGTGCTTCTTCCATAAAGGAAACTCCTTTCTCCAGCAAAACTGTCTCCATGGTTGCTTCGTAAAAACCTTTGCATTGCTGCCACACCACCATTCTCGGTGCCCATGTCCGCGCGGATCCTCTCGGGACACCCTCCTATGCTCATCACAGTTTTTATGAAGTAACTGGCTATTACTTTGGGATCGTTGTTGGTTGTGTACGCCTCCATCCATAGTATGAAACGACTGTAACCATCTATACACCCATTGATGGCAACGCCGTATGGTTTCAGTTTGTCATAGCTGTCCATATGCCAGAGTGCATTTGGGCCAGCGCAGCTGTACTGGCGTCTTCTCAAGCGTCTCCTTCGTCGACATTCCACACCTTCAGGATCAACAAGTTTAATAATGCGTCTAATGGTATCTTGAGAAACCACGAAACCTCGATGTATCGCGCGTAGGTGAAGCCAGCGATAACCTTGCATTTGTCCACTAGTTGTTATTTCATGCTGGACAAAAGCGAATACATCGTGCAAATTGGACTGGTTTTTTCTTCTAAAAAGACCCAGTCGCTTGCAAATTCTCTTTAAAGTTCGTATGCTAATTATTATTCGGTTATAATTAGCTAAAGCTGATAGAATTTCTTTGTTACTGAAAGAAAGCCTAAAATAAAGCTTCACTAAGTCATCCAACTCTGTCATGTCCTCTGTGCAACGAACATGACACGACACAGGATCCAGTGTGTTATTTTCAATATTTTATTTTTCCTTTTTTTACGCATCTCGAGAAAAAGTCGTTAATTTGCGAGATTAAAGTCGTTATAATACTAGATTAAAGTCGTTAAATTGCGAGATTAAAGTCGTTAATTTGTGAGATTAAAGTCGTTAAATTGCGAGATTAAAGTCGTTAATTTGTGAGATTAAAGTCGTTAATTTGCGAGATTAAAGTCGTTAATTTGCGAGATTAAAGTCGTTAATTTGTGAGATTAAATTCGTTAATTTGTGAGAAAAAAGTCGTTAATTTGCGAGATTAAAGTCGTTAATTTGCGAGATTAAAGTCGTTAATTTGTGAGAAAAAAAGTCGTTAATTTGCGAGAAAAAAAGTCGTTAAATTTCGCGAATAAACACTTGTGTCACGTTCATTTCATCTGGTCGGAGAGCATCAAGTAGCGTCTGCAGTGGCATAGTTTGTAGAGAAATGCACACAGATTTGGCACATGGTGCGGTCGACTGGGGGTCAAACCTGACTTTTGCAGAACTGGTTTTTCTTCCTTTTCTCATCAAATCACATCGGAAAAGTGGGAATCTACTGCCTAACGAGCGTTTAATAATAATGTATTAGGTATCAGATATATGGCGTAGGCCTGTACCCACTTCTTTATCAGTCAGCTTTGCGTATACACTTCTAAATCCCCTCTGATGCGCATCATTCAGTAGTGCCCTGCATTAGCCAAATCATGAGAGTCCACCACATCCAGTCATATGTGAATAAATAAAACCCAGTAAAGACAGTGATGATGCGGTCAGGACCGTGGCGCCGGCTTCCTTTGAAATATGTTCGCCTGATGCGCCCGCGCCGGCTCCGTCTCCCGCAGTCCAGATGTTAATAAAATACTAATTATTATTGATTACTGATTTGAATCAGTACACAATAACGAAAACAATACCTTACAAATACAAAGAAGCAGTTTTTACGATCCGATATTTCTTAAACCAGTGAACCCCTGTAAACCTTTCAGTCCAAGGATCGTAAACGAATTCGTTCAAATAGTAAGTTCAAAACAGAGAAATACAGAGAAAACCTGACCGATTTCATCAGAGATTTTGGAGAGTCACGTCTAGAAGTCCAGCCGGCTTCGTTTGAAATAGGCTATGTTTGATAAATGCGCCTGATGCGCCCGCGCTCCCGCCCCAGTGGTGGTAAAATAATGATTATTATTGATTACTAATTTGAATCAGTATACGTTATAACGAAAACAATATCTTAAAATGAAAAGAAGCAGTTTTTTTTTACGATCTTAAATTTCTTAAAAGCGGGGAACCCCTGTAAACGTTTCAGTCCAAGCAACCAATGCGTTTAAACAGTTCAAAACGGCTGTAATACAGACAAAAATACAGAGTTACGTCCAGATGTCAGTTATATAGCACATCTCTAAAAATCCTGCTGTTGTCATTTAGTGTAGCCTGTACATATCACTATTTTCACTGTAAATAGCATCTATGGCGGGTGCAAATCTGGCCGCGGAGCAAATACGGCTCGTTGGTGAATTTCAAACGGACCGCATCTTGTCTTGGAATGTAGGCAATTATAAGTGGCCCAGCGGTCATAATATACAAATCATGAAGTTTCACGATGTCAACACAAGGTGACAGCCAGATCACGTATCAGTAAAACCTGAGTGACAACAATTTGCTAACTCACGAGCTACTGTCATGACTTAAGCGCACAGCAGAAAAGCGCTACTTGTGTGAAGCCGCTGCACGGACCGTTATATTCTTAGCTCTGCCTAAAGACAGCGCAGCGCGAAGTCAGAGCCAACGCGTTTACTCGTAGGTCTCGATCAGACGGCCGCTAAACAGCACTGTGAGAAGCAGAGCTCTCCGATACAAACCACATATTCTGCGGTGATTTCAACTAGTTTTAAGGCAGATGAAAAAGGGCTGCCATTCTCAACAACACTGACGGGGAAAACAGCAGAAACACTGCGACAGCAATAATCCTTTTAAACGCACAAATTGATAGCTATTTACAATGGATTTGCTTAACCCTACCCCTTATTAATACATTATTATTAAACGCTCGTTAAGCAGTTGATTCCCACTTTTCCGATGTGACGTGATGAGAAAAGGAAGAAAAGCGAGTTCTGCAAAAGTCAGGTTTGAACCCCAGTCGACCGCACCATGTGCCAAATCTGTGTGCATTGCTCTACAAACCACGCCACTGCAGACGCTGCTTGACTCTTTTCGACCAGATGAAATGAACATGACACAAGTCTGTTTATTCACGAAATTTAACGACTTTTTTCTCACAAATTAACGACTTTTTTCTCGCAATTTAACGACTTTTTTTCTCGCAAATTAACGACTTTAATCTCGAAATTTAACGACTTTAATCTCGTATTATAACGACTTTTTTTCTCGCAAATTAACGAGTTTTTTCTCGCAATTTAACGAGTTTAATCTCAACATTTAATCTCGACTTTTTTTCTCGCAATTTAACGACTTTAATCTCGAGATGTTTTTTTTTTTTTTATTGCGTGGCCCTAATCCTCTTCCGTAGTATCACAAGTAGTAGAGGAATAATGCAGGAAAATTCACAGTATTGGCAGTAAGAGGACTCTGTTGTACCTGTCCTGACTGATGTCAGCCTTCTCCCTTAGACTGCTTCTCTGAGATGCTGGTCTGCTCTTCTGACTTGGCTGAGCTGTCAACAACAACACCGACACCACATTTAAGACAACATTCATATTAAAATGGCACTTAATATATTCAAAATATCAACGTAGAGAAATAAAACTACTAAACTGGTTAAACTGACTTTAGGACAGTTGTGGACAAAACCTGAATTGATTAAACATAGCTCACTGAGAAGTTAAAGTGAATGAGTTGACCTACTGTTGTCATCTACTGTGAAATTGTAAGGATCAGCGTCTTCTTCTTGGCTCATTTCCACATTAACATTTTTAGAGACGCAAGAAAGCTTGCTGTAGACAAAGTCAGCTCTCACCTGCCACTTCAAATACTCAATTTTACTGTAGCATCAACCTTATTAAAGAAAAATAATGACAACTGTCTTTGAAACAAAAATCATGCTGAAATCAGTGTAAGTAAAGAAACTCAAAAACTTAAAATTTATTGAAAATTGACCCATTCAAGATGTAGATGAGTTTTTTTCTTCATCGGTACAGATTTGGAGAAATTTAGCATTGCACTGCATGCTCACCCATGGATCATCTGCAGTGAAGGGGTGCCGTCAGAATGAGAGTCCAAACTGCTGATAAAAACATCACAAGTAATCCATACAAATCCAGTCCATCAATTAACATCTTGTGCAAAAAGCTGTCTGTAAGAAACAAATCCATCAAGACATTTTTAACTTCAAACCATTTTTTCTGTATAAAACACATATAATCAATTCATAACATTGCTTTCTTTAGTGAAAAAGTCATCACATCTGAATATGGAGAGAAATATGCAAAGATCAAACAGTCAAAAACAGTCCAGAACAGTTCTAAACAAATATTGTTTCATTTGTATCAGCTGTTTGGACTCTGACAGGACACCCATTCACTGCAGAGGATCCATTGGTGAGCAAGTGATGTAATACAAAATTTCTCGAAATCTGTTCAGATGAAGAAACAAAATCTTGGGTAAACTGTTCCTTTAAACTCCTTCTAAGTCTTAGCCAAGTCATTATTTTTATCAACTATAATAATATCTCTGTGACTATTACTGTAATAAATCATATCAGGTACAGGCTCTTATCATTGCAGACTCAGCTCTTTTGTTCTATAAAGTTGTTAATACACAATGCACTGGTGTTTTGAAGAGAACTGCTCAGAGTGAAGCGATCTCATGGCGTCTCTTCATACATTTCTTATTCTGTGCATATGTGCCACAGCACTGTGTTTGGTAAGTGTAAAATTCAGATGTCATAAAAACTATTTTGAGATCATGCGTTGATTAATATTGTGCTAAACAAAAGCAAATGATCATATTTTAGAGCAAAACTAACACAGCTGTTGTTATATTAAAATGTAATGACTTTGTTCAAGACTGAATGAGTTTTATAATTAAATAGTTTGTGGTTATTTCATAATAGCAGGTTATACAATATGAATGGCTGCACTGTAATTGTTTGTTGATGTAAATGGACACCTTTGACACTTACCACTCAAATGTTTTCTTTCAAAGCCAACATCTTCACTCACAGGTAAGTGAGAACAATCACATAATTTCAATATAACAATGTATTCAATAATACATTTTTTTATTTTTATTTTTTTACATTTTTTTTTTTTTTTTTTTAATGATTTTATATACTATGCTCTGAATTTAACTTTTTTTGGTAGGCAATACAGAGATTGATGTGGATAATGGAAAAGACCAGGATATATTTGATGTTAATAAAGGTTTGTTGAAACATTCATATCATGTCTTAAATCTGTAGCAGAATTTCTGTTTTTCTTTAACTGCTGTTTTGTTTAACAGAGGCAGGACTTCATCTGGTGGAAGGAGACATTCTGATGAAGGCGGTCAGTGTTTTTTCAGTGGTTTGAATTTAACAAATGTGACCCTGGAGCCAGTCTTATGTTGCACGGGTATATTTGTAGCAATAGCCAGAAATACATCGGATGGGTCAAATTTATCGATTTTTCTTTTATGCCAAAAATCATTAGGATATTAAGTAAAGATCATGTTCCATGAAGATATTTTGTAAATTTCCTACCGTAAATATATCAAAACTTAATTTTTGATTAGTAATATGCATTGCTATGAACTTTATTTGGACAACTTTAAAGGCGATTTTCTCAATATTTAGATTTTTTTGCACCCTCATATTTCAGATTTTCAAATAGTTGTATCTCTGCCAAATATTGTCATTTCCTAACAAACCATACATCAATGGGAAGCTTATTTATTCAGCTTTAAGATGATGTGTAAATCTCAATTTCGAGAAATTTACACTTATGATTGGTTTTGTGGTCCAGGGTCACAATTAGGGTCAGAATCTCTGAGCCTGATACATAATAAAATATATACTATGTTTAGGACATTCTTAACCTTCAGAAAATGTCAACATTTACCTCAGGAGGTCAAACTAATGTGAAAATACAGTTAAATACATAAAATAAAATAAGCAGTAACATTTACCATTACAGGGCTGTAAATCAACTATTGGGGTTGTATAAATTAAGCTAAATCCATGTTTGGTTTATATTTAACAGGAAGAAGACAGAAACTCTATTCTGGGTGAACAGTATCGTTGGCCGACCACTGTGCCATATCTCTTAGACAGCAGCCTTGGTTTGTGAATATATAATAATAATTGATTTAATTGATTTGATGTTTTGACCTGAATCTGACATTCTTATTCTAATGTAATATATGTTTGGGTTTTTTTGTTTGTTTGTTTGTTTATAAATGGAAATCAATGCCAAAGGTGTGATACTGAAAGCATTGGAGCAATACAGACTCAAGACCTGTATTGACTTCAAACCCTGGGGCGGAGAGCCAAACTACATTTCCGTATTTAAAGGCAGCAGGTAAGAAAACTTCAAAACATTATTTTAACTCATGCAAGCAGAGATTACCGGGATTCAAGTACATTTATGATTGTTATAGTGCCAACTGTTGTCAGATCTCCCTAAAACCAGGTTTCATTTTAGATAGGTTTTGTGAAGTTTTGAGTTTTCATTTAGGCTTTATAGGCTTTTGTGTATATTTGGACAGGCCCCTTTTTAAAAAGACCCCGTTATAACTTCAGAAAGGGTTCATTTCTCTTTTTTTTTTCACAATTATTGACCTAGTGAGTATAGAGAATTGCACTGCAGTCTTTTTTTCCAGATTGAGCGAAAAACCGAGGACTGGTTCACAACTAGGACTTTTTTTTTTTTTTTTTACATCTTCTCAATCATTTAACAGATGGTTTCATTGACAGCAGTGGTTCTAGAGGCAAAGTTATTCGGAATGAGGAGTTCTATCGTATGATATGAATATCATGCGTATACAATATACAAATGAATATACAATTGTTTACACCCTTGAAAATGCAATATCGCCTCCCAAATTTGTCACAGACTTTTAGGGCCATGAGTCAAACAGGCCCACCAAGTCTGTTCCAATCGACTTCCGTTAACCTTGTCTAATAGGTGCTCAATGTTTATTGGCCTATGGTGGCTATGTTTTTTTTGAGATACGCAAATGTATATTATAGCACCACCAAGTGACCAAGCTCAACTTTTTTCATGTGACCTCAGCCTCAGATTCAGCTCTTACGTGTTGTGAGTTTGGCAGAAATATCTCTTTCTGTTCAAAAGTTATAGACATTTTAGTAAAGGCGGCCATGCCCTTTTTGAACGTTTTGGCGTCCCTTTGCGACAGAAAGCCAAAAGTTTAACTTTTTTGATAATTATTGATATTCACTCTACAGAGAATCTTCCTGCATTGGTTTAGTTCCAATCGGGCAAAAAACCTAGGACTAGTTTGGAAAAGTAGGTTTTTCAAAAAATGCAAAATACCCAAACATTTCTGCGGTTTAGGAGTTTTGAGCAATATTGTACTTTTGATCACTGTAGCACCCCCTGTCAGGAGAACTGGGGTGAGCTTTAGTGATGTTGTAGACAGAGTGAGTACTAACCATCCCTCCAAGTTTCAAGTCTCTATGACTTATGGTTTGGTCTGCCAATAAGTTTTGCACAGAGATTGCTAAACCTTAGCCATTCTAACAATTACAAAAACAAAACAAAGCAAAACAACAAAAAATGACTCACATTTATGCTAATGGATGTAACAGACTGTGCTGTCCTTCATCAAATCATTTTTTTTTTTTTTTTATTTGTATGAAGAAATGGAAAACCTAACTGTTTAAATGTATTAATATTTTTGACTAATAATAGCATGTTAGATGTTTTCAGGCATGTGCAAACATTGGAACTTTTCTTGCATTAACTGTATCTGGGTTTTTTTTGTTTGTTTGTTTTTTTTTGCAAAAAGGTGATATTCTAAATGTTTTTCTGTTCCATCAGCTGTTACTCTTATGTGGGGAATCATCATGTGGGGAAACAGGAGTTGTCAATTGGTGCAAACTGTGACCGTTTAGGAACTGTGGAGCATGAGTTTCTGCATGCGCTGGGTTTCTGGCACGAGCAGTCCAGATCTGACAGAGACGACTATGTTACCATTGTGTGGGACCAGATTGAAGCGGGTATTTACTGAATTCTTAAATACATACCTCAATAATAACATAATTCTAAAATTAAATGCAAACTAATTTGTGCATTAACTGTTTTCTGGTTTGTTTCTCACTTAGGTAAAGAGCACAACTTCAATTCCTATGATGAAACGGTGTCAAGCACTCTTGGTGTGCCCTATGATTACAGTTCAGTCATGCACTACAGTAAGACGGCCTTCAGCAAAACCAGTGAGCCAACCATCGTCACCAAGATACCAGAATTCTTGAATGTGATTGGTCAGCGCATGGAGTTCAGTGACAGTGACCTCCTCAAGCTGAACCGGCTTTACAACTGTAGTAAGTTTATAATTACATAAGCACTATCTGGTCCAACTTGACTGGTTGAATAATCATCCATTATTTTTTATAAACATATTGATAAGATAAAGACCTGGAGCTCCTAAACTTCTTTACATAATTCTTCCAGCCACAACCACAACTTTTCTGGACTCTTGCCACTTTGAGGAGCCAAATATCTGTGGTATGATCCAGGGTGATGGTGGAAATGCCAAGTGGGCTCGTGTACAAACAGTAGAGGGCGGCCCACAAACAGACTACACCAACCTGGGTCAATGTCAAGGTATGAACACTCCTAACCACAAAAGCAGGGTTCAACCTAGTTTTGCATTCATTTACAATGAAAATTGCCATTTTTATTGTACTTCACAATCGTGTTTCCACGCTGCATGGGATAGTAAAGTGTTCATCAAACTTTTGCTGCAAATTCAGACACACTACTCTTTTCACATACCAGTTTTCATCTACTATATAGTATTGAAGTAGGCATATTCGGAAACAGGGATTGAGTCACATGAAGCAAAGTGCGTGTGTAATACTGAAATTTTTCAAATAGCAAATATTTTAGCTAAAGTTACACCAACTGTAAAAGAAAAAACCCTGCTATTACATGTCCATTACTTTACAAAAGAGGAAACAAAATATAGAGAGGGAAATATACAGAGAAATGTCCAACTTCTCAGCACCCCTATATTAGAAACTCCCTCACAAATTGCAGAGTTGACTATTATTTGTATTTGTTTGCCAAGGTAATTTAACAAAGTGTAGTGTAATAAACACACATTATTTTATGACCTTTTTAGATTTATGATGTAAACTATTGTGAAAATGCGTCATTGCAGTCTTATCGTATCAAACCTAGTTAGGCCAAAGAGTCTTCTCAATGGTACATTGTCCAATTTTTTGGATTGTGTCTGTTCATTGTTATATCGCCACTGTGTAAAAAGGATAATTCATAGTCCATAATCCTGCATTGATAAATCTTTTATGATGTTATGCTGGCATTTTGCTCTTCATGATAAACACATTTTACTGATACTGTAAGGAAATATTCTTTGACCGTCAAGGATTGCTATGACCAGAGGTGGCGCTAGACTTTGACATTGTCCTGTCCGTCAAACGGTCGTAATAATTCCGTCATAATCTGTTATTACCCGTCATTATAATTTTCATGTTTTAATTGGAATAAAACATTTAATTTCTTTTATTTTTGTTAACATTTTCATTTTTAATCATGAACCTACAGGACAACAGCACACAGGCCCGTCGCGACAAGGCAGGCAAACCAAGCAATTGCTTGGGGCCCCGAGACAACGACTGGTTAAGAATAAAATGCAGCGACAAACTGTGTGAGCGCCCCATTGATAGTGAATGCAGTAAAGTGCAATGACACTGTTATCGGGATCCCCCTCAAGGGGGCCCCCCTCGCTGACAGCAGCCAGCCAACCACGCGATCTCTGCTGCCGGCAAAATACAAAACTTCCTCGGCAGTCATGAAGCGGAATTATGCTTCAGGAAGCCAAAAAAGAAAGAAGAGAAAGGAAGAGGAGGATAAGAAAAAACAAGACAGTGGTAAGTGATAAATTACACACATAAAATAGCTCTACTTGTCTTGTACAAATGGTGCAATTTTGCAGCAGGTAGGCTAGCAGAAATATGTTTATGTATGTTAGCTAAGCTACCTGCCTGACAGCAAATGCTGCTTGTAACGAACAGTTAGAGCAACTTTTTTTTTTTGAACGGACGGAATATGGTTACATACTGTAATATGTTTTTTAACGGGATAAGGAAGACGCAGATCTGTTCCAGAATCGCTGTTTATCATATTTAATGACATGACATTGCTATAGCTTTGTAATAGGTTTTGATGAAAGTGGCATAGCATGCTATACTAACTATTCCACTGTGATAATCTATTTAGGAAAACCACACAATAAATTCTGTGCATCAAACATTAGCTTGGGATGTTTTTAAGCATTGGTAGTCGACTCACAGCACTACTAATAATTAGTAAACATTTAATTATAATTTCATTGTTTGTTAACAGTAAAAAGTGTATTTATATAGCACATTTCATACACAATGGCAATTCAAAGTGCTGTTCGCCAGTCTTTGGACATGGAGGACATTGTGATTGCCTTTGCAGAAAACAAGGCTCGCAAACAGCAGTTTTAGATAATTTGCACATGTTTGAGAGAACTGAAAAATGTTAATGTGAGTATGTATGTGTGTGTGTGTTTTTAAGTATGTTGGATTTAGTTATTGTGCACTTTTTTAATGTATATTTGATTTTATGGTACAGTGGTGTTTTTTGCAAATGTTCAATTGTTGAAAATGTTCAAATTTTATGCACTTTATATGCAACAGCAGTATTTGCACTCTAAACATTTTTTTATTTATGCACAGTATATGCAACAGCAGTATTTGCACTGTAAACCTTTTTTATTTATATAAAGTGTGAGTGAATTTAAACTGTATGGCTATGCTGTGGTTCCTTTGCGTGCGTGCGTGCGTGCGTGCGTGCGTGCGTGCGGGGGGCCCTCCATGTCCATTTTGCTTGGGGCCCCCAAATTCCTTCAAACGGCCCTGACAGCACAGTGTTTAAAAATAACAAAATAAGATAGGGATTTTCTCGATTTTAATAGATTCTCATTTTAATGAACCAAAATTGATTCTTAAATCACAATCGATCTTTTGGTCTATGCTGTTTTCAGTTGAATAAACAGTACATAGTGCATCTTCCTTCCAAAAAATAGCAATAGGCTAGGCTTTGTGTTACTTTTGATATAAAACAAAGTCTCAGATTTCAAATTCTTTCCATTTCATTAGGAAATTCAAGCAATAAATACCGTTTTGGCGCCCTTTAATGTGGCGTGATAGATCGCTGTAGCTTCTGTGTACTTGCTTGTGCGTAATCAAACGCATAGGAAAACATTCGTGACAGCTCCGTTTTCGTTCCGGATCCATTGCTCTGCTGCTACATTGGAGCACAGTCCCCGCCAACTGGACAGGGGTGGGAATTACAGCTACAATTTTACAATAGATCACCCTCAGTGTAATCCGACGAATGTCATTCAGATTTTTCCGTCACTGATAAAAAAAATCCGTCAATGACAATTTTCGGTTAACGCAACCTCTGGCTATGACATGCAAAATGCTTCTTAAACTCCATTATGAGGTCCAAAGTGAAATCTAATAAAATTTATACTTGTACAGGTACTGGGTTCTTCATGCATTTCAGCACAGCTACAGGCACCCAAGGTGACACAGCTTACCTGGAAAGTCGTCTCTTTTACCCGAAAAGACGCTCCCAATGCCTGCAGTTCTATCACTACAACAGCGGGGCTGCCGATGATCTGCTAAACATCTGGGAAAAGTAGGCAGTCTAGTCACTGACTCAGACGGCAGTTCATTCTACCGGGGTCCAGGTTACGGTACTAGCAGTTACATCACGCATGATCGTCTGAAGAGTCGAAGCTTCATCAAAGGAGATGATGTCATCTTCCTTCTCTCCCTTGAAGGTTTGCGAGCAGCACATTTTTATTCCATACCAGTGAAATTCTTATGAAATATGACAGGAGTTTTAACTTTTAACTCTCTCAATAGACGTGACTGGACTTTTGGGGACTCAGACCAGAGAGTCTTGGAGACCAGAAATCAGAGATCTGCAATTATCTGAGACCGATGAGGCTGTTGGAAGCTCTACAACAACAGTGGCAATAAGTGTCTTTGTGGGGGCTGCCATGTTCCTGGGTCTCGCTGTGGGCACTATGTTCTACATGCGGAGGAGGAGGAGACTGATGGAAAGAGATGCAGAGATTGAGCCAGAGAGGACAGATGGTTGTATGTATCCATATACCAGTTTTCTCCTCCCACACTTGATAACTGTACCATTATTAAAGCTGAATTCTTAAAATTCCGTAAGTTTTTGGTTAAAAGTTATCCAAATCAATTATTGAGCAAGTACATAACCAATCAGTCTTCAAAACTATCTTCTTACCTTAGCTTTATTCACAACGGTAAGCTTGTAATGATGTTTTTTAATTTGAGCGGTTCGGGACGGTTTCCGCCATTCGTCTTTGCGTAATTACGTCACGTATATATATACAAAAATAAGGAAGGTGGCAGAAGAGGCATAAATGTTCTTATTTTTCACGTAAGAGCGGGCACAGCCAATTGTAAATTTTATGGGTCTGGCTTCTGGTCTCATCCATGTCTAGCGTTTTTTAGCTGTACAAAACAGCTCATTTTGCTGCTTGATACTGCACATTGGTGTATCTTACCATGTTATTTTAATGTATTATCTTAACTATGATCACACTGATTTATAGTGCAGAGAGTTTTACCGTTTACTACACCTTATCCTTCTCATTATTTCCCTATAGCGGCTAATAAATAAGTCTCGCCCACAGGCTTACTTGGAGCTGAAGAATTAAGTGGATAGCAGCTCGAATAATTAAACTTGTCATTTTAGTTCTAAGGAACATTAAATTGCTTTATGATTTTAAAAGAACAATTTCTTTCAATGACCGTCGAATGGTATGACAATTAAACATTAGACTGTACAGAAATTGAAATCTACAGATAATGCTAATACACACTATATACATGTAGTCACGTTACGTTGATGTTAACATTAACAATTTGAGAACAAAATATAATTTGCGTACAACGTGATCTGAGCTAACTTTGCAAATGTCAGATTTAATCAGCATTTGTAGCCCCCAGTTTATCAGAACAAAACTTGCAGACATGTTACCTACTTGTTTAGATGCCATTTTCCGGAAAACCTTTTTATTTTGGATATATTTCCAAGACGTAGTATCTGTAATTCCTAAGTACAGTGAATATCCACACTGGTGCGTTGACTGACAGCCCATACAAACACCTCAAA
Organism: Cirrhinus mrigala; assembly: GCA_036247105.1. Classification (NCBI taxonomy): domain Eukaryota; kingdom Metazoa; phylum Chordata; class Actinopteri; order Cypriniformes; family Cyprinidae; genus Cirrhinus; species Cirrhinus mrigala. The sequence continues at coordinate 12,096,460 of CM070026.1, read as the reverse complement.
CATTAGATTCATCTGTGCTGCAAAGCCGTGCCGATGCACAACCCACGTAATGAAGATAATTCCGCAAATAACTGTAATTGCAGGTTTCAAACAGTGATGGCGACAAAGAGACAAAACGTACGGAATTAAGTTTTATATAAAAATGCATGTAGCTCTCATTAAACAGAGTTTTTTTCTTACAGAACCCCAGATTTCCATTAAAAACGACAGTGGACTAAAAGATGACATCATGCCGGAAACATCATGGAGCATCAATGGACAGAGGGGGGGACAGGGGGGGGGGATCCCAGAATTTGCCAGATTGTCTCTTCATTACTGTGCTGAATCTACTGAATCATAACTTGCCTTTTCTCTGGTCAAAAAAAAAAAAAAAAAAAAAAAAAAAACAAAGACACAGTGGATATGTAAGAACTTTATTATAAGATTACCATCTCACGTTCATTGCCTCAAGATGAATTCCTTCTTGTATTCCTTATCTGTAAGTTGCTTTGGATAAAAGCATCTGCTAAATGAATAAAATGTAAATGCATAAAAATAAACACACTTCAAAATCAAAATAAGTACTCAACCATTAATGCTCACACAGTTTATTAGTGGTTTGTTATAGTTTGTAACAAAGTGCTGGCATATTATAAATAATTGTAATTTACATTTCTGAATTTGCAAAAAGATACAGCTGTACATTGGCACTATTTTAGATGAGAAACACCACATTCTCCGAGACCATGACCTGGTTGTCATCCTGCATGCGTTCCAGCAGAAGGTTGATCTCGTTCTGGTCAAACTCCTCATCCTGGCCTTTGTTAATGTGAGTTAGAAGATCAGGCACCGCCACAGACTGAGACCTGGACACCTTAAAGGCCTTCAGTAGAGCTGCCTTAAAGACTTTTAATCTAAAACCGTCAAAGCAAAAGGGTCAAGCAAAAGGCTGTCAAAAAACAGTCTCAGTATCTAATATGCAGGTAGCCTGCTGAACTGGCTCAAACAAAATGGGGGGAAAAAAACACACACACACACACACACACACGACTGCAAAAAAAAAAAAAAATCCAGACCAAGTAGTGGAGAAATAATGCAGAAAAATTCACAGTATTGGCACAGACCAGAATCTTAGATTTGTAAATGAAGAGGACTCTGTTGTACCTGTCCTGGCTGATGTCAGCCTTCTTCCTTTGACTGCTTCTCTGAGACGCAGGTCTGCTCTTCTGACTTGGCTGAGCTGTCAACAACAACATCACCATATTTAAAGGGATAGATCACCCCAAAATGAAAATTACTCCATGATTTACTCACCCTCAAGCCATCCTAAGTGTATGTGACTTTCTTTTTTCAGATGAATACAATCAGAGTTGTATTAAAAAAATATTTCACATATTCACCTAGGATGGCTTGAGTATGAGTAAAATTTAAATTTTTGGGTGAACTATCCCTTTAAGACAATATATGGCACTGAATATATTAAAATTGCAACATTAAAACTGACTTTAGTACAGCAATGGACAAGATCCTGCACTGATTAAGCACAGCTCACTGAGAAGTCAAAGCGAATGAGTTGACCTACTGTTTTCATCTTCTGTGAAATCATAAGGGTCAGAGTCCTCTCCGTCTTGGGTCATTTCCACATCAGCATCAACATCTTTAGAGATGCGAGAACGCTTCCTGTAGACAAAGTCAGCTCACATCTGACATTTCAAACACTCAATTTAGCTGCAGCATTAATCTCGCTTTCACACTCACCTTAGATTCTGTTGACTCTCTGTATCTGGGCTCTGAGACGTGTCCATCTCAGAGTCCTCAGGCACCTTCCTCTTCTTATCCTTCTCCAGAATCTACAGAGTCACACCAAATTACATTACATACACAAAAGACAAACAAAATCAGTTCTGGATGTGGATGATTCCATGCCTTTTTAAAATAAGCAAACTGCATGAGTTCAAGTGCAGCTTCTGCATCTCCCAGGTCAATGGTTTTACTCATGCGGGCCTTGGCGTGAGCTGTAGACAGTCGAATCATGGTCTCCAGAGCTCGAGCAGTCACAGGCATCGTCTGAGGGAATAGACACAGTCAGTCTATATCAAACAAAGCAACTCAAGAGTAACAATAACATTAAAAGCACCCAAATTTTAAACTATAAATGGGCTCTACAGACCCTGGCAGAGTCACTGTTGACTTGATCATGGCTCCGGAGTCTGGAATACTCCTCTGCTATGTAGTCCGATGCCTCCTGTGTCAAAACTGGCTTCACCAGCTTAGCGACGTGGATGTACTTCCTGATGAACTCCATGGTAACAACCTTCTCCCTTTAAAATGTTTCACAGAAGGGTAATCACAGAAACCCACGGGATTTCACAAAGTAGATTTTAAATCAAAGTGAAGAAATTCATACTTTTTCCTTCTGTGGCCATGCAGGACATTGTCTTTTTTCTCATAGATCTGTAGCTCCTGCTCGGCTGCTTCTGTGATGTTTGGATCCTCAGTGGCAAACACATCCACTGTACTCCCCAGTGGCATTGCTATTGATACAGACATGACAGAATGAGAGCAACAACTGACTAAAGCTTCTGAAGCTGAAAACAGAATAACATAGACATGGTCTACATCAACGGGTCTCAAAATGTGGTCTGAAGCATTTAAAGTGGTCCACAGGTTGGCAGACCTAACAATATTTCTTATATACAGTTGCGGGGTTGCCAACTTTTAAGTTCAGCTTGGAGTGAGATTTTTTTTTTTTTTTGGAGTGGAGTGGAGTGGAGTGGAGTGGAGTGGGGGGGGGTGTTTATGAATGGGGGGCATCTCGATTCCATGTCTATTTCTATGTATATACTGTACATATAAGGGGATAAAAATGCAGCTGAATGCCTTTTTTTAATCACCATTTTAAACTTAGTTTAAATTCAGTATTTGCTTGTATTCATTGTGTGTACTTATACAAGTATCATTAAAAAAGGATACAAGTTATTAACTTTTTAAATTTCACATTTAAAAATATAGTGTTTAATCATTTCTAAATATTTATTCAAATGAAAAACTTAAAAATAAATAAGCAGGTATGACCTGCAATATTCTAGATCAGGGGTGGCGAACTCCGGTCCTGGAGAGCACTTTAAATAGTGTTTACAGAATTTGCCCCAACTGCCAGACTTTGTGCTGTATGCGCTTTGAGATTAATAAAACACTATATACTATCTGAACGCACCTACAAGGAAGGTGCATAATTAGTTGATAATCCATCACAAATCATTTAAGCTCCATTCCTTATAATGCATTCTTGTAGATCAAACAGTAGAACCAAGTCATGTCAAGTCACCATTATTTATATAGTGCTTTTTACAATGCAGATTGTGTCAAAGCACCTTTACAATATTAAACAAGGAAATAGTGTGTCGTTCTCCTCTGTCCAGACAAAACCAGCAATTTAATTCTAGGCTGCAAGAAAGTCAGATTGTGCAGAGGACTCATCTGGTTCCCATGGTCTTATGCCGATGGCTGTCTGTGTGACGAAGTCTTCACTGGGGATCTGTTTCTGGGGCTCATCTAGTTGAAGTGGTCTCTGCTGACATTCAGGGCTGTAGAGGTCGTCTCTAGGTGCTGATCCATCATCTGATCTGGATACAGACTGGATCTGGGTGGCTACAGTGACCTCGGAATAAGAAAGAAACAGACTAATATTAGCGCAGATGCCATTCTTCTTACGATGCAACAAGTACATCAGGTGTTATGGAAAGTGTTTTCAGTTCCGATTGATCTAATTAATGCAGCCTAACAATTCTTTAACAGATCTGAAATACAGAAATTTGTTAATGTGTTATGTGTTAGCCAGGTTAAAGAGATGGGTCTTTAATCTAGATTTAAACTGACAGAGTGTGTCTGCATCCCAAACAGTGTTAGGTAGATTGTTCCAGAGTTTGGGCGCTAAATAAGAAAATTATCTGCCGCCCGCAGTTGATTTTGATATTCTAGGTATTATCAAATTGCCAGAGTTTTGAGAACACAGCAGACGTGGAGGACTATAATACAATAAGAGCTCGCCCAAGTACTGAAATGCTAAACCATTCAGGGCTTTATAAGTAACTAGCAAGATTTTAAAATCTATACGATGTTTAATAGGGAGCCAGTGCAGTCTTGACAGAACCGGGGCTAATATGGTCATAAATCCTGGTTCTAGTAAGAACTCTAGCTCCTGCATTTTGGACCAGCTGGAGTTTGTTTATTAAGCCCGCAGAGCAACCACCCAGTAAAGCATTGCAGTATCTAACTTTGAGGTCATGAACACATGAATTAATGTTTCTGCATTTGGCATTGAGAGCTTAGTGTTATATTGCTGAAACAATGGGGTTGATTCCCAGGGAATGGATAACGTTAAAAAAAACAACAGCCTTTAACTATTTGGCTAACTTACCAGTTGATGTTATCACCATTATGATGGCCATCACAAGAAAACGCTCCAACTGGAATGTATTGCAGATGATGATCCAGACCACAAACTAGAAAATAAAAAATACAAAAGAAGTACTTGTAAATACCGTTTGAGTCATTTAACTCTATAAAATGTGTACCTAATGCAGTACAAGTTGCTTTGGATTAAAGCATGTGGCAAATGAATGTCAATGAGACGTGAAATCAAATATATTTTGAGTTACTTAATTTCAATAAAACTGACAGCTAGCCATGTGACGATTCTGCCCCCACTTGCAATAAAAAGGCGGTGTAGAATTATTATACTTCCCTGATTAATTCCCTGATTGATTCGGATAACTGACATTAGAAATTAACTTACCAGCTGATGCAATCACCGTCACGATGGCTCCAGATACACCCCCAATGTTGCAGGCGATAAGATCCACAAACTTGGTCAGAACAAAACCGAAGAATTATAAGGAATAACAAAAACCGAATACAGTGTAGCTTTTCTGATTGGCCAAACTTCTCTGATCTCTAAAAAGTGCCCGGCCCGCCGTTGCCTCTACAGATGCACAAATCACTTTTGCTCCATATTTCAAACAGATGAAAAAGTTGAGTGCGCGAAACTTGTCAATTGCAAGAGAAAAACATCGTTTGAGACTTGTAGCAGCAGATTCGCGCCATTGTTGTTATGCACTTGTGTTTGTTCTAAAAAGCATCCAAGAAAAAAAATATATATATATGTAAGAAAACATTCTACAAAGATTTTGCATACTGATTTGCGGATGTACAAAATTCGTCCGTGACATTTTTAATGCAGGTGTGCGAATTTGCACCATATTCACTGCAGCACCAGTAGCAAAACATAGGAGCGTACCAGTTTCTTGATTTGTGATTCGCAGAATAGGATTTGTGTACCTGCAATGAAGGATTCGAAAAGGTGTAACTGTTGTATTGTGTTTGTGGGAGAGGAAAAAAAATCTACAAGTTTGCAACTTTTGTCTGTGACTTCAAATGCAATATTACCCCTGTGTGGCTGTTCTCTACAACTACAAATTCTACCGTCACAGACGCTCAGTTGTTTGCACCAAAAATACCTTCATAACAGAGCACATGGGGAGAAGAACAAAAAACAGAACATCCATGGGCATGACAGGAACATTAAATTAGTTTTTGGGGTTAAGAGAACAATTTCTTTCAATGAACTTTAAATAGTATGATAATTACAGATTAGACTTTGCCATTGTTAGAATTTATCAGCATTGGTAGCCCCCAGTTTCTCATAAAAGTAACCTATATAGACTTTTTTTCAGTACATCGATTAAATTTAGGCTACATGAAATAGTTCTGTAAGATCTCCAGGACTGGATTGATTAATCAGGAGCACTGGGAGAATTCCCGGTGAGTCAGACTGTTTTTTTGGCCGTGAGGGCTGGTACTGTACATGCCACTGGTGTTGAAATATGGATACCATTATTTAAGGCATCAAAGAAGCGTCCCGTATGAAAGATATAACACATGCTGCCTTCACGTCATGTCGTAATTACCGTAATTCCGAGATGACAAAACGCAACATTTTACTCATAGCTTTTCTTGTCGGACTCATGGTAGCGCCCAAGCGCCAAAACGAACGTGGCACATCTGTAACTGGTTTAAGGTGTAATTCTAAAAACATTACGAGTTTACAAGTTGTAATTACCAGTTCAGGAACACGTGAGGGCTTTGGCGTTGATAGTGTTGCCATAGAAACACATAATTCAGATAGAGTAGAAAGTCACATGTTTTCATCTCGGAATTACGGCATGGCGTGAATGCAGCAATAGCATGTCCCATATTCGCAGGCATATTCCATATAACCACCAGACCATAGTAATAACAAATTCTCATTTGATAGTTAATCATTCTTTTTGAGGTTTTAATTGCATTGTTGTGTATTTAATTCTGAGGTTTTAATTACATTATTGTATTAGCTATAGTCACTTGTGGTAAATATAGCAACAGTTAGCCAGTAGCTCACTGAGTACAACCATTTCACGTCATCAAAATAATGGGGTTATATTTAACGCCGAAGTGAGTAATTCTTGCATGTAGCAAAACCAACCGATTTTTAAACTGTTTTGACAATTTTTAAACTTGATTAACACCTCTCTATCTACAGGTGCATCTCAATAAATTAGAATGTCACGGAAAAGTTCATTTATTTTAGTAATTCAACTCAAACTGTGAAACTTGTGTATTAAATAAATTCAGTGCACACAGACTGAAGTAGTTTTGGTGCTTTTAATTGTGATGATTTTGGCTCACATTTAACAAAAACCCACCAATTCACAATCTCAACAAATTAGAATACTTCATAAGACCAATAAAAAAAACATTTTTAGTGAATTGTTGGCCTTCTGGAAAGTATGTTCATTTACTGTATTTGTACTCAATACTTGGTAGGGGCTCCTTTTGCTTTAATTACTGCCTCAATTCGGCGCGGCATGGAGGTGATCAGTCTGTGGCAATGCGGAGGTGGTATGGAAGCCCAGGTTTCTTTGACAGTGGCCTTCAGCTCATCTGCATTTTTTGGTCTCTTGTTTCTCTTTTCCTCTTGACAGTACCCCATAGATTCTCTATGAGGTTCAGGTCTGGTGAGTTTGCTGGCCAGTCAAGCACAACAACACCATGGTCATTTAACCAACTTCTGGTGCTTTTGGCAGTGTGGCCAGGTGCCAAATCCTGCTGGAAAATGAAATCAGCATCTTTTAAAAGCTGGTCAGCAGAAGGAAGCATGAAGTGCTCTAAAATTTCTTGGTAAACAGGTGCAGTGACTTTGGTTTTCAAAAAACACAGTGGACCAACACCAGCAGATGACATTGCACCCCAAATCATCACAGACTGTGGAAACTTAACACTGGACTTCAAGCAACTTGGGCTTTGAGCTTCGCCACCCTTCCTCCAGACTCTAGGACCTTGGTTTCCAAATGAAATACAAAACTTCCTCTCATCTGAAAGAGGACTTTGGACAACTGGGCAACAGTCCATTTCTTCTTCTCCTTAGCCGAGGTAAGACGCCTCTGATGTTGTCTGTGGTTCAGGAGTGGCTTAACAAGAGGAATACGACAAGTGTAGCCAAATTCCTTGACACATCTGTGTGTGGTGGCTCTTGATGCCTTGACCCAAGCCTCAGTCCATTCCTTTTGAAGTTCACCCAAATTCTTGAATCAGTTTTGCTTGACAAGCCTCTCAAGGCTGCGGTTCTCTCGGTTGGTTGTGCATCTTTTTCTTCCACACTTTTTCCTTCTACTCAACTTTCTATTAACATGCTTGGATACCAGAGATGGGAAGTAATGAAGTACAAATACTTACTGTAGTTAAGTAAATTTTTCTGGTATCAGTACTTTACTTCACTATTTATTTTTCTGACTACTTTTTAGTTTTACTCCTTACATTTTTACCCAAATATCTGTACTTTCTACTTCTTACATTTTCAAACCAGGCTCATTACTTTAGTTTTAATCAGCATTTGGTGGAACACCATTCCATAACAAATCTCTAATAAATCATGGATCGTTTACACAACCCTTATGAAAATTAAAACCAAAATCCATCTTTACTATAGTTAAACCATGGTAACCACAAATTAACCACGGTTTTGCTACAGTCTAACCATGACATGTGTAGTAAAACTATGGTCGTAGTTAAATTAAAATTTAACAGTTGAGTTGAATTACTGAAATAAATGATTTTTTCAATGACATTCTAATCTACTGAGATGCATCTGAATAATGGGTTAAAAAAAAACAGATTGTCCCACCACAAACTCACACTGCTGGTTGAGCCAGTGTTGCAAAGTCAGGATGGTTGTGATGCTCATACACACACAGAAATGTTTTGATAGCTCTAAAAGTCACAGTGCTACAATTTTCAGGGGGAATCCACCTATATGTGACCCTGGACCACAAATCCAGTCATAAGGGTCAATTTTTTTAATCTCAGATTTATACTTCATCTGAAAGCTGAATAAATAAGCTTTCCATTAAAGTTGTCCAAATGAACTTCATAGCAATGCATATTGCTAATCAAAAATTGATTTTTGATATATTTACAGTAGAAAATTTGCAAAATATCTTCATGGAACATGATCTTTATTTTACTAATATCCTACTGATTTTTGGCATAAAATAAAAATGTACATATCCATACAATGTATTGTTGGCTATTGCTACAAATATATACATGCTACTTATGACTGGTTTTGTGGTCCAGGGTCACATATTTTAACATCCCCAAATTACACAGTTTTGAATGACTCATTATTGCTGACTGCTGTAGTATTAGCAACAGAGAAACACTCAAGATTTTTTGTGTGCCCTCTGGCACCCTCTAGGTGTGTCCAGTGTGTTTGCAGACACCCCACGGTGATCCATAGTACTACAGCCACAACTTCATTGGCCACCTCAACCTACACCACTGCTACTATCTGGATGATATAACTGTAAGTCATGTACATGTACATAAATCTAAAAACTTCGCCCAAATAAACGTATATTCACACACATGTCAGTGCTTAATGCTTTATTTCTCTGACCCACAGAATCTCAACCAGAGCGATGAGATCAATTCTAGCATCATTCAGGGAAAATTTTTAGAGCTCATTTTCAGAAACATCACAACACAGCTCTCAGGTATTTGTCTGGACAGCATCTAAAAAAAATGCTTTGGAAGAAGATTCTGAACCACAAGGATATAAACAGTTGAGAAATCAGTCCAAGATATGGTACACTGAAGATGTAATATTGAAGGATTTTACCAATGTTATGTAAAATACAATATGTGGTTGTAAATTCTTTTGATTGAAATTTAAATCAACAGAAAATGATTGATTATCTGATTGTGAGGTATTTTAAGAGGTGATGTATTTTAGGGATGTCACAATACTCAATATAATATCGAACCGTTCAGTATGACTTCCACGTTTCAATACGCTCTTGTGAATTGTGGTTTTTCAGTTTTGCGTTTAAATAATTTCCTTGTTTGATTTTTATCGAACAGAGATGGTAAAAGTACGCACATCCTTCACTCAAGTAGAAGTACAGATACTCATGTTTAAAAAAGTAGAAGTAAAAGTAGAAGTACTGACTACACTTTTTTACTTAAGTCAAAGTAAAGTAGTATGGGCTCAGACATGTACTTAATTAAAAAGTACCCATTACTACTACCTGTTTTAATGTCACGCTGGTAACTGGACCTCACATCATATTGACACATTAATACAAAATAACTTACATTTAAAATTTGTTAGCTAATGAATGTATCAAAGCTAAACAACCACCATGTAGAACAGAGCCGGACTGGGAAATCTCACTCATTCAGGCCATCCCATACACCCACAAGAAATTATGAAATCATGGACAACCCTATTTTTTATTTTTTATTTTTTGTTGTATGGCCATCACATTTAAATAAATGTTTAAAACCTTAGGCTGGTGCAAAATAAGAAAAAGGCTCTCTCTTGAAGTTCCATTTTCCTTTTCAGTCACTTCATTTTCCATGATATCTCTCTGCATCTCACTTTATGTGTGTTTGCTTTTTTCACTAATTGTAATGCCACGCCAGCAGAGGGAGCCCTTGCCCATGGACTGTCTGTTAACGCTCCCTCTGCTGCTTCTATGGTTACTTCCTGTTTGGCAGCCATATAAGGAGGGCCATGCCAAACAGGCCTGGTGAAGTATTGTTTTGCTGATGTGGACTCTACCAAGCGTTTTTCCTGTTTTCATTGCCTTGTTTCATTGTTTCATGCCCTTGCCCTTGCCCTTGCCCTTGCCCTTGCCATAGCCATTGTTCTTGTTTCTTTGTTATTTTCCTTGTTTTGTTTCATTTGTTACTTTGGACTGCTCACTGTTATTTTGACCCTTTGTACTTATTCTACTGGCTCTTCTGATTATTATTATTATTATTATTATTATTATTATTATTATTATTGTGCTTTATCAACCATATATGTTTGTCCTTATCAGGCAAAACATTTTTAGTTTCCATGCACTTTTAGTAAAAGTACAGAAAAACTGTAAAGCATGGTTCAAAACAGTAGAAATTGATTCTATAACATTTCTTCTCAATACAATGGTAATATATCACTAAAAATATTTCGAACTTATGAACAGCTTGTGAGTTTCCATATACATAAAATAATAATTGTAATTTGTTTTTGATTAATTATTTTGATTATGGATGCACTATAAGACCTTTACAAAGACGCTGTGGTGAAGATGTCAGTAACCTGCGGCCATTCAGAATGAAATTCCGAAGGTACATTCGAAGGTAATATTTTTAATATCATGATCACTATTTTTACCGTGAAAGGATGGGATTTGGGTTCATAGAGTTGTGTTGTATTTATTACTTAAACAGATTAAAGGGGTTAATAACGTTTAACATAACAGCCTGCCTTTATGTTAAACGGGAAACTCGCAACCAATTGTGAAGACCTTTCGGCACGCCCCTACCTTTCGGCACGCCCATTGCTCCAGGCTGCAGCAACCCCCATCTCCATAAAAATGATATCGAACATTTATCAAACTCCTCATATCGTTTTATCGAGGAAAATTATATCGCGATAATTAGCGTTATCGAATTATTGCCCAGCCCTAATCAGAGATTTCCTGGCTGGAATGTCATCAGTGTTATCTCTTTGAGGCATATGTGGATTTTCCGACACCTCTAGTGTCCAGTATAAATGAAACCCATCCTATTTTGCGTAAAAATCTGAAAAATAATACCTATCTCAAAAGAAATATTAAGCAGACATATAACAGAGGTTTACAGGTGTCACAAATCTGGTCGGTGTTCCGCGCTCCACTCACCGCCAGATGTCGCTCTCACCTTATCCGCACACTCTTACTGTTGCACCACACCCCGGACTACAACTCCCATCACCCATCGCGCCGATTGCGTTGCCTCCTGTAGCCAATCAGGCGCGCTATAAAAGCCCCGGACTTTCCCCATGCAAGCCACGGATTGTTGTTATCATTATTGTTGTTAGCGTTCCCTAGTTCCCTGCGTCTAGTTCCCTCGCCTGGCTTCCCCGTTTCGACTGTTCGCCGCCTGCCTTCTGGACTCTCGCTCGTGTTATTGGATTATTCTCTACGTCTTGCCTGTGATTTACCTGTTTGCTCCTGTTTCGACCCTGCCTGTACGACCATGTCTTTGTCTCGTCCTGCTAATAAAAGCTCGCGAATGGATCCGCTCGCCTCTCGTCTTTCACTCTCCGTTACAACAGGAGTATTTTGTTGTTAATTAGATGCAAAAAAAAAAAAAAAAAAAAAACACACTGATGTGGCAAGCTAATAGAACCAAGCCGAACCGAAAACCGTGGATAAAAACCGCGGTACGTATTGAACCATGGACTAACTGTATTTTTGCATCCCTAATGTATTTTCATATGCCAATCTCAGGTATTGATCATGCCTTTATCTGCCAAAAACTTTAGCACTTTAGCTCTTACTGTATCTTTTCAGATACAAGATTTAGCATGTAATATGCACTTATGTTTGTTGGTATTTGTTTTGGAAAATGTTAGAAAAAAGGCAATAAAAGTTTTAATAAAACAACTGCGGCAAAGTTGTATGCAATTATGAAAATGGTTCACCCAAAAATAAAAATTCAGGTCTGGAGAGTTTGCTGGCCAGTCAAGCACACCAACATCATGGTCATTTAACCAACTTTTGGTGCTTCTGGCAGTGTGGCCAGGTGCCAAATCCTGCTGGAAAATTAAATCAGCATCTTTAAAAAGCTGGTCAGCAGAAGGAAGCATGAAGTGCTCTAAAATGTCTTGGTAAATGGGTGCAGTGACTTTGGTTTTCAAAAATTCTTGAATCGATTTTGCTTGACAAGCCTCTCAAGGCTGGGGTTCTCTCGGTTGGTTGTGCATCTTTTTCTTCCACACTTTTTCCTTCCACTCAACTTTCTGTTAACATGCTTGGATACAGCACTCTGTGAACAGCCAGCTTCTTTGGCAATGAATGTTTGTGGTTTACCTTCCTTGTGAAGGGTGTCAAGGATTGTCTTCTGGCCAACTGTCAGATCAGCAGTCTTCCCCATGTTTGTGTAGCCTAGTGAACCAAACTGGTCTCTCAGTTTGGTTCACTAGGCTACACAAACATGGGGAAGGCTCAGGAAACCTTGGCAGGTGTTTTGAGTTGATTACCTAACTGGCACGTCACCATATTCTAATTTGTTGAGATAGTGAATTGGTGGGTTTTTGTTAATGTGAGCCAAAATCATCACAATTAAAAGAACCAAAGACTTAAACTACTTCAGTCTGTGTGCATTGAATTTATTTAATACACGAGTTTCACAATTTGAGTTGAATTACTGAAACAAATGAACTTTTCCACAAGATTCTAATTTATTGAGATGCACCTGTACTCCTAGGATGGCTTGACCTTGAGTAAGTAATGACCACAGAGTGCTAAGCGAGGACAGGAAGTGGTCTATGAGTCCGCAGAGAAGGAGAGGCGAGGTGACAGAGTCACACATACACACACAGTCTCAAATAGGCAAGATGTGCTATTCACCGCTGACAACTGCAATGAAGAACAACTTGCTGCTTGTTAAAAAAGATTGAGGTATTGAGCTGTTAAAGAGGAAATTTGACTGAAAGGTAGGAACTTATGTACAGTATGAAAATAAAGCTTACAGACAATTACCAAGAATAACTTTGTGCATATCAGGGCAATGGTTATCTTTCATGGTTTCATGGCACTATAAGATCAGTGATTAAAACATGTGAATTGACAACCCATCTAGAATGAGTGGCAACTACAGTCAGGTCTGTATATATTTGGACACTGACACAATTCTCATAATTTTGGCTCTGTATGCAACTAGAATAGATTTAAAATGAAACAATCAAGATAAAATTTAAGTGCAGACTTTAAGCTTTAAGTGTTTTGTTGAGGACATCGCCAGAGACTGGGTTTCTTCCTTTGTGATGCTTTGCCATGCCTTTACTGCTGCTGACTTCAGTTGTTTGTTTGTGGGTCTTTCTGCCTTTAGTTTTGTCTTCAGCAAGTGAAATGCATGCTCAATCAAGTTGAAATCAGACGACTGAATTGGCCATTGCAGAATATTACACTTTTTTACCTTCAAAAACTCCTGGGTTGCTTTTGCTGCATGTTTTTGGTCATCGTCCATTTGTACAGTTGTAATGCCACGCCAGCAGAGGGAGCCCTTACCCATGGACTGTCTGTTACCGCTCCCTCTGCTGCTTCTGTGGTTACTTCCTGTTTGGCAGCCATATAAGGAAGGCCATGCCAAACAGCCAGTGCGAAGTATTGTTTTTGCTGTGTGGACTCTACCAAGTGGTTTTCCTGTTTCATTGCCTTGTTTTGTTATTGCCATGGTTTTGTTTTATAGTCATAGCTTTGTCTAGTTTCATTGCCATAGTTTTTGCCTTGTTTCATTGCCTTGTTTATTTTTGCTAATTTGGACTGCTCTCTGGTATTTTGACGTTCTGCCTATTCATTGGATTACATTTTTTCCTTGCCCTGGATATTACTGTTTGCTGGTGTCTGACCCTGCCTGTCTTGACTATGATCTGTTTAATAAAGCTCGCATTTGGATCTATCACCCTTCAGAAGAGTCCTGTTACAGAATACTTCGCCTCCCGAAGATCCAGTGGTTTTCTGAACACAGATCACCATGGACCCTGTATCACGCCTCTTCTGCCTACGTCAAGGCAATCGTTGCATCGAAGATTATGTTTTGGACTTTTGTGGACTGTATCATCTCGTTGATTTTAATGATGTGGCCCTTAAAGACATTTTTCGAATGGGTCTAAATGAACCCATATGTTTCCAGTTACCTGGAGGGAAAATTCATTGGACACTTGAACAATACATAGACCATGCCTTGTTATTAAGTGGTTCTGCTTTTACTGTGGGGATCGTGGATGAGGGACCCCGTGATCCTCCAGTAATCACCAAGCCACAGCCTGCACTCGTCACATCTGCCAAGCCACAGCCTGTTCACGTCACGTCTGCCAAGCCACAGTCTGCACTTGTCATGTCTACCAAGCCAGAACCCTCTCTCGTCACGTCTGCCAAACCGCAGCCTGCACTCGTCACATCTGCCAAACCAGGGCCTGCTCAGGCCATGCCTGCCGCTCCAGAGTCTGCACCTGTCATGGCTGCCCTTCCAGAGACTGCACCTGTCATGTCCACCATCCCAGAGCCAGTCCACAAGATGGCCGCCATCCCAGAACCTGTTCACAAGATGGCCGCCATCCCCAAGCCTGTTCACAAGATGGCTGCCCCATCTGAGTCCACGGCCAAGATGGCTGCCATGCCTGAGCCAAGTTAAAGCAGATCTTCATGAGCCAAGTCAAGTTACTGCTGTTGTTCCCGAGCCAAGTCAAGTCACAGCTGACCTTCATGAGCCAAGTCAAGTCACAGCTGGTCTTCATGAGCCAGGTCAAGTCACGGCAGACCTCCCAGAGTCAAGTCAAGTCACGGCAGACCTCCCAGAGTCAAGTCAAGTCACGGCAGACCTCCCAGAGTCAAGTCAAGTCACGACACAACTTCCTGAATCAAGTCAAGACACAGCTGCGCTCCTAACAGAGCCTCTTCACAACATGGCTGCTAGTATAGAGCCTCGCCAAGCCACGGCGGTCATGCCAGAACCTCGTCAGGTCCTGTCTGACCTTCCAAAGCCACGTCACGTCTCAGCTGACCTCCCAGAGCCTCGTCACGTCTCAGCTGACCCCCCAGAGCCTCGTCACGTCTCAGCTGACACCCCAGAGCCTCATCAGGTCTTAGCCGCCTTTCCAAAGCCTTGCCAGGTCTCATCTTATCTCCCAAGCCACGCAGAGCCCACGCTCCCAAGCCACATGTCCACAGTGTCCACACCCTCAAGACCGGCAGGCATCCCACTATCTACTGTGCTGCCTGTAATGGCTGTTGCCATTTTGAGCGTGTGGGCTACACACTGCGCTCCAGAGGGCTCATCTGACCACGAGTCTGCTCCAGAGGGCTCGTCTGACTACGAGTCTGCTCCCGAGGCTAATCATGGACTCTGTGCTCTGCTATGGATGTCATTAGTTCCACTGTGGGTATCTTTGCTCTGCCTGCCCCGCCATGGCTCCCTGATCTGCCTGCTCTGCCTTCTCCGCCATTGCTGCCTGCCCTGCCTGCCCTGCCATGGCTTCCTGCTCTACCTGCTTCGCCATGGTTCCAGGCTCCTCAGAATCCAATATGGTGGACTTCTGCTCCAGTGCTCCACGCCCCAGGTCCTCCAGGGTTCCACTTTCAATCAACTTCGCTCCATTTGACTGAATCTGTCCAGACAGTATATACCGATACACTTCAGAATTCATCCGGCTGCTTCTGTCTTCTGTCACATCATCAATAAACACCAGTATTCCACCATGGGTGACCAAGCTTCTAAGAAGACGCTTTGCATTAAATAGTTACTCAGCCCTAGTCTGATAGGAAATAGACAGATGCCCTAAAAGGAGACATATGTTGAGTATGCATTATGATTGGATGATATAGAAACATCCTGGTCTGATTAGGATATAAATACTTAGTCGAAGTGTTCGTCTTTGTCACACACTCACACACACTGTAAGATTGTCTGACCGTCTTGCAAGAATAAACCCTGTTTTTTCTATTCTACAATACTCTCATAATAAGAGTTGGAATAATTTTTCCATAACAAGGGTGAGTAAATCTTCAGCAAATTTTCATTTTGGGTGAACTGTTCCTTTAAACTTCTAACTCTTAGCCAAATCATTACTTTTATCATGTCTAATAGTATCAAGTTGACCATTATAAATCATATACTATCAGATACAAGCTTGTATCATTGCAGACTAAACTCTTTTGTTCTATAAATTGGTTAATACACAATGCACTGATGTTCTGAAGAGAAGGGCTCAGACTGGAGTTCTCATGGCATCTCTCCATATATTGCTGATTCTGTGCGTATGCACCACAGCGCTGTGTTTGGTGAGTGTAGAATTCAATGTCATAGAAACAATGACTTTGTGATCATGTATTGATTAATATTGTGCTAAACAAAAGCAAATAATCATATTTTAGAGCAAAACTAAAACAGCTGTTGTTATATTATAATGTAATGACCTTGTTCAAGACTGAATGAGTTTTATGATGATAGTTTGTATTTCATAATAGAAGGTCATACAATAAACAAAGCTTGCACTGTAATAGTTTGCTGATGTAAATGAGCAACTTTGATATTTACCACTCAAATGTTTCCTTTCAAAGCCAACATCTTCACTCATAGGTGAGTCATGGCAATCACGTAATTTTAATATAACAATGTATTCAATAATCACATTTTTCATTTTTAAATGATTTGATATATTATGCTCTGAATTTGACCCTAAATTAATTAGTTTATTTATTTATTTTTGTAGGGAATACAGAGATTGATGTGGATGATGGAAAAGACTGGAATATATTAGATATAAATGAAGGTTTGTGGAAACATTAATATCATGTCTTAAATCTGTAGCATAATTTTTATAACACTTTATTAACTGCTGTCCTGTTCAACAGCGGCAGGACTTCACCTGGTGGAAGGAGATATTCTGATACAAGAGGTCGGTGTTTTCTTTGAGCAAATTCTCATGCCACTTTCCACAAACAGGGTACAAAGTAAGGCCTGAAAAAATCATATTTTTTTTAGGACATTCTTAACCTTTAGAAAATGACAACATTATCCTCAGGAGGTCAAACTAATGTGTAAATACAGTAAATTGTCAAGCACTAAACATCACAAACATCAAAAGAATGCAAATTTATTCAATAAAATAAATCCATATTTAACAGGGAGAAGACAGAAACACTATTCTGGATGAAAAGTATCGTTGGCCGATCACTGTGCCGTACGTCCTTGACAGCAGCCTTGGTCTGTGAATATACAATAACTGATTCAGTCCAGCTGAATTTATGCTTTGACCTGTATCTGACATTCTAAATCCAACTTAATTACCTCAGACTGCTCACTCACTGCCCTTCTGTTTTACTTTCTTTTTCTTTTTTTTTCTTTTTCTTTTAATAGACATCAATGCCAAAGGTGTGATACTGAAAGCATTTGAGCAATTCAGACTCAAGACCTGTATTGACTTCAGACCCCGGTGTAGAGAGCGAAACTACATTTTCGTATTTAAAGACAGAGGGTGAGAAAACTTTACATGACACACATTTAAACTAATTTTCACACACAGCATAATAATCAAAATTCTATTCACATTTGTCAACTCAATAACTCAACCAAATAATTTTTTAATCTTAGTTTTTAAATTCCCATGAAATCAGAATTGACCTTTTTTCACTATGAATATGTTAGCCTTAAGGTTAATTACACTGTAAAAAGTTTTCACCAGTTTCAACTTAAAAACTTAAGTTCAGCAGCTGCCTTAAAATTTTAAGTTAAATCAACTTAAAAGTACAAGTAACATCAACTCATATATTAAATGGACATAAAAGTTTTATTGTAGTGAGTTGAAATGACTTGTAGTTTAGTTTAAAGTTGATTTAACTTAAAATTTGAAGGCAGCTACTGAACTTAAGTTTTTAAGTTGAAACTGGTGAAAACTTTTTATCGATCTGTGAATGTCTCACATTACCAGATAATCTGTGCCGATTCATCGGAACCAATTGAGGTGCTTGACAAGATTTTTGCGCCGATTCTCGGGAGGGGAAAATCAGGCTAAAACTCCTGTAGTGTGAGCCCAGCTTTAACGGACACATGCATGCGGCACCCATTGTAAGTCCGCAAGTCCAAAAGTCAACAATGAAGTGTGTCATTTATATAATGACTCTATTATAGATCGGTGGTCCCACCCCCTACACTACAAATAGATGCTAAAGCTGTCAGTCACTTGTTCACAGAATTATTATTTTCAATGGAATGCAGTGCACTATATAGAGGACAGAAAACGATTCTGACAGTGTAAATGTTATTCTATGTGTTGATGTCATTTCAACTGAAACAGGAAGAGAGGATGGGACACATCGAGAAGCCCTGCACCTTTTTAAAATAGCCAGTAGTGTTTTATTTATATCACAGCTTGGGCCAGAGCTGTTAAGCCCCTTTAGATTCAATATGAAACTGTTACTAAACCAAAACAGCAATTATAATGATGCTGAGGATGTGAGGAAGTGTGGCACTTCAAGACACATCAGTGGATCTTAAATCGTTTAAATGTATTAAGTAATATTTTTAGGCAAATAAACATGTTAGACCTTTCCAGGCATGTGCAAACATTGGGACTTTTATTGTACTGACTGTATCTAAAAGATTTATATTTTGAACAAAGGAGAATTTCAGGGTGATGAAAAGGTGATGTTTTTCTGTTCCATCAGCTGTTACTCATATGTGGGGAATCGTCACATGAGGAAACAGAAGTTGTCAATTGGTGAAAACTGTGACGATTTAGGAATTGTGGAGCATGAGTTTCTGCATGCGCTGGGTTTTTGGCACGAGCAGTCCAGATTTGACAGAAACGACTACGTCACCATAGTGTGGAACCAGATTAAAGCGGGTAATTACTGAATTCTTAAATACATGCCTCAATAATAACATAAAATCTAAAATCTCTGTTTATATATATACTGATATTAAATGCAAACATATTTGTTCATTAACTGTTTCGCGGTTTGTTTCTCACTAAGGTGACAAGAACAACTTCTTTTTACACAATGATACAGTGTCAAGCTCTTTTGGTCTACCCTATGATTACGGTTCAGTCATGCACTATAGTAAGACGGCCTTTAGCAAAACCGGTAAGCCAACCATCGTTACCAAGATACCAGAATTCTTGGATGTGATTGGTCAACGCTTAGAGTTCAGTGACAGTGACCTGCTTAAGCTGAACCGGCTATACCGTTGTAGTAAGTTTATAATTAAGCACTCTCTGTGGAAGACTTGTTGAACTTGACTCAATAATCATATTTAAAAATGTATTGACATTAATCTGACTGATTAGATAAAGACTTCAACTACAAAAGTCAACTACTTGGCTCCTCTAACTCATCTTGTCCTAAACATTTTTCATAATTCTTCCAGCTACAGCCTTAACTTTTCTGGACTCTTGCCACTTTGAGCAGCCGAATATCTGTGGTATGATCCAGGGTAAAGGTGGAAATGGCAAATGGGCTCGTGTTCAAAGAGTAAAGGGTGGTCCACAGACAGACTACACCAACTTGGGTCGATGTAAAGGTATGAACACCCCTAACCACAAAAGCAGGGTTCAACCCAACCCAAATGCATTAATTTACAATGAAAATTACCATTTTGAGCCACATGATCATTAGTAATAAAACTTCATGCAAGTCAGTTAAATTTCACAACTATTTTCATTTATACACCATC
Organism: Cirrhinus mrigala; assembly: GCA_036247105.1. NCBI lineage: Eukaryota > Metazoa > Chordata > Actinopteri > Cypriniformes > Cyprinidae > Cirrhinus > Cirrhinus mrigala. The sequence goes on along the minus strand of CM070026.1, from coordinate 12,076,672 downwards.
ATCCTCAGTAGCCCCACCCACTGTGAAATCTCATTGGCCCAAAATCCATATAAACACAAATATCTTTGGTTGTGATGCATCCAAAGTCCAGATATTTGTCACTGTTGCTTCAATGCCATTTACAAATTTTCTTCTGTGGTCTTATGGGATAGTAAGGTGGTAAGGCCACAAGAGAGGCTTGAGCAAACACACGTATACAACAAGTAGACCCGACAGAGGACAAATGAACAGACAGGAACTTAAATACACGGGTTAATAGGGAAACACAGGTGCATGGGATTAATTAAACTAAACGAGGACAGGAACATGACCAAAAAAGGAAAAACAGAAACATCTGGGAGGAGTACGTCGAACAGAGTCCTAGGTGGAGACAATGGAGGGAGGAGCCAAGGAGGAAACAGGAGGAGCCAGGAAGATGACAGGAGAGACCAGGGCGGACCAGACAGACACAGGAGGGACTTGGAGCAGAAGGAGCCGTCTGGGACCCAGGCCACAGCCATGATGATGACCCACGGTGTAGCTGACAGAGGGAGGACTCATGGAGGAGGAAGGGCTAATGACCGAAGGCGGCAGAACAGGTGGCGGAGAAGCCTGAGGTGGAGACGGAGAGCCGGTAAGCCTGGGTGATGAGGGCTGAGGTGGAACAGATGGCTCCGGCAACTGATGTGGAGGCATGGATCTGGGAGGCCGCTGTGGAGCCAGAGCGACAGAAGACCAAGGTGGAGCCGGAGGAGTGGAGCCCCGATGCGTAGGATGGTCGACGACAGTCCAAGGTGGAGCCGGAGGCACAAGGGAGCCCAGTGGAGCCAGTGGACTGCTGGGCCACGACAGAGAGGAGGGAGCTAGGAGCCATGGTGGAGCTGCTGAGTCGACGGCTCGAGGCGGAGTCCTGGACTCTGAGACTGGAGGTGGAGACAAGGGATGAAAAAGTGACAAAACAGGTCCATAGTCCTGACACTGAACACTGGAAATCTGTTGAAGTTTATTTCACTTCGAAACATTCATTTATGGATTTGCGCTATGCCACTGCCTGCAGCATCTTTACACACAGACAAAATTTACTAGAGAAGTGTGACATAATATACCTCTGTAAAAAAAAAAAATAAAATAAAAAAAATGAGGCGCCTTATGGTAGAATAACATCTTAAGTGATAAGAGAAACATACAAAATGTGCAGAGCAGTGGGTTGCAGCGACTGGAATTGAGAACAACTGTAGTAGGGAAGTTGCCAATTAAGGCACAAGAATTGAGTCAAGTAAAGCAGTACTGTCATGTGTGGAATATTGAACAAAGCAAATATTATTTTTGCAAAATTAACACCAACTGTAAAAAAAAAAAAAACTGCTATTGTGTTTCCATGACTTTACAACATGAATCAAAATATAGAGAGAGAAGTATAAAGAGAAATGTCAAACTTACAGTCACTCTCTCAGCAGCTATAATAGAAACTCCCTCGTAAATCACATAATTTACCATAATTTGTGTTTGTTTGCCAAGGTAATTTAACAGAAAGTGTTATAAACATACATTATTATATGATAAGTTTAGGTCTTACTGCATCATACATAGACTTAAATGGGATGGTGTCACTCGGAAGACTAAGTCTGTTTGTTTAATTTTGTTTAATTTCTGTTATACCGCCACTGTGTAAAAAGTTGAACAATTCATAGTCCATAATCTTGCACTGATAACTCTTTTATGATGTTATGCTGGCATTTTGGTCTTCATGATAAACACATTTTACTGATACTGTAAGGAAATATTCTTTGGCCTTCTCTAGACATATCTTGTCAAGGACTGCTATAAGACATAAAAAAATGATCTCTAAACTCCATTATTAGATCCAAAGTGAAAGCGAGAAGACTGGCTTAACAGCCTATTATCTAATGAAGTTTATACTTCTCCAGGTGCTGGGTTCTTCATGCATTTCAGCACAGCCAAATGTACCCAAGGTAACAAGGCTTACCTGGAAAGTCGCCTCTTTTACCCCAAAAGATGCTCCCAATGCCTGCAGTTCTATCACTACAACAGTGGGGCTGCCGATGATCAGCTAAACATCTGGGTGCGTAAATACACCGCTGGAAAGCCCAAAGGAGCCCTGAGACTCATTAAGAAGATCAGTGGTAATAAATATTAATCTTTAAAACACTGATAGATAAATTCTTAGGCTATGGGTAACTTTTACTTGCACTGTTCAGGTGGACCCCAAGGCTCCTGGGAACTATACCATGTTCCGCTACGTGTCTCTAATAAATTCAGAGTGGTGTTTGAAGGAGTTAAAGGAAGAAAACCATCAAAGGGTGGTCTTTCTCTGGATGACATCAACCTCTCAGAGACCCAGTGTCCTCAATACACTTGGCGCATTCGTAATTTTACCAGTCTACTGGCTACAACCCCTGCTGGTTCCAAAACCTACAGCCCCCGCTTCCTGTCCCCAGATGGTTACTCATTTCAGATTAGTTTGTACATTAATGGTGTGCCATGCAGCAAACATAAAATGGCAATCTACTTCCACTTGACCTCTGGACCTTATGATGACAAACTCCAATGGCCGTGTCCATGGCGACAGGCATCCATGGAGCTGATGGACCAGAATCCAGACATCCAACACCGCATGAACAACATTAAGATGATCACAACAGATCCAACCAAAACCTTCACTGACTGTAAGATACAAAGTTATAAATATTAAGCATTTGATGAGCCATTAATGCTGATGTGCTAAGTACAGATACTTGGTTACAGATTATTTAGAAATAAAAGTCAATAAAAGATATTTTATCAACAGTATCTTCTCTCTTTGTGCAGCCAAGGGTAATGTTAAGTATTTCTGGGACAACCCACGAAAAGTAGGCAGTCTAGTCACTGACTCAAATGGGAGTAAATACTACCGGGGACCAGGTGACTGTACCAGCAGTTACATCACACATGATCGTCTGAAGAGTCGAAGCTTCATCAAAGGAGATGATGTCATCTTCCTCTTCTCCCTTAAAGGTTTGTGAGCAGCATGTTTTTATTCCATACCAGAGAAATTCTTATGAAACATGCCAAAATTCTTAACTTTTAACTTTATGAATAGATGTGACTAGACTTTCGGAGTCAGAATCAGAGACATGCAATTAGAGACTGATGACCGTGATGCGAAGGAGGAGCCAAAGAGACAGATGTGTATGTGTCCATATACCAGTTTTCTCCTTCCATATTTGATAATTGTAAAATTGTAAAATGTAAATGCATTTACAGTAACTCTCATCAAATTGAATGCTCTCTTACAGAACCCCAAATGTTCATTTAAAAGGACAGTGGACTAAAAGATCCCCATGACATCATGCAGGAGCATCATGAAGCCTCAGTCGTTCCAGAATTTGTCGTTCCAGAAAAAAAAAACTACTGTGCTATTCTCAAGAAACATACTATATTACTAGCATTTCTCGTGTTCATTGCCTCCTTAAGATGATTTGCTTCTTGTATTCCTCATGTGTAAGTCGCTTTGGATAAAAGCGTCTGTTAAATGAATAAATGTAAATGCAAAATAAAAGAAAAAAAAAAAAAAATGCACTTAATCAAAATAAGTACTCAACCATTAATGCTCACACAGTTTAATAGTGGTTTGTCCATAACAAAGTGCTGGCATATTATAAATAATTGTAATGTGATTTACATTCCTGAATTTGCAAAATATGCAGTTTTCCACTGGCACTCATTTAGATAAAGACTACATTCTCTGAGACCATGACCTGGTTGTCATCCTGCATGTGTTCCAGCAGAAGATTAACCTTGTTCTGGTTGTTGTTCAGGAACATGACAGAAACATTTTTTAGACCAGTCCATCATTGTATCACAAGCAGTAGAGGAATAATGCAGGAAAATTCACAGTATTGGCAGTAAGAGGACTCTGTTGTACCTGTCCTGGCTGATGTCAGCCTTCTCCCTTAGACTGCTTCTCTGAGACGCTGGTCTGCTCTTCTGACTTGCCTGAGCTGTCAACAAAGACACCCACACCACATTTAAGACAACATTCATATTAAAATGACACTTAATATATTCAAAATATCAACGTAGAGAAATAAAACTACTAAACTGGTTAAACTGACTTTAGGACAGTTGTGGACAAAACCTGAATTGATTAAACATAGCTCACTGAGAAGTTAAAGTGAATGAGTTGACCTACTGTTGTCATCTACTGTGAAACTGTAAGGATCAGCGTCTTCTTCTTGGCTCATTTCCACATCAACATTTTTAGAGTCGCAAGAAAGCTTGCTGTAGACAAAGTCAGCTCTCACCTGCCACTTCAAATACTCAATTTTACTGTAGCATCAACCTTATTAAAGAAAAATAATGACAAATGTCTTTGAAACAAAAATCATGCTGAAATCTGTGTAAGTAAAGAAACTCAAAAACTTAAAATTTATTGAAAACTGACCCATCCAAGATGTAGATGAGTTTTTTTCTTCATCAGTACAGATTTGAAGAAATTTAGCATTGCATTGCATGCTCACCCATGGATCATCTGCAGTGAAGGGGTGCCGTCAGAATGAGAGTCCAGACTGCTGATAAAAACATCACAAGTAATCCATACAAATCCAGTCCATCAATTAACATGTGTGAAAAGCTGTCTGTAAGAAACAAATCCATCAAGACATTTTTAACTTTAAACCATTTTTTCTGTATAAAACACATACAATCAATTCATAACATTGCTTTCTTTAGTGAAAAAAGTCGTCTCATCTAAATCTGGAGAGAAATATGCAAAGATCAAACAGTCGAAAACAGTCCAGAACAGTTCTAAACAAATATTGTTTCATTTGTATCAGCTGTTTGGACTCTCACTCTGACAGGACACCCATTCACTGCAGAGGATCCATTGGTGAGCAAGTGATGTAATGCTAAATTTCTCGAAATCTGTTCAGATGAAGAAACAAAATCTTAAGCAAATTTTTGCTTTTGGGTAAACTGTTCCTTTAAACTCCTTCTAAGTCTTAGCCAAGTCATTATCAATAATTACTTTTATCAACTATAATAATATCTCTGTGACTATTACTGTAATAAATCATATCAGGTACAGGCTCTTATCATTGCAGACTCAGCTCTTTTGTTCTATAAAGTTGTTAATACACAATGCACTGGTGTTTTGAAGAGAACTGCTCAGAGTGAAGCGATCTCATGGCGTCTCTTCATACATTTCTTATTCTGTGCATATGTGCCACAGCACTGTGTTTGGTAAGTGTAAAATTCAGATGTCATAAAAACTATTTTGAGATCATGCGTTGATTAATATTGTGCTAAACAAAAGCAAATGATCACATTTTAGAGCAAAACTAACAAAGCTGTTGTTATATTAAAATGTAATGACTTTGTTCAAGACTGAATGAGTTTTATAATTAAATAGTTTGTGGTTATTTCATAATAGCAGGTTATACAATAGGTTATACAATATGAATGGTTGCACTGTAATTGTTTGTTGATGTAAATGGACACCTTTGACACTTACCACTCAAATGTTTTCTTTCAAAGCCAACATCTTCACTCACAGGTAAGTGAGAACAATCACATAATTTCAATATAACAATGTATTCAATAATCACAATCATTTTTTGTTTTTTTTTTAATGATTTTATATACTATGCTCTGGATTTAATTTTTTTTTTTTTTTTTTTTGGTAGGCAATACAGAGATTGATGTGGATAATGGAAAAGACCAGGATATATTTGATGTTAATAAAGGTTTGTTGAAACATTCATATCATGTCTTAAATCTGTAGCAGAATTTCTGTTTTTCTTAAACTGCTGTTTTGTTCAACAGAGGCAGGACTTCATCTGGTGGAAGGAGACATTCTGATGAAGGCGGTCAGTGTTTTTCAGTGGTTTAAATTTATGGCCAGAATCCCTGAGCCTGATACATAATAAAATATATACTATGTTTAGGACATTCTTAACCTTCAGAAAATGTCAACATTTACCTCAGGAGGTCAAACTAATGTGAAAATACATAAAATAAAATAAACAGTAACATTTGCCATTACAGGGTTGTAAATCAACCATTGGGGTTGTATAAATTAAGCTAAATCCATGTTTGCTTTATATTTAACAGGAAGAAGACAGAAACTCTATTCTGGGTGAACAGTATCGTTGGCCGACCACTGTGCCATATCTCTTAGACAGCAGCCTTGGTCTGTGAATATATAATAATAATTGATTTAATTGATTTGATGTTTTGACCTGAATCTGACATTCTTATTCTAATGTAATATATGTTTGTTTGTTTGTTTGTTTTTTTTAATAGAAATCAATGCCAAGGGTGTGATACTGAAAGCATTGGAGCAATACAGACTCAAGACCTGTATTGACTTCAAACCCTGGGGCGGAGAGCCAAACTACATTTCCGTATTTAAAGGCAGCGGGTAAGAAAACTTCAAAACATTATTTTAACTCATGCAAGCAGAGATTACTGGGATTCAAGTGCATCTTTGACTGTTATAGTGCCAACTGTTGTTGGATCTCCCTAAAATCAGGTTTAATTTTAGATAAGTTTTGTGAAGTTCTGAGTTTTTGTTTTGGCTTTATAGGCTTTTGGGTATATTTGGACAGGCCCCTTTTTAAAAAGACCCCGTTATAACTTCAGATAGGGTAAATTTCTCTTTTTTTCACAATTATTGACCTAGTGAGTATAGAGCATTGCACTGCAGTGTTTTTTTTCCAGATTGAGTGAAAAACCGAGGACTAGTTCACAACTAGGACATTTTTTTTTTTTACATCTTCTCAATCATTTAACAAACGGTTTAATTGACAGCAGTGGCTCTAGAGGCAAAGTTATTCGGAATGAGGAGTTCTATCGTATGCTATGAATATCATGCGTATGTGTGCAAAACCACACAATATACAATTGTTTACACCCTTGAAAATGCAATATCGCCTCCCAAATTTGTCACAGACTTTTATGGCCATGAGTCAAACAGGCCCACCAAGTCTGTTCCAATCGACTTCCGTTAACCTTGTCTAATAGGTGCTCAATGTTTATCGGCCTATGGTGGCCATGTTTCTTTGAGATATGCAAATGTATATTATAGCACCACCAAGTGACCAAGCTCCGCAACTTTTTTCATGTGACCTCAGATTCAGCTCTTACGTGTTGTGAGTTTGGCAAAGATATCTCTTTCTGTTCAAAAGTTATAGCCATTTTAGTAAAGGCGCCCATGCCCCTTTTGAACGTTTTGGCGTCCCTTTGCGACAGAAAGCCGAAAGTTGAACTTTTTTGATAATTATTGATATTCACTCTACAGAGAATCTTCCTGCATTGGTTAAGTTCCAATCGGGCAAAAAACCTAGGACTAGTTTGGAAAAGTAGGTTTTTCATAAAATGCAAAATACCCAAACACTTCTGCGGTTTAGGAGTTTTGAGCAATTTTGTACTTTTGATCAGTGTAGCACCCCCTGTCAGGAGAACTGGGGTGAGCTTTAGTGATGTTGTAGACAGAGTGAGTGCTAACCATCACTCCAAGTTTCAAGTCTCTATGATTTATGGTTTGGTCTGCCCGATCAGTTTTGCACGGAGATTGCTAAACCTTAGCCATTCTAACAATTACAAAAACAAAACAAAGCAAAACAACAAAAAACGACTCACATTTATGCTAATGGATAACATACTGTGCTGTCACTTTTTTAAAAAAAAAAAAAACAAAAACTTCAAATTATCAAATTATTATTATTATTATTATTATTTTTATTTTTTTGTATGAAGAAATGGAAAACCTAATTGTTTAAATGTATTAATATTTTTTGACTAATAATAGACCTTTTCAGGCATGTACAAACATTGGAACTTTTCTTGCATTAACTGTATCCGGGGGGTATTTATTTTTGCAAAAAGGTGATATTCTGAATGTTTTTCTGTTCCATCAGCTGTTACTCATATGTGGGGAATCATCATGTGGGGAAACAGGAGTTGTCAATTGGTGCGAACTGTGACCGTTTAGGAACTGTGGAGCATGAGTTTCTGCACGCGCTGGGTTTCTGGCACGAGCAGTCCAGATCTGACAGAGACGACTATGTCACCATTGTGTGGGACCAGATTGAAGCGGGTATTTAATGAATTCTTAAATATATGCCTCAATAATAACATAATTCTAAAATTAAATGCAAACTAATTTGTTCATTAATTGTTTCCTGGTTTGTTTCTCACTTAGGTAAAGAGCACAACTTCAATTCCTATGATGAAACGGTGTCAAGCACTCTTGGTGTGCCCTATGATTACAGTTCAGTCATGCACTACAGTAAGACGGCCTTCAGCAAAACCAGTGAGCCAACCATCGTCACCAAGATACCAGAATTCTTGAATGTGATTGGTCAACGCATGGAGTTCAGTGACAGTGACCTCCTCAAGCTGAACCGGCTTTACAACTGTAGTAAGTTTATTATTACATAAACACTTTCTGGTCCAACTTGACTGGTTGAATAATCATCCATTATTTTTTATAAACATATTGATAATATAAAGACCATGTCCTAAACTTCTTTACATAATTCTTCCAGCCACAACCACAACTTTTCTGGACTCTTGCCACTTTGAGGAGCCAAATATCTGTGGTATGATCCAGGGTGATGGTGGAAATGCCAAGTGGGCTCGTGTACAAACAGTAGAGGGCGGCCCACAAACAGACTACACCAACCTGGGTCAATGTCAAGGTATGAACACTGCTAACCACAAATGCAGGTTTCAACCTAGTTTTGCATTAATTTACAATGAAAATTGCCATTTTTATTGTACTTCACAATCGTGTTTCCACGCTGCATGGGATAGTAAAGTGTTCATTAAACACACTACTCTTTTCACATACCAGTTTTCATCTACTATATAGTATTGAAGCAGGCATATTCAGAAACAGGGACTGAGTCACATGAAGCAAAGGTGTTGTGTGTGGAATACTGAACTTTTTCAAATAGCAAATATTTTAGCTAAAGTTACACCAACTGTAAAAGAAAAAACTCTGCTATTACATGTCCATTACTTTACAAAAGAGGAAACAAAATATAGAGAGGGAAATATACAGAGAAATGTCCAACTTCTCAGCACCCCTATATTAGAAACTCCCTCACAAATCGCAGAGTTGACTATTATTTGTATTTGTTTGCCAAGGTAATTTAACAAAGTATAGTGTAATGAACACACATTATTTTATGACCTTTTTAGATTTACGATGTAAACTATTGTGAAAATGCGTCATTGCAGTCTTATCATATCAAACCTAGTTAGGCCAAAGAGTCTTCTCAATGGTACATTGTCCAATATTTTGGATTGTGTCTGTTCATTGTTATATCGCCACTGTGTAAAAAGAATAATTCATAGTCCATAATCCTGCATTGATAAATCTTTTATGATATTATGGTGGAACTTTGGTCTTCATGATAAACACATTTTACTGATACTGTAAGGAAATATTCTTTGACCTTCTCTAGACATTTCTTGTCAAGGATTGCTATGACCAGAGGTGGCGCTAGACTTTGACATTGTCCTGTCCATCAAACGGTCGTAATAATTCCGTCATAATCTGTTATTACCCGTCATTATAATTTTCATGTTTTAATTGGAATAAAACATTTAATTTCTTTTATTTTTGTTCACATTTTCATTTTTAATCATGAACCTACAGGACAACAGCACAGTGTTTAAAAATAACAAAATACGCTAGGGCTGGATTGGGCTGGATTTTCTCGATTTTAATAGATTCTCATTTTAATGAACTGAAAACAATTCTTAAATCACAATCGATCTTTTGGTCTATGCTGTTTTCAGTTGAATAAACAGTACATAGTGCATCTTACTTCCAAAAATAGCAATAGGCTAGGCTTTGTGTTACTTTTGATATAAAACAAAAGTCTCAGATTTCAAATTCTTTCCATTTCATTAGGAAATTCAAGCAATAAATACCGTTTTGGCGCCCTTTAATGTGGCGTGATAGATCGCTGTAGCTTCTGTGTACTTGCTTGTGCGTAATCAAAGGCACAGGAAAACATTCGTGGCAGTTCCGTTTTCATTCCGGATCCAGTGCTCTGCTGCTACATTGGAGCACAGTCGCCGCCAACTGGACAGGGTGGGAATTACAGCTACAATTTTACAATAGATCACCCTAAGTGTAATCCGTCAAAATGATGAGTGTCCTTCAGATTTTGCAGTCACTGATAAAAAAAATTCCGTCAATGATGTACAATTTTCGGTTCACGCGACCTCTGGCTATGACATGCAAAATGCTCCTTAAACTCCATTATGAGGTCCAAAGTGAAATCTAATCAAGTTTATACTTGTACAGGTACTGGGTTCTTCATGCATTTCAGCACAGCTACAGGCACCCAAGGTGACACGGCTTACCTGGAAAGTCGTCTCTTTTACCCGAAAAGACGCTCCCAATGCCTGCAGTTCTATCACTACAACAGCGGGGCTGCCGATGATCTGCTAAACATCTGGGTGCGTGAATACACCGCTGAAAACCCCAAAGGAGCCCTGAGACTCATTCAGAAGATCAGTGGTAATAAATCTTAAAGTTTAAAACAACTATAGATAAATCCTAAGGCTATTGGTAACTTATAGTGGAGGGTGGGGTAAGTTGAGCCACCCCATGTATCTTGGGAATTGTGCACTTTTACTGTCATGTGACCATGTATTTTGGAATCATTTCTGCCAGACTGTGAAATGGAGAAACACATGGGAGGAGTGGAAGACACCCATTTTTATTGGCTTGTCAGAATTTTTTAGCATAATAGATGTAATGGCTGTTACATCAAAGCAAATTTATCCAGGTTCAAAAATATTTATGATGCATATAGGTGATTTAGCAATGTATGGAACCATGCAAATTAGCTAAATATTAGCCTGAATTAAGTAAGCTAGTTATTTATTTCCAAAATGGTTGCTATGGGGCAAAGTAAGCCAAATGTTGTGGGGTAAACTAAGCCAGCATTTTAACACTGAAGTTGAGGTAAATCTCAGAAGTATAAACTGTTATTTTAATGTGATATTAGTCCCTAATGGCCTGTTCGACATTGCAGAAAAGCTACCATGCCAAGAATCTTTGAATAAATAGTTTATTAGTTTCAGTGACAATTATTCATTCATTCTAATTAGTTTTTATTTAATTTTACTCAACCAATTCACTGTTTAGTCAGTTTTTTGGAAGGTTACAACTTGTTCAACATATTGTTTCAAAAATCAAATTAAAGATGAAATTTAAACTTCATTTAGTTAGTTTTATGTTGTTTAGGTTAGCTTTAAGAAAAGAAAAGTGACTGTAAAAGGAAATTTGATTATTAAATTAGCTTTTAAAAGGTAAATTATCTTTCAAATTTCACATGGGTTTCAATCAGATTCAGTCGGATGGTCAGTTTATATTCAGATGGTACATCTTACCCACTGACTCGGATCAACTTACCTCTAACTTTGGACAAATTGAGAAATATTTTTAGAACCCTTTGTCATACATTTTGATCATTTCAAATGATAGGAAACATCATGAAATTACTTAAGATACTTTCATTGTCCTTCTGTCTCTTTGTCCGTTATCTTGAGGACCACATAAATAAAAAATGGCTCATCTTACCCCACTCTCCCCTGCTTGTACTATTTAGGTGGACTCCAAGGATCCTGGGAACTATACCATGTTACGTTAGATGTCTCTGATAAATTCAGAGTGGTGTTTGAAGGAGTTAAAGGTGGCGCATCAACGGGTGGTCTTTCTCTGGATGACGTCAACCTCTCAGAGACCCAGTGTCCACAATACACTTGGCGCATTCGTGATTTTACCAGTCTCCTGGCTACAACCCCTGCCGGTTCCAAAACCTACAGCCCCCGCTTCCTGTCCCCAGATGGTTACTCATTTCAGATTGGTTTGTACATTAATGGTGTGACGGACAACCCAGATAATATGGCAATCTACCTCCACTTGACCTCTGGACCCAGTGATGACAATCTCCAATGGCCGTGTCCGTGGCGTCAGGCGTCCATGGAGCTGATGGACCAGAATCCAAACATCCAACACCGCATGAATAACATTAGGATGGTGACCACAGATCCAGCCAAGACCTCCACTGACTGTAAGATACAAAGTTATAGATATTAGGCATTTTTGGACTTGGTTACAGATGAATTAGAGATAAATGATGTTTAATAAACAGTATCTTCTATTTTCATGCAGCCATGGGCAATGTTGAGTATTTCTGGGATGACCCACGAAAAGTAGGCAGTCTAGTCACTGACTCAGACGGCAGTTCATTCTACCGGGGGCCAGGTTACGGTACTAGCAGTTACATCACGCATGATCGTCTGAAGAGTCGAAGCTTCATCAAAGGAGATGATGTCATCTTTCTTCTCTCCCTTGAAGGTTTGCGAGCAGCACATTTGTATTCTATACCAGTGAAATTCTTATGAAATATGACAGGAGTTTTAACTTTTAACTCTCTCAATAGACGTGACTGGACTTTTGGGGACTCAGACCAGAGAGTCTTGGAGACCAGAAATCAGAGATCTGCGATTATCTGAGACCGATGAGGCTGTTGGAAGCTCTACAACAACAGTGGCAATAAGTGTCTTTGTGGGGGCTGCCATGTTCCTGGGTCTCGCTGTGGGCACTATGTTCTACATGCGGAGGAGGAGGAGACTGATGGAAAGAGATGCAGAGATTGAGCCAGAGAGGACAGATGGTTGTATGTATCCATATACCAGTTTTCTCCTCCCACACTTGATAATTGTACCATTATTAAAGCTGAATTCCGTAAGTTTTTGGTTAAAAAAAATCCAAATCAATTATTGAGCAAGTACATAACCAATCAGTCTTCAAAACTATCTACTTACCTTAGCCTTATTCACAACGGTAGGCTTGTAATGATGTTTTTTAATTTGAGCGGTTCGGGACTGTTTCCAAGTTTACAGCCGTTCGTCTTTGCGTAATTACGTCACGTATATATACATAAATAAGGAGTCCCGGCTAGTAGGCTATATCGCTTGTGTAAATGCTGCAGGTGGCAGAAGAGGCATAAATGTTCTTATTTTTCATGTAAGAGCAGGCACAGCCACTTGTAAATTTTATGGGTCTGGCTTCTGGTCATGTCTAGCTTTTTTAGCTGTACAAAACAGCTCGTTTTGCTGCTTGATACTGCAGGTCTTACCTTACCATATTATTTTAATGTATTATCTTAACTATGATCACACTGATTTGTAATGCAAACAGTTTTACCGTTTACTAACGTTACACGTTATTCTTCTCATTATTTCCCTATGGCGGCTAATAAACTGGAAGTTTCGCCCACAGGCTTACTTGGAGCTGAGGAATTAAGTGGATAGCAGCTCGAATAATTAAACTTGTCATTTTAGTTCTAAGGAACATTAAATTGCTTTATGATTTTAAAAGAACAATTTCTTTCAATGACCTTCGAATGGTATGACAATTAAGACATTAGACTGTACAGAAATTGAAATCTACAGATAATGCTAATACACACTATATACATGTAGTCACGTCACGTTGATGTTAACATGAACAATTTGAGAACAAAATATAATAATTTGCACGGTTAGACGTGATCTGAGCTAACTTTGCGATTGTCAGATTTAATCAGCATTTGTAGCCCCCTAGTTTGTCAGAACAAAACTTGAAGACGTTACCTACTTGTTTAGATGACATTTTCCGGAAAACCTTTTTATTTTGGATATATTTCCAAGACGTAGTATCTGTAATTCCTAAGGACAGTGAATATCCACACTGGTGCGTTGACTGACAGCCCATACAAACACCTCAAACATTAGATTCATCCGTGCTGCAAAGCGTGCTGACGCACAACCCACGTAATGAAGATAATCCCGCAAATAACAGAAATCGCAGGTTTCAAACAGTGATGGCAACAAAGAGACAAAACTTACGGACTTAAGTTTTATATAAATGCATGTAGCTCTCATTAAACGAAGTTTTTTCTTACAGAACCCCAGATTTCCATTAAAAACGACAGTGGACTAAAAGATCCTCATGACATCATGCCGGAAACATCATGGAGCATCAATGGAGAGAGGAAAAAAAAAAAGAAAAGAAATTCCAGAATTTGCCACATTGTGTGTTCATTACTGTGCTGAATCTACTGAATCATAACTTGCCTTTTCTCTGGTCAAAAAATAAATAAATAAATAAAAATAAAAACAAACAACACGCACACAAAGAAACAGCGGATAAAACTACTGTAGTATGCAAGAACTTTATTATAAAAGATTACTAGCACTTCTTATGTTCATTGCCTCCTTAAGATGAATTGCTTCTTGTATGTCTTATGTGTATGTCGCTTTGGATAAAAGCATCTGCTAAATGAATAAAATGTAAAAGCATAAAAATAAAAGCACTTCAGAATCAAAATAAGTACTCAACTATTAATGCTCACACCGTTTATTAGTGGTTTGTTAAGGTTTGTAACAAAGTGCTGGCATATTATAAATAATTGTAATTTACATTTCTGAATTTGCAAAAGATGCAGCTGTACATTGGCACTATTTTAGATGAGAAACACCACATTCTCCGAGACCATGACCTGGTTGTCATCCTGCATGCGTTCCAGCAGAAGGTTGATCTCATTCTGGTCAAACTCCTCATCCTGGCCTTTGTTAATGTGAGTTAGAAGATCAGGCACCGCCACAGACTGAGACCTGGTCACCTTAAAGGCCTTCAGTAGAGCTGCCTTGAAGACTTTTAATCTAAAAACAAAGCAAAAGGGTCAAGCAAAAGGCTGTCAAAAATCAGTCTCAGCATCTAATATGCAGGTAGCCTGCTGAACTGGCTCAAACAAAATTGGAAAAAAAATAAATAAATAAATAATAATAATAATAATAATAATAATAATAATAAAAAAAAAAAAAAAACAACACACACACACACACACACACACACACAAACACACACACACGACTGAGAAAAAATAAATAAATTAATTTCAGACCAAGTAGTGGAGAAATAATGCAGAGAAATAATTCACAGTATTTGCACAGACCAGAATCTGAGATTTGTAAATGAAGAGGACCCTGTTGTACCT
This sequence comes from Cirrhinus mrigala, assembly GCA_036247105.1. Classification (NCBI taxonomy): domain Eukaryota; kingdom Metazoa; phylum Chordata; class Actinopteri; order Cypriniformes; family Cyprinidae; genus Cirrhinus; species Cirrhinus mrigala. Next base: position 12,061,619 of record CM070026.1, on the reverse strand, counting down.
GTCCTGGCTGATGTCAGCCTTCTTCCTTTGACTGCTTCTCTGAGACGCTGGTCTGCTCTTCTGACTTGGCTGAGCTGTCAACAACATCACCATATTTAAAGGGATAGATCACCCCAAAATGAAAATTACTCCATGATTTACTCACCCTCAAGCCATCCTAAGTGTATGTGACTTTCTTCTTTCAGATGAATACAATCAGAGTTGTATTAAAAAAAATTATTTTACATATTCACCTAGGATGGCTTGAGTACTTTGGTGTAATTTAAATTTTTGGGTAATCTATCCCTTTAAGACAACATATGGCACAGAATATATTAAAATTACAACAAAACTGACTTTAGTACAGCAATGGACAAGATCCTGCATTGATTAAGCATAGCTCACTGAGAAGTCGAAGCGAATGAGTTGACCTACTGTTTTCATCTTCTGTGAAATCATAAGGGTCAGAGTCCTCTCCATCTTGGGTCATTTCCACATCATCATCAACATCTTTAGAGATGCGAGAACGCTTCCTGTAGACAAAGTCAGCTCACATCTGACATTTCAAACACTCAATTTAACTGCAGCATTAATCTCGCTTTCACACTCACCTTAGATTCCGTTGACTCTCTGTATCTTGGCTCTGAGAGATGTCCATCTCAGAGTCCTCAGGCACCTTTCTCTTCTTATCCTTCTCCAGAATCTACAGAGTCACACCAAATTACATTACATACACAAAAGACAACATCAGTTCTGGATGTGGATGATTCCATGCCTTTTTAAAATAAGCAAACTGCATGAGTTCAAGTGCAGCTTCTGCATCTCCCAGGTCAATGGTTTTACTCATGCGGGCCTTGGCGTGAGCTGTAGACAGTCGAATCATGGTCTCCAGAGCTCGAGCAGTCACAGGCATCGTCTGAGGGAACAGACACAGTCAGTCTATATCAAACAAAGCAACTCAAGAGTAACAATAACATTAAAAGCACCCAAATTTTAAACTATAAATGGGCTCTACAGACCCTGGCAGAGTCACTGTTGACTTGGTCATGGCTCCGGAGTCTGGAATACTCCTCTGCTATGTAGTCCGATGCTTCCTGTGTCAAAACTGGCTTCACCAGCTTAGCGACGTGGATGTACTTCCTGATGAACTCCATGGTAACAACCTTCTCCCTTTAAAAGGTTTCACAGAAGGGTAATCACAGAAACCCACGGGATTTCACAAAGTAGATTATAAATCAAAGTGAAGAAATTCATACTTTTTCCTTCTGTGGCCATGCAGGACATTGTCTTTTTTCTCATAAATCTGTAGCTCCTGCTCGGCTGCTTCTGTGATGTTTGGATCCTCAGTGGCAAACACATCCACTGTACTCCCCAGTGGCATTGCTGTTGATACAGACATGACAGAATGAAATTAACAACTGACCAAAGCTTCTGAAGCTGAAAAGTGAATAACATAAAATGTGGTCTGAAGCATTTAAAGTGGTCCACAGGTTGGCAGACCTAACAATATTTCTTAAATACAGTTGCAGGGTTGCCAACTTTTAAGTTCAGCTTGGAGTGAGATTTTTTTTTATTTTTTTTTTTTTGTGGAGTGGAGTGTTTATGAATGGGGGGTATCTCGATTCCATGTCTATTTATATGTATATACTGTACATATAAGGGGATGAAAATGCAGCTGAATGCCTTTTTTAGCACTAGGGATGTCACAATACTCAATATAATATCGAACCGTTCGGTAGGACATCACGGTTCAATATGCGCTTGTGAATTGCGTTTTTTCGGTTTTGCATTTAAATAATTTCCTTGTTTTATTTCTCTCGGAATTTGTTGCATGTTTGCCCGCGATTTCACATGCTGAGATGAGGAAACGCTTCCCTGCTTGTATTTGAAAAAGCAACACAGGCAGAGCATCTTTCATTCTAATGATATTCAACGATAAGCCTTTCTAAACCTGTTGTCCAACAAAAGAGTTATAAAAACAAAAGTTATAAAAAAAACATTATACCTTGTTTTTAATTCACAACATTTGTCCAGTGTTTGAAATAACTTCCTTATGTGATCTGATGTGGATTCTCATCACAGAATGAGGCAGACAATAAATTCTATACTCATATTCTGTATGTCGATTAGCATTGGCTTATGAAAATACATGATGGCTTGAAGAACACAAATGAACCATATATTAATGCAGACGAGTGTTTATTGTCCTTACATTTCATCATTCAAAACGTTTAACGTTATATTTTGGTTTTAACCAGTTACAGCAACAGCGATGCTTTTATCCATTAGAGAAGCTGGAACGGAACGTCATCAGCGCTACTTTGACGCATATATGGATTTTACGCACAAGGGCGCCCTCTGGCGTCCAGTATGAATGAAACCCATTCTATTTTGCGTAAAATTTGAAAAAATAATACCCCTCTCAAAAGAAAAAAAAATAAGCAGACATATACTACACCACGCCTTTTCCAGAGTGCATAGGTTCACGGGAGTATTTTGTTAATTTGTCGCAAAAAAAAAAAACAAAAAGGGCAAGATATCAGAACCGAACCGAAAACCGTGGATAAAAACCGAGGTACGTATTGAACTGTGGACTAACTGTATTGTTAAATCCCTATTTAGCACCATTTTAAACTTGGTTTAAATTCACTATTTGCTTGCATTTATTGTGTGTACTTATACAAGTATCATTAAAAAAGGATGCAAGTTATTAACTTTTTAAATTTCACATTTAAAAATATAGTGTTTAATCATATCTAAATATTTATTCAAATGAAATACTTAAAAGCAAGCAAGCAGGTATGACCTGCAATGTCCTAGATACATGTATATTTAGTAAAGAGCCATACAGGTACCTAGTGGGTAAACCATGGCATTACAAATACATTTTTTTTTTTTCCCCCTCAGACCACAAAATGACTAATTTGCCTCTTTGCACTGAAATGTAAAACCCTTTTCTCCATTTAACCTTAAATACTACAATAATTTTAATGCAAGTAATATAAATATTAAAATATAGATATATATTTTAAGTCATTAATGGACCATAATTATTGGACAAATGGTATTTAGTACTAAATGATCTCCTTAAAATATTAAATGAATATTATTGAACTAAAATATAGAACATTTATTTAACTGAAAAATAGTTAAAACTGTATGGTCACATTCTAAGTAACCAATACCTGAGGGTTAAATAGAAGAAAACCGCATTAATCCTTACAAAAATTAACCATGGTTTTATTATAGTAAAAGTGTAGTAACCATGTTTTTGGCGCACTGATTACCATTTGTATAACCATAGTTTTTCTACAAATACCATAGTTAAACTATGGTTAGTGTAGCAAGACCATGGCTAATTTGCGGTTACCATGGTTTAACTATAGTAACCATGTTTTTTTTTTTTAGTAAAACCACATTTAATTTTCATAAGGGTTGCCTCTCTATCACTCTCCAGAATAAAATTATACTGTAAATGTCATTGACGTTAAAAAAAAAAAAAAAAAAAAAAGCATAATATGCTGTAATGTTTAACAAAAATTGCTGCAAATACCTGTATAGTGAAGCTGTCGTCTCTATCCTACTTAAACACATTCAAATATACCGTCAACGCTGGTTTGTTTTGAGAGCTTTGTGAATCACGTGATCACGTGGCGGCGACGCCGGCGAGATCAAAGCTTGTCGCAGCTGTTTTTCAATGGCTATGGCATTAACATAAGGGCTACATTTTACGATTGACGCCACATTACGTGTGCCAAAACGGTATTCATCGTTTAAATTTACTAGTAAAAATGTACAACATTTGAAAGCTGAAACTTTGTTTAAAAAAAAAATAAAATAAATAAATCACAAGCAGGGTTGCCAATTTGGCGTGAGATTTACATGGGCAGAGTGAGAGCTTGAGAGAGCCTGAAAGCGTGTGTCTCACGTGAGAGTTGGCAACCCTGCAGTTGGGGTCTAACGTTTACATACACCTTGCAGAATGTTAATTATAATACCAAAATAAGAGGGATCATACAAAATTCATGTTTTTTTCTTTTTATTATTATTTAGTACTGACCTGAATAAGATATTTCACATAAATACGTTTACATATAGTCCACAAGAGAAAATAATAGTTGAATTTATAAAAATGACCTCGTTCAAAAGTACGCTTGATTCTTAATACTGTGGTGTTACCTAAATGATCCAAAGCTGGAAACCCAATGCATTAAGAGCAGGGGGTGTAAACTTTTGAACAGAAGAGGCGTAAATTTCTCTTATTTTGCCTAAATATCTTTTTTCCACATTTAGTATTGCCCTTCAGAAGCCATTTACATGTTTCCCAGAAGATAAAATAAGTTAAATTTACCCTGATCTTCTAATTCAAAAAGTTCTCACATCCTGGCTCTTAATGCATCGTGTTTCCTTCTGAAGCATCAGTGAGCATTTGAACCTTCTGTAATAATTGCATACGAGTACCTCAGTTGTCCTTAGTGTAAAAAGATGGATCTCAAGATCATACAAAATTCAACTACTATTTTCTCTTGTGGACTGCATGTGAACATCTTTTATGTGAAACATCTCATTCAGGTCAATATTAAATTAAAAATAAATATATATATATATATATATATATATATATATATATATATATATATATATATATATATATATATATATATATATATATATATATATATATATCTCATGTATTTTGTATGATCCCTTCTATTTTGGTAAAATAATTAGCATTTTGCAGATTCTGCAAAGTGTATGTAAACTTTTGACCTCAACTGTATTATAAAACACGTACATTTTGCTGCTTAATAAATATTAAATGTTGCTGGATTAAACGTTTTCAGGATGCTGTGATGAACAAAGTTTAAAAGAACAACATTTATTTGAAACATTTTTGGAAGAATATAAAAGTCTTTACTGTTAATGATCAATTCAAGTGTCCTTTTTGATCTCCAGTGCAGTTTGTGCTTTGACCAGCAGATGTCGTTCTCACCTGCTCCCTCCGGCTCTCCCGGGGCTCTGTAGCGATGCATGCGCAGCACATGCTCCGAGATTTCCCGATCGCTGTCTGCATCCATCTGATCCAGAACTATGAAGAGCAGATCAAATCGGGAAAGCAAGGAATCCTGGAGCCCAATGTTCTCCATTGGAGTCTTATACTGGTCATACTGGGTGAAGAATGTACTAGGATTAATAAAAACCAGAGCAAGCTAATTAGACAAGCAAGCCAATAGTCAATATTTACCCTTCCATACACCGGGTTGGCAGCAGCTAACACACTGCAGCGAGCATTAAGCCGTGCCTGAATCCCAGCTTTGGAAATGGTGACCCTACCCTGCTCCATCACCTCATGGATGGCTGTTCGATCCATGTCGGACATCTTATCAAATTCATCAATGCAAACTACACCTCTGTCAGCAAGCACCATGGCTCCTGCCTCCAAACGACGCTCACCTGGATTAGCCAATGGATAATATCAACATCTCATGATGCTAAATTTAAGATAGCAGAATTTTATTATTTGACATATTAACAACATGCTGAAAAAAATATTTTAAGATTTTGGATGCATAAGTTGAATACCCGCATGAATTGGAAATAACTGCCCAGGGGCATTTCTAGCATAGATACTGAGTGAAATGACTTGTCATAAACAATGACTTTTGTCTAAATGTCTGCATTTTTGAGAGTTTACTTGTCATCAGATGTTAAAAGTGTTACCCGTCTCCTGATCAGTCGTGACCGCAGCGGTCAGACCAACCCCAGATGAGCCTCGTCCAGTGGTGGGAATTGCTCTTGGTGCCGTGAACAAAACATACCGCAACAACTGAGACTTCGCTACTGAAGGATCACCTGAAATCAGTCAAATGAAACAAATCACTGTACAATGGGTCCAAAAACAATTGTATTTGTATGAATAAAAAGAATTTATATATGGGCCATTCTACAGAATTGGTTCAAAGCCGGAGTTGGAAACGTCTTGAAGGAAAAAAATAAATAATTCCAAAATAATTTTCAATAATTCAAAAAAAAAAAAAAAAAAAAAAAAAAGTTTGTTCTCATTGTATTTTCAGAAAGTTCTGGAATATTTGTCCTCTCCCCAAATTTGTCACTGATAAAATAATTTAATTATGGGTTATAATGACCCATTAAGATTTTCCTTACATATACATTCTAAAAAATAAATAATACATATATACACACACACACACATTATATATATATATATATATATTTTTTTTTTTATTTATTTATTTTTTTTTTTCATTTTATTAAATTTCATCAGAGGTAAATCATTACCAATTACATTTTTAATAATATTTCCAAGTGTAATTAATGAGATTTGCTGCATTTTGAATCCAATTTTTCTTTGTAAAATGGCAAAACGTTGATCCTACAGATTTAAAAGATAAGGATTCATTAGTTTGAATATACATTTAACCACAAACCACTAAACATCCCATGTTTTGGTAGTGACTGCACCTTTTCAGTAGTGACAGTAATGTTTTGGTAGCGACCACACAGTACGGAACTTGCACTTGCAAATACAATTTGTAAAAATAATTAAAAAAAAAAAAAAAAAAAAAAAAAAAGAAATTGCATAGCTGTACTAAAATTGTTTATTTTCCCCAAATACGACGAGTAAGTGTTCCCTTTTGTCACTATCGAAACATGTCATTGTGACAAAAGAACAATTTTCGGTAGTGACAAATTTTAGATACTTTTGAACCCAGCTCAAAGACACTAATCAGTACATGGTTAGCTAGCAGTTCTGAAGAGTTGTACACAAACTAAATATTATGGAACAACTCCCAAAAAATGTGGTGTTCGGTAGTGACGTTCCTTATGGTTACACATATTTTTCAGACTTTTGAACACATTTACCCCAAAATGATGGGACCCATCTACTTACACCTTGCAGCTATAAGAGAGGGGGACATATTTCCTGTTCATAAATGTATTCCTGTTCATAAGTTTAGGAGTAGTTAAAATCAGTCTCTAAAACTAAAACACACCGTTTCATTTTTTTTTTTTTTTTTTTACATGAAGTTTCGTAATTTACAAAGAAAATATAAAATAGTACTTTAAACACTTTTTTTTTTTAAAGAATCAAAAAGATACTTTTAAAAACAACAATGAAAAAATATTTTCAATATTTTCATATTTTTAGAGGGAGTTTAGGGGTTGGGGTTTGGGACAATAAATTATAATTTTGTATAGATTAAGCTTAGTGATATTTCAAATATTATTGTGGGTTTCAATAAATAATAGAAGGATCTAAACATCTAAGATCTGAATACTTCAATGTGTCTTTTGGTTGTGGGACAGCAGTTTGCATCAGTTCTGTAGAAGGCTCCATATACAACTCTCAAACTCACAGCACCACTTTGTCAACTCAATTCAAACTTCAAATGGCCTGAAAAGATTGTTGTTTTTAAGTGAGCAATCGGCTTGAAATTAATGGTGCATCTCTGTGCCTATTACCAGTGTTTACAAAGATCTGAAAACAAGTTTATTATTAAAAACAACAGCTAAACAACAGGTCATAAATAAAATTTTACAAAACCATAATAAACATGACATGCTTATCTTACCTATGAGCAGAATATTTATGTCTCCTCTGATGCGTGTTCCATTCTCCAGATTGGTCTCATTGCCTCCCAACAGCAAACACAGAATGGCCTTCTTTATGTACTCATGGCCATGGATACTGGGAGCCAAAGAATGACTCAGTTGCTCAAAGACATCCTGGAATACATCAATACTCAATTATACATCAATTACCTTGCACAGCCAAGATTAAATGGATTGGAGCTGCATTTCCCAAAAGCATCACAAGCCTTAATACAGCGTTTTCACGACACGTCATCAGTTGGCGGCACTGAATGTAAACAATGTCACTGAACCGAACAGAACTCGCAAATTTTGCTGATTATTGCTGCTTAAAATGGTCAATTATCTTGTTTTGGGCTGTACTAATTGGTCAGACCTGGAAAAAACATTTGGAGTACTATAGACTGCCTAAAGTTATAAATCAAAGAGAAGAGTGCAAAAAACTGTCTGAGGAACAAAAGGCAAAATATTGTGCCCTTTCCTGCTTACTAAGTCCTTCTCTATATGATTTAGCAGCTTCCACATTTTTTTTGTTTTGGTTTAGATAGCATAAATTAGCAGAACAACGTATTCAGTAGTACATTAACTGGGGAACTGACCAAACCGTGATGTAAGTGCAAACCCTCTATAATTGTAGAAACCATTGGCACTAGCTTATCATGAAAATGATTGCAGTCAAGTTTAAAATATTTCAATTAATGACGTTTCCACCTCTTCTTACTTTGGAATGAGCTTTGCAAAACTTCTTTATCTTGGCAACATCATCTGCAGAGAATGTCGGCACGATCTCCTTACTCATTAGCTTCACATTGTTAGCCAACAGGATTGTTCTGCAGAGAATCAAGAAGTTTGTTTAAGGATGTGAAATTCCAGTCCTAATCTCTGGAAAGAGTTCAAATATACACACCTGAAGGTCCCAGAGGTGAAGCCGCCCTGTTTCGCAGGCAAGCAACGGTACACCCCTACAATCTGCACACGGTCACCCGGTTTTACCCGGTCAACAAGGTCATCGTTCGCAATGATGTCGACGGAACGTGGCAGCTGTCCAGCAGGGGCTTTCTCTGGCATCTCCTGGATGGTCAGTGTCTGGTGGTCTTTATAGCAGCACAGGCCAAACTCCGTCTCTAGAGGGTTGTTTTCTTCATCCTACGCATGCAAGATTTATTTTGTGATGCTTAACATTCTTAATACTAAATCAGTGGTTAACATGGTATGGTTACTGGGATTTCTCCAAGTAGGACACTCTCCTGGATATTTTTTTAATTTTCACTACCAGTTAAAAGTTAAACAGTAAGATGTTTTTTTTTTTTGTTTTTTTTTGGGAATAATTCTCTTCTGCTCACCAAGCCTGCATTTCTTTGATCCAAAATACAGCAAAAGCAGTAATATTGTGATACATTTTTGCTATTTAAAATAATTTTTTTCTACTTGAATACATTTTAAAATGTAATTTATTCCTGTGATCAAAGCTACATTTTCAGCATCATTACTTCAGTCTTCAGTGTCACATGATCCTTCAGAAATCATTCTGGTATGATGATTTGCCATTAGAGAAACATTTTTTATCATCAATGCTTAACATGCTGAGACAAATAAAAATATCTGAAGATCAGTATCTTTTTAAATAAAACGCTCATTTCTATTTCAGATAAATGTTGTTCTTCTGAACCTTCTACTCAAAGAAACCTGTACAAAATCTCCTCAGCTGTCATGTGACAAGTAATTATGCTAAAATTTCAGCTTTGAAATCACAGGAATAAATTCCATTTTAAAACATTCAAATAGAAAACAGTACATATTAAAAAAAAAAAAAAAAAAAAAAAAAAAAGAAAAAGTATACATATTTAAAAATGTTACTGTTTTTTCTGTTCTTTTGGATTAAATAAATGCAGACTCGGTCAGCAGAAGAGACTCAAAATAAATAAATAAATAAAAATAATAATAATAAATATAGCTGCAAGCAGCAATTGCGGGGCCAAGCACAAAAGAGGCAGAATGAGGAGTTAAGCACGGCAAGGAGCAGCAGACCGACTACAACAGTGAGTAACTTAAGCCATTTTAGGATAATATCAGTTGAAATGGCTGAAAAATCATAATTACAACCAATCGTAATAAAATTTAATGGCTTATCACTTTTGACCAACAGGTGGTGCTGTTTTCAAATTGATGTGACGTGTTCTGTGTGAAATGACAATGACACACACAAAGTTTGCCGTCATTATGTCAAAGCTTTGCAGAGATACAGCCTCAGATGTAGTTTGGCATCTTTCCAGCAAATTTGTTGATGCGCTAAACGAAAACGGTTTCGTATATCGGCACGAAATTCATAACTTTTTGCCAGCATAGTCTGAAGATGATCTGAGTCAAATTTGGTGAAGATCGGACTAACAGTCTGGGAGGAGTTCGAAAAAGTAGGTTTTGTACATCAATCAAAATGGCGGACAGGAAGTTTGGCCAATTTCGGCATAATGGGTATCAATGTTCTCGACTTGACCCAAGGAATCTATTGGCATCAGTTTCATTCCAATAGGCTAATGTAAACAGAAGTTATTAGCATTTTTGTAAATTTCATTATTAATGTTTAGTGAATGGCGTATTACTTCTGACCCATAGGTGGCACTGTTACCAAATTGATGTGGCTTGGTCAGAGTGTGGTGACAATAGCACATATAAAATTTGGTGTCAATATGTCAAAGCTTTGCAGAGATACAGACTCGGATGCAATTTGGCATCTTTCCAGTAAATTCGTTGATGCGCTAAACGAAAACGGTTTCGTGTATCGACACAACATCCATAACTTTTTGTCAGCATGGTCTGAAGATGATCGGAGTCAAATTTGGTGAAGATCGGACTAACGGTCTAGGAGGAGTTCGAAAAAATAGGTTTTGTACATTAATCAAAATGGCGGACAGGAAGTTTGGCCAATATTGGCATTATGGGTATCAACGTTCTCGGCTTGACCCAAGGAATCTTTTGACATCAGGTTCATGACAATAGGCTAATGTACGCAAAAGTTATTAGCATTTTTCTAAATTTCGTTATAACTTTTGACCACAAGGTGGCGCTGGCCCCAAAATTTTTATGTACATTCAGGGCATGGTGCCGAACATTTTTGTAATTAATGTCGAAACGATACGCTAATCCGTTCTTAAGATACAGCATTTTAAAGCTAAATTCAAAATGGCCGACACCCAAAATGGCTGACATGGGAAAATTGGATATGGTTCGACTCGGTATGACACACCGAATCTAAAGAGACCAGTTTTGTGATTTTTGGACAAATCATTCAGACGTTATAAAGAAAAATAGCCATTTTTCGTATCTCCTGACCACTAGGGGGCACTGCACCGAAACACTGCAGGTAGGCTCAGGTCATGCTTGTTATAACACACACCAAGTTTGGTGTCAATATGACAAACTATTACGGAGATATAGCCTCACATTGATTTTTGCTAGCTTTTCGTAGAATTCTTTCGCGTGTTATTCGTGAACGGCTGGACGAATCGACTTGAATTCCATAACTTTTTGCCAGCATGGTCTGAAGATGATCTGGATCAATTTTTGTGACAATCGGTGCAACGGCCTAAGACGAGTTCCAAAAAGTAGGTTTTACGAACAATTGAGAATAGCGAAAAAACTAAACCTTACGATTTTTGAATTTTGGTGTCCATTCAACTTGGCATAAGCCAAGGAATCAGAGGAAAAAAGAATTTTTGTTGTGTGCCTTACGGTTCAAATGTTATTAGCATAAATCTTTTGAAAGTTTGGACAAGTGGTGGCGCTAGAGAGTTTGAGTTAGAGACTCCAAACTTGCTATGGTTAATGTTGGGACTTTCCTCTATCAGTGTGCAAAATTATACAACTTTCCCGCAAGCGGTTCTATGGGCTGCCATAGACTTGCGGCGGAAGAGGAAGAAGAAGAAGAAGAAGAAGAAGAAGAAGAAGAAGAAGAAGAAGAAGAAGAAGAAGAAGAAGAAGAAGAAGAAGAAGAAGAAGAAGAAGAAGAAGAAGAAGAAGAAGAAGAAGAAGAAGAAGAAGAAGAAGAAGAAGAAGAAGGCCAACGGATACAATAGGTGCCACCGCACCTCTGGTGCTTGGCCCCTAATTACATTTATGACCCATTCAAAATCTAACTCACTTTAGTTGGATAGATGGCACTGGAAGGAAAAGCGTCCAATGAGGTAAGGTCAGTGTATTTTCGTTCCAGGGTTTTCTTGGTGGCTGGACAATAGTGAACACTACGCATAATTTTGGGCCTGACCAAGGAACCTACACAGCACATCAAAATTACAAGATAGAAAACACAACTTGTGTCCAACATAATACATTATGATAATTGAGGTGGAGTAAACATCATATTATAGATGCGTGTATCAATAGCTCTGACCTAAACATATTAATCCAAAAAACGGGGTCTGAAATTCTGAACAAAATTGTATTATTTTTAACTATGTGAAATTATAAGCATTAAACGGTTACAATGAGCAATGATAATTTGTATAATGAAGTAAATTCTACTCACATTTGGTCACAATGCCTTCCACACACACAAGGTTTCCCAGAAAGCGTGCACTTAGTGTACGTGGAGAGACGTGTTTGTTCCCAAAGCTGCCCTCAAAACCAACATGGAACTCTTCAAACTGTTTAGCATAAGTGGTGTCTATTGAAGCCACAAGATCCTTGAGGGCTTTTTGGAACGCCACCAGCTCACCAAAAGCATTATTCAGTAACCTATTGACAAGAGACCATTAATCAGATGAGCAGAGCTTCAAGGACAAACTCATGGAAGAAGGACTTCATGATACAGAAAATTGTGAGAAGGCTCAAAATAAAATACAATTAATAAACTAAAATACTTACTCTTTAGCTCTTTTTTCACTTTTTCTTCTCAGGTCATTAATGTTTACAATAAGACGACACTGGCTCTCAGACACCATACTCCTGACCTTTTCATGATAAATGCCCTGGTCTTGCTGTAAATGATGAATGACATTCAATGTGATGGAGATCAAATGACGCACATCAAGTCAAAAATAGAAAGACAAAGAAAAGAACTCACATCATCATCTAGAAAGTCCAGGTACTCCCTCTGAGACTCTCTCAGCTCAAGGTCCTCTAACCCAGTATCCATTTCCACTACACGAGCGTCAGCATGTGCATTACAATAAACTACAATATCAAATCTTGCAGTTCAGCATTGAAAATCAAAGACACAAACATGAATGACAACCAGAGGTCTGTCTTTGAAAACCAGGTGGACACAAGCCTACAAATCAATTATGCTAATTAGGCTCATTAACCTATTTGAAGCCTGTGATCATCAGTTATACAACCACAGAGACCTGCATCCAACTGTGTAACTGTTTAACATTATGAAGAATTTAATAAAAGTGTGTTCTCTTCCTGAGAACAATAACTACAAGTTATTTATCTCCTTAATAAAGTGCACAGCTGGCAACAGAAAAGAGGAATGCGGCCCTTGTAAAATGTCAAGTCGCATGCAGTAGTGCATCTTTTTCCAATGCAACAACCCCCACAGTATAAATGTATTCTTTTATAGTGTATTTGTCAAAGCCAGTGAAAAGAGACATCTTAGACTTTTACATGCTATTATAATAGAAATCCATATATAAAGACGTTACAGTGTCTTCGTCTGACAATGACTTATTCAGTTGAGAGTTTATTTCGTGCTGTGGGAGATTTACAGTTGACATTGACACATTGTTGCATAATACGCATATAAACGACCTGATTTACTTTTATTACCACATTCCAGGAGGTAGGAGCGGCGACAGCCCAGTTCAAATGTTTCGTTCTTAAACGATTCAGCGTTTTGAACGAATCGTTTTTAAGTGAACGAATCTTCCTTCATTCGGTTTACTGAGGTTCACAGTTCAGTGGCTGTGTGACTATTCAAAAGAAAAGGGGAAAATGTACATAATTTATGTTTTCTGTTATTATCCTGTTTTCTGTTTTTATTTTTATTTTATTTTCTCTTTTGCTTTGCCTCTATGTTTATAATTGTAATTGTTCGTACTGATTATATTAATATATAAAAAAGAAGAAAAAAGTCACAGTTGAGTGACTGACTATAGCACAAGCAAATAGCATTCGAGTACGGGCCTTAAGAGCGCAATTGATTGGTTGGACCTGCTGTACGAACACGCCCCCCTTTCAGTTCCAGCTCTTGAAGCAACTAGATTAAACTGTTCGTAATTTGTATTCTATCTTTGTTGACATTTGTGGGTAAACGTTTATTATGGTTAAACTAGTGTTGAAAACAAATCTGCTCAAACCATTTTTTCGGAGCTTGCGTCAAACTCGCCAACGTGATTCATTTCAAAACTCCGATGGTTCGCCGCTATAGTTTGTGTCTAATTATTTTCTTGGATCAGTTTTATATGCTAATTTTTCAATTATATTAATTTTTGCCATAAGAGTGGGCGCGGCCATTTGTAAAAATGATGGGTCTGGTTTCTGGTCTCATCCAGTCTTTTTTTGCAGCTAAAAAAAATATAAAATTGCAATATTGCAAATTGGTTCGTCTTACCATATTATTTTAATGTATTATCTTAATTATGAACACACTGTTTGTAGTGGAAACAATTTTATAGTTTACTGCACGTTGTCTCGCCCATAGGCTTGCCTCCGCATTGAAGAATAAGGTGGATAAACTGGCATAAATACACAAATGAGAATATTTAAAAGCCTATAATAGATTTAGCTTGTCAAACCTGCCTAATAACTCTATACATTATGAAAAAGCAGTTTTACAAAACTTTCATATTTAATGCCATTTAATTATTTAGAGATTGTTTTAACACTTGTCACTAAATTTACACAGTTTTGACCAGCAGGTACAGCCAGCCTGTGGTGTTACGACAGCTTCGCGCCTATTCGTAAAGCAATTAGTTCAAATGATTTAAAGTTTCGAAAAGCTTTGATTCTTCCCATCACTTCTTTCTCAATACTTGCTTTTCACTTTATTTTAAATGAATCACATGAGAAAAAAAGGCTCACTTCACGCTGGCCATTTGCTGGCATAATGAAGTAATCTGGCGGATAATCAGTGAATGAATCTTTTTAGTGAACTGATTCAAAAGAAGCGAGTCGCTGGAATGAATCAAACACAATGCGATCCTCAGTGACCTAGAGCCTAAACAGAGTCACTTGTGTTGCGGACACAAGTCTGTGATCTCAGACAGCAATCTGCTTTGACCCTTGCTCCCGTTATCACGAATTGGATCGTTTAGCACATCGAATAAGCGAGTGTACAAATAACAAAATTTTGACTGCGTTTCAGGGTTTCCGCGTCTGTCACCTACTTGTCACCTGTCTCCAACCCCACCTATTCTTATAGGTAACCATCGCGATATTTTACTGACGGGGTTCGGTCAAAATCTCATGTCTGCGGAAAAAGTGGAGTTTTGATTTGGAAGACCAAAACAAATGTGATCGACGCCCTTTAAGCAGGTAAGCTGCGTTTGTTCAGTGTGTTTATAAACATTATTTGAGAAATGTGTTAAGAAAAAACGAAAGTTTAATGTTCTTGCTGAAGCCAACGGAAACAAGGGACAAGTGAAACTCATTTAATGTTACCGATACTGAGACGCAGGTTGCTTTGCGTCAAAGGAAAGCGGAGAAAAACACATTTTTAGTTAAAAGAACGGCTGTGAATAGGATGTTATTAACAGTCTACCTTACCGGAAAGTGTTTACTGTATCATTCATGATGAAAAAAATAATGTAGAGATACTTAAAACAAACAAACAAACAAACAAAAATAAAAAACAGAGTTCACGGACCCCTGGATGTTACGGTGAGTTTGCGCACAGGTAAATCAAACTTTTAGGCTATAAAACGTATAGAATTAATATATACATTAAATGTATGTATGCTAATGAAAAGTATTACATCCTTTTAATATTGCGGTCTCTGGGCTTCTGTAAAATGTATAAGCACATAACACCAAACCTTCTTTCCCTTACAAAGCAATGGGCCAGCCATCCAAACACCACCATCCACAGAGAGAGAGAAATGGGGGACACTATAGTGAGAGGCGAGACAGAGAGCCCCGGAGCCGACGGGATAACCCTAATGACCGACGGTCAGGCAGTGAGAGGTGAGACGACATACTACTTGTTTAAATAAACAACAACATGCACATTTAAGAGGAGAATATTTGATAATATAGGCTATGCTTTGCATGTTGTATAACATTACAGATTACTGTAATGTTATTTTAAATCTTTTATAATTGTATCAGACCCAGGTCGTCTGGCCAGCCACCATACCACCCTAGAGGCTCTCAGAGACATACGAGGAGCGCTTCTCAAGAGGAAAACCAGGAGTCAAAGTGCTCCTACATCTGTTCCAGGAGAGGTAGGCATTCACAGATGGACATAAATGATTTTTGTACTGAAAGACAAACGTTGCAGTGTGTGTATGTTGGAATTGTGTATCCAAACAACTGCATCAAAATGTCTGAAACCAGTTTCAGGTAATTCTCTGAATTTGGGTGTCAATACTGGGATGATGTTTTTTTCAAACATGCACTCACGCAGTTCTGGTTTCAGTCTAGCTCAGGTCACACCTTCTGACATGACACAATGTATTTACCCCCCTTCCTCCTTTCTCCTGGTCTAACCGGTTTAGCTTTTTTAAGCTTGTTGATACCAATCTTTCATTTACAAACCATGAGAGATATGTAACATTTTTCCTCATCCTTGCAACACATAGACCAGGCATAGCATATACAGAATGTTACTGTTTATGTGTACTACTGTATATGTTATAAAATTAAAATATATTTTTATTTATGTCTAATTAAATATTTAAAAAAATGTTTTTCACTTGCTGTTATGTTAGTAGGTGACCTGTATTTGCATGCTTGTATAAACAAAACTTCTTTCCTAAAATGATGCACATACATGACAATTTGTTTCTCTTCCAGAAACTTAAAAAAAACCCAGGGATGAATAAGGGGGTGTAAACACTACCAGTCAAAAGTTTCTGGACAGTTTTTTAATGTTTTTTTTTTTTTTGTTTTGTTTTTTTTTGTTTAAAGAAGCCTCTTCTGCTCACCAAGCCAAATTTATTTGATCCAAAGTACAGTGAAAATTGTAAAATTTCGCTTGTGATATATATATTTCTGAAAGATCATGTGACACTGAAGACTGGAGTAATGATGCTGAAAATTTAGCTTTGATCACAGAAATAAATTACATTTTAAAATATATTCAAATAGAAAGAAATTACTTTAAACAGTAAAAATATTTCACAATATTACTGCTTTTGCTGTATTTTGGATCGAATAAATGTAGGCTTGGTGAGCAGAAGAGACTTTTAAAAGTCTTAAAAATCTTACTGTTCAAAAACTTTTGACTGGTAGTGTATAGTGGTTCTCAACCCTTTTGATTTGAAGTTGATTTCTTGTTTTCAAACTGTTTTATTAACAGAATTTTGGATTGTTTGTATAATAAATAGATTCATTAGCAAGATTAATTTTGATTAAAAGGTTTAATAAAAAATGTAAAAATCCTAAGTACTTCAAAAAAAAAAAAAAAAAACGATCTGTACTCACTTGTAAACTTACTGTTTTTTTTATTATTTACATTTTTATTTAAAAAAAACTGATTACAAAATGAATAAATAATTTTAGAGTCCCTTTTTTAAGTTTTTTTTTTTTTTTTTAAGTAAAATATAAATGTAATTTTTCAACAACAAAAAATGTCATTCCTTGCAACTTTTATATGATAGAATTATTTTCTTGTATTGCATCAAATTCACCTTTTGCTTGCTTAATAATTGTGAAATGATTTTCTGTTTTTGCGTAATATTATATACTATGTAAACAGCTACTTACAAAAAATTGTTTATTTTATATTCTAATATTGGATGAAAACTCCACTTACAGCTTAATACAGAACAAAAATGTAAAATTTGTATTTGAAAACATTTTACGATGGGGGTCCCTCACAAGATGATCATCATATTTGTGAGATTTAGGAATTAAATAGTTAAGAAAGCTCTGAACAAGTTTGCAGTTTCTTAAGTAGTTGCATGTGTTTCTGTGTTTGTTTCAGGTATTGTGTTAATATGCGCCGTCCTGACCAATGCGTTGGTGCTCATCTGCGTGGTGGCCGCTCACATGTCACAGCTGGGCATGTCTGCGATGGGTATGGGCGGAACAAGCTTCATTGATGCCGTAATTCCTTTTGAGGGGGTGGAGCTGCAGCAGGTGCGTGACCTTGACATGCAGTACGGACAGATGAGAGCACCAGGAGTCTATGGTGGTGTGGCCTTCAGCCTCACCTTTGGTGCACTTTCACTCCTATTCGTAGTGTCCAGCAGCAAACCCCCCCACATGCTTCCACGGAAGCTCCTGATTGGACAATTTGCATTCCAGATCATTGGTGCGGTGGCTTACGTGGTTGCGGTAGGTTTGTACCTGCACTTTGTGATCTCTGTGAACTCAACAGATGTGTGCGCTCGGCGTGAACGACTGTACGCTCGTAATGGATATACCTGGATGAACTGTAGCGTAGGTGGGGGGGATGCAGCTGTTGCACTGTTTGGAATCATAACTGCAATTCTGTATGCTGTTGGGACCATTTTAACAGGGAAAACAATCCAGGATGTCAATCATTACATTAAGGAGCGTGACCACTATGAAGCCAAACGCAGAGAACAGCCCAGAGGTCATCTGGAAACACCTCTGGAACCTAACACTTATGTCTAAGTTGTGCAGCAGAAATATGGACCATAACCCTCTGAAATGGATGTACATAAACTGGTTTTAATTTGAGTTTTTTTTTTTACTTTTATAAAAATTTTAGCTGAGAGAAGCCTGTTTTTAAGAATTTTTATGCATATTACAGTTGAATGGGTTTCAGGCTTCAGTTCAATGTAGTTTTGATTTATGAAGTTTTTGAATGAATAAACACTAAATAATTCCTGTATATAATACATTGAAACTGTGGCATTTAGCCTCATGAATAAAAAAAATATATTGTACTACCAGTCAAAAGTTTTTGGACAGTAAAATCTTTAATGATTTTAAAGTCATTTCTGCTCACCAAGCCTACATTTATTTGATATTTCAGTACAACGAAAACCATAATATTTGGAAATATTGTTACTATTGAAAGTAACTTCTTTCTGTATGAATATATTTTAAAATGTAATTTATTCCTGTGGTTTCAAAGCTGAATTTTGAGCATCATTATTCCAGTCCTGCCTTAACAAGTCATTTTTAATATTCTGATTTGCTGCTCCAAAAACATTTATTATTATTATTAGCTGAGTAGATTTTTTTTTTTTTTTTTTTCAGGTTTCTGAGTAGATAGTTCAGGAGAACATCATTTATCTGAAATCTTCTGTAACATATTTTGTAACATTATAAATGTCCTTAGCATCACTTGATCACCTGATCAATTTGAAGCATCTTTGCTAAATAAAAGTACTGATTTCTATCCTTTCTTTCCAATAAATAAATAATCTGACCCCAAACGTTTGTTTGATTTGATTGGTATAGTCAGTGCATAATATTCTTTGAAACTTTTTGTTCATCAAAGAATCCTGAAATAATATACTTAACCGTTTTAAATAATAATAATAATAATAATAATAAATGTTTTCTTGAACAGCAAATCAGCATATTAGAATGATTTCTGAAGGATCATGTGACACTGAAGACACTGAAGTAATGATGCTGAAAATGTAACTTTGATCACAGGAATAAATTACATTTTAAAATATATTCAAATAGAAAGCAATTTTTTTTAAATAGTAAAGATATTTCACAATATTACTGCTTTTGCTGTATTTTGGATCAAATAAATGCAGGCTCGGTGAGCAGAAAAGACTTAAGACTTAAATTTTTTTTTTAAAAACTTACTGTCCAAAAACCTTTGACTTGTTGTGTATATTAAAAAAGTGAATACAAAAATATATTCACTGTTTTAATAGAAAAAAGTGCAACATGCGAACATTCTGATGTAATTACTAATTCAAGGGTTCTAAAGTTTGTATTTTCCATTCCACAAATGAATGGCCTGGTTTCACCGACAGGACTTAGACTAAGCCAGGATTAGGCCATAGTTCACTTAGTATATTTAAGTAATTTTTTTAAACGTGCCAAAAACAAAGACAAAAACATTACTTGTGTGCATCTTGAGACAAAACAAAGGCACCAACATGTTTTAAGATCAATCAGTGCAAGTTTCTTTCAGTTGAAACCGCTCAGACTCACATTTTAGTCAGGGACTGTCTGTAAAACGTACGTAGTCTGTGAAACCGGGGATAAATGTCTTAAATTAGAGCAGAAAGACTTTTTACAGACATTTTTGTCAGTATTGTTGTCTTGTTTTCCTATTCAAATATTTAAACTTCCTTAAATAGAAGATTAAGTTACTTGAGACGCAAATTAAGAATTTTTTTTTTTTTTTTAAACAAGAACAAACACCTGTCTATGGGGTTGCACATCTTATAGAAAGCAGTTATTTTAAATATTAAAAATATTGGTAACACTTTACAAAAAGGTTCATTAGTTAACTACATTAATTAACATGAACTAATAATGAACAATACTTCTACAACCTTTACAAATCTTAGTTAATGTGAATTTCAGCATTTACTAATGCATTATTAAAATCACAAGTTGTGTTTGTTAACATTAGGTAATGCACTGTGAACTAACCTGAATTAAAAAATGAACAACTGTATTTTTATTAGCTAACATTAACAAAGATTAATAAATAGTGTAATAAATGTTTTGTTCATATTTTGTTCATGTTAGTTAATACATTAACTAATGTTAACAAATGACACCTTATTGTAAAATGTTACCAAAATATTTCAGAATATTACTGTTTTTGGTGTACTTTGGAGAGAGACTTCTTTAAAAAACATCAAAAATCTTACGGTTCAAAAACTTTTGACTGGTAGTGTACACTCTAAAAAATCCTGGGTTAAAAACAACCCAGTGCTGGGTGAAATATGGACAAATCTAAATGTTTAACCCATCCTTCTGGGTTGTTTTATTTAAGTCAACTACTGGCAGATATTTATTCTTAAAGGGGTCATCGGATGCAAAGTTCACTTTTACAAGTTGTTTGAACATAATGTGTGTTGGCAGTGTATGTACACATCTACCCTATAATGATAAAAATCCATGCATGTTTTTAATTAATCTGTAAAAATAATATCCCCTTTTTCAAATCGAGTCATTCTCAGATACCTGTTGGTGTGGCGTCACCTCAGACCTGCCTTACATCAGCTGTAACAAGTCCGACCTCCATTGTTTCAATGCTGGAGCAGTGATGTAAGTTAGGCAAGAATATCTCCGATTGAGGTGTTGTGTTGCTGGATGTAATAATGAACACAGTTGTCATTTACTCCTGACATCCGAGTCGCTGAATATGCAGTGGATTATGTTTGTTTGTGAAGGGAATGCGCCTCCCGATCTACATATATCCGTCTATGTTCGCGCAAATCATTCGTGATCCAGCTTCACTTACAGCAGAAGTGAGTATAAGGAGGTTATAATCTTTGCGATCGCCTTTCCTTCACTGCTCCGGCATTGAAACAAAGAGGGCAGACTGTTACAGCTGATCTGAGGTAAGACGCTCATGTCAATCAACTATCGTGGGAGCGGCCTCTGTCGGTGTGACGCCACACCGACAGGCATCTGAGAATGGCTCGATTTGAAAAAGGGGATATTATTTTTACAGATTAATTAAAACCTTTAACCAAAGTATATTATAGATTTTTCATTAAGACCCTAAAGAATCATATCAACTTGTGGAAAATTGGCATCCGATGACCCCTTTAATGATCATAATGATCAAACATACATTTTTAAAAAATGAACATAAATTGTTCAAAATTCACGTATTGTTAATTTATATTTACCACAGACCTTGTTTTACTCAGAAATTGAAATACCCCATTATAAAAACCCATAGAAAAATATTGATGAAACCCATGGCGAATTCGTCTTTGGGCTTTGACTTCACAGAATTTGGCTTTGAATATTTAGTCATGTTGAATATTTAGTTCACACGAGAAATAAAAATAAAAAAGAACACAAAAATCAAAATTTACATTTGCTCAATTTTAAACCTTACCTTGTTTCTTCTGTAGAATGTACAAATTTGAGATTTGAGATTTGAGATCACAAAAATGGTTTGGTTACCAAAGGTCTTCAAAATATCTCTTTTTGCATCAGCGTTAACAACTTATTTTCAAGGAATGTTGCTAAAAGCAGTTTGATTTGTTACTCAAAGTTGTTAAATGATGTTGTGATGTCATTGGACAATGATGTCATTACATAACCATGCCCCAAAGCCGCATCATTGCGTAGAATACACTATATATGATTCAAAATGTTCATTTAGATTTGTTCATAAAATAATATAAATTTAATATATACAGTCGAATTCAAAAGTTTATACACACCTTATTAACTGTTAACTGTTTTACCAAAATAAGAGGGATCATACAAAATGCATGTTATTTTTTATTTATTACAGACCTGAATAAGATATTTCACATAAAAGATGTTTACATATAGTCCACAAGAGAAAATAATAGCTGAATTTATAAAAATGACCCCATTCAAAACTTTACATACACTTGATTCTTAATACTGTGTTGTTACCTAAATGTTTTTTTTTTTTTTTTTTTACTGATGGTTGTTCATGGGTCTTTTGTTTGTCATAAACAGTTAAACTGCCCCCTGTTCTTCAGAAAAATCCTTCAGGCCCCACAAATTCTTTGGTTTTTCATTGGTTTTTAATAGCTTAGCATAGATCATTGAATCAGATTAGACTGTGAGCATCTCGCTCGATGCTAACGGTCTAATCTGATTCAGTGATCTATGCTAAGCTATTAGCAAAGAAAGTGGAGTTTTCCTTTAATGCACATAATTTAGAGGGAAAATGTTAGAAAAATGTATGCCTTTTTATCATTTGATTCACATTTTAAAAGTTGCTAAATTCATTTTAAAAATAACTACATTTGTTGCTTTTTTGAGAAAAAACCTGCTAGGCCAGTCTGAAAAGTTGCTAAATCTAGCAACAAAATTGTTAATTTGGCAATACTGTTTTGCATTCTGCAAAAGAAAGTGAGTCATATAGTTATGAAATGACATAAGAGTGAGTAAATTATGTTTTGTTTTTTTTTTGTTTTTTTAAACTTTCAATTTCATTTTTTTTTCTTTTCTGACCAGAAGGGGGCAGCAGATACACATGCACGTTTGGCCCCTTAGTCTGACCTCACATTTACTATGATGCATGACCTTAAATAGCCTCACTGCTGAATGTGATTTTAGCATTTATTATACAAACTTTGTATGTAAGCTTTTTCTACACGTTATTAAAAATGATTTTAAAGATTCCCAATGGTTTCATAGCTGTTTCGAAATAAATATCAGACATATTAAATAGCACTAAACTGAAAGTACCTCACATTTTTCTGACAACTAAAAATAACCTTATTTTTTTTATTTATTTATTTTTTAATAACACAAAATAAATGAATGTTTCCACTGTTTGGTGAAGCTTAAGCTGTCAAACTCCTTCAAAACTGTTTTTCGGTTTGTGATTGACGCGCATAATCTCAGAAGTCTAGATAGAACAGGAATCTAGAATACACCTTCTGGTAATATTTAACCATTATGACCCAGTTACAGTCTTTGGATGGAAAAAAACTTACGTGAGCATACATACTTTCATTAGTTATTTAGAAATCAATGGATTGCTATGCTAATCGTTTGTATTTTAATGATGCAATCTGTTCTGTGTCAGATCTGGCCTTTCCAATACGCAGAGAGAGAAAAAAAAAAAAACAGAAGTATCTAGACATTACTACATCATATGTCCTTTGTGTGACTCAGGGCTTTTTCCTTTGAAATCTGGAGGTGTGTTCCCCTGGTAATGTTTCTTTACTCGTGCTTACCACACAACAAGTGCTGACAACCGGCGAACACACGCACATACGCCACCACGGCCAAAGTACATGTGAGCTCAGACAAAGCCTTTCGCTGCATTTCTTTTCTCTTTCCGCGTTCGCAGGCATTCAGAAGAGTATTAAGAAGAGGTTTCAGCTTGGACACACGGGTGAGTTCTTTCAGCTGTTTCTATATATGTATGTTTGGTGATGACAGCACTCAGGTCAGCCGTCGGTATGTAATTGGTGTTTTTGTGTCCTTTTTAATGGATCTAGTTGGGGGTTGAAGGTTAAACACAGGTTAAGGATTAAACACACTGTAGATAAGTGATCAGACGCACGTACACTGACAGATGGAGCACATGGTGTAGGTGTGCAATGCTAAAAGTGAAGGTGGATGAACTTTAGGAAATCTGATCCGGTGCGAACAGGGAACCTGGTGAGCAGAGCAAATATGTTTAACAGCACCTTTATGTCAAGTATAAGGTTATATTAGATTTATTTTGCAACAAAGCTTTGCTTGACGTGGAGAATTGGTACGTTCAGAAGCAGGTATTTATACTGAGACATAAATAGAAATGAGAAGCAAAGTCCTCTCTGTCTCTTTATGTGTTGTCAATAGGTGTGTCCACTTTTGTCAGGTCAGCTTACAAAGAAACAGTCTTACTGGGTAACTTCGAGTCTGACTTCAGTTCAATGGATCTGTTTTGCCTTTCCACAATCACATGGCAAGGGTCATACAATGTCACTTAAGAGACCCAAAGGCTGTCATGTGTTTATGTATTGGAAGCTGTGTGGTTTTGAGCACTGCACGTGTTTAAGGGGTCAGAAATTAGGGGACAGGCAAGAAAATAGGAACTGTAATTTATATGAACTTTGTAAAGCTTTATTTTTGACTAGTCGTATTATTAACGTTTTTTTTTTAATCTTCCCAGAGGAAAAGAGAAATACCGAATTAAAAGAATAGAGGAAGCGTCCTTGGTGTGAAAGAGAATGTGTCAGAGCAAAAGCAGATTTGTATCTTGTGACTCTGAGTCCTTGATGAAGGAAACTATTGCTGCTTGATCAGGCTGTGGTTTCAGTTTCCTTTGTGCATAGATTTTTAAATGCTGCTGTTAATGTTTGGCTGTTAATGTCTTTATGAGACATTGCTGATGTTCTGTCTGATTCCCTGAAGTCAGTACGTCACTTTATAAAGTATCTTCTTCTTTATTTATTTGTTTTTTTTTTTTTTCCCCCCATTTTTCAAATGTCCTTTATGTACCCTACTGTTTAAAAGGGGTCAAGGTCTTTTAAAAAAAAAAGAAATCAATAACACTTTAGCATAGGGACCAATTTTCACTATTAACATTGCTTATTAGCATGCATATTACTAGTTTATTGGCCGTTTATTAGTATTTATAAAGCATATATTCGGCATGAACATACTACACATCCTTAATCCTAGTTAGTTAATAGCGAGAACTGGACCATAAAATAAAGTGTGGCCTACTTTTTAATTAAAAAGGGTCAGGGATTCAGAATAAATGACCTTTACGTTAGAAATATTCAATTTCTTTTGCTAAAAGAATACTGAAAAGTTGTATAATTTCCACAAAAATATTAAGTACAGCTGTTTTCAACACTAACGGTGCGTTCACACTAGAAAAAAAAATAGCGGGAAAGTAGTTGTAAAATACGGCAAATAAGCTGGCTTTAGCTAGCTTGTATTCTCAATATGTATATATATAAATATATATATAGCTCAAATTGAGTAAAGAAGGTTTTTTACAACTTACCAGATTGTCCGACCTCCTGACTCACTTTCTTCCAAGCAAGATCCTTTTTATTCCTGTTTCTATAAAAGTACGAAGATGTATTGTACAGCTCCTGGTATCCACAGCGACGATGATTTTGTCCTCCATTGTTGTTTCGGATTTCTACCTCCGCTCGCTACGTCGTAATCACGTCACTACTAGAGCAAGCTCCTGATTGGTTAACGCAACCGAATATTCGCCAAAGTTCAGATTTTTCAACTTGCGAGAATCAGGTGTTACGCGCATCAAATGCCCGAAACGCTCAATTCGCGCAACGTCATCCGCACGAATCACGCCGCAGGATGTCTGACGCATCTTTGCATTGACTTCACATGTAAATCACTCACGCTTAACGCTTCATTCGCGTCTGGTGTGAACGCACCGTAACAGTAAGAAATGTTTCTTGAGCTTCAAATCAGCATATTAGAATGATTTCTGAAAGATCATGTGACACTGAAGACCGAAGTAATGGCTCTTGAAAATTCAGCTTTGCATTCACAGGAATAAATTACATTTTAAAATATAGCTGCAAGCAATGATTACTGGGGTTCAAACGCTTTAAGGCATTTAAGCACATGTGAAAAAGACATTTACATATTTTTTATCAAGACTGTAACGACCTAAATCAATGATTAAAAAGCATTTTTGGCAAATCCAAGTCATTTACCATAGAAATATGATGCTTTTTTATTTATTTTTTTTTTTACATTTATGACCATTATAGTACCAGCTGTGGTCCGATCTCCCTAAAACTTAGCATGCTTGTTTAGAATCACCTGTCGCATGTGCTCACCAGGTTTTGTGAAGTTTTGAGTTTTCATTTAGGCTTTATAGGCTTTTGGGTATATTTGGACAGGCCCCTTTTCTGAACTGCCCCTTTATAGCTTCTCAAAGGGTACATTTTAACATTTTTTTGATAATTATTGACCTAGAGAGTCCAGACAATTGTACTGCAGTGTTTTTTTTTTTCCAGATAACGGAAAATAAAGAAGAATAAATCGAATAAAGTCGAAATACTACAAGAAAGTCAAAACACTACAAGCCAAAATATTTCGAGAATAAAGTCAAAATATTTTGAGAATCGAAATACTACGAGAATAAAGTCCAAATACTACGAGAAAGTCAAAATACTACAAGAAGTCAAAATGTTTCGAGTTTGCAAAAGTAGGTTTCTCACATCTTCTCAATCATTTAAAGTCCCCCTGTAGTCAAAATTTGTATCCCTTAAAACTGATCTTTGATAATAAAAATGAAATATTTAAATGTTTTTTTCTTGTAAAAATAACTTTCTCATGCCTTAAAACAGCTTAAATATAACTCTACTCCCCTTGCCTCATTTACTATACGCGGATCTATGAATATGCAAATCAGCCCCGCCCCTACGCAGTCACAGCAGCCAGAGCCTCCTCATCCACTAACTGAACTGTAGTAAACGTGACATAATGGCGAAACACGGATAATGACTGATAAAACTACGTTTTTACTAGCGGACAACTACAGTGGATACTGTAACATTTGATAAAGTTACTTACTTGACGATGTTGTGCCCTCAAAATGCCTTCAAGGCTCGAATACAGCCTAGTTTGTGATTCCAGTTCGCGCCCACGAGCATATGCGAGTAAAGTGCAGATGGCAATGCGGGAGAGGTGCGTCTGACTCCGGGCTACTTTTACACTGTTGCCGCGGGTTATTTATCAAGTAAGCGGTTAGCGCCTAGTGGTTGTGCTCTATTTAATGCTCTATATGCTCTATTAAATGCTCTATTTAATATTTGGTTTTGTGCTGATAATCCTATTGGTATATCTTGCATGCTAATGATAGGAATCTATCCTTTGACGTGATTGGTTACTTAAGTTTGTGACGTAGCAAAAGGCTGTTTCAAACGGCATTTCTTCTGGGACAGCCTTTGGGAAACTACAGTTTTAAGGAGAAAATACTCAGCAATGGTGTTGATTAATGGACTGGAACATGGTTTGTCTAAAAGCATATTAAAAACACCACATAGACAAATAAACAACTTAAAAATCTTGATTTCCACTACAGGGGAACTAACGATTTGACTGACAGCAGGGGTTCTGCAGGCAAAGTTGTTCAGAACGAGGTCTATCGTATGATATGAATAGCGCGTGTATGTGTGAAAAATTACCCAATGTACAATCGTTTACGCCCTTGAAAAATGGCAGATTTTTTTTTTTTTTTTTTTTTCAGATTTCTCACAGACCTTCCAGAGAATCTTCCTGCACTGGTTTAGTTCCAACCGGGCAAAAAATCTAGGACTAGTTTGCAAAAGTAGTTTTTTTAAAAATAAAATGCAAAATACCCCAAAATATTGCCTGCGATGAACGGTTTAGGAGTTATGTGCAATTTCATACTTTTGATTGCTGTAGCGTGTGAGTACTACCATCCTTCCAAGTTTTAAGTCTCCACGACTTGCGGTTTGGTCTGCCTGATCAGTTTTACGTGGAGATTGCTGATCCTTGGTCGTTCTAACAATTACAATAGGGTTTCAGCGCTAGGCGCTTGAACCCCTAAATGTATTTGAATAAAACACAGATATTTCAAATTGCAATAATATTTGTCAGTATTTCTGTTTTTACTATATTTTTTATTTGAAGCCTTTGTGAGGTTTCATTCATTTATTTATTTATTTATTTACTTATTTGTTTTCAAAAACTGGTTAATAGATGTTATTGTTTTACCCCCTTCAAACGTAATCATATAACTATCATAAATGTTAGCTGTAACACTTAAAAAACTATGAACTAATAATCATAGTTTGATATTTATTTTATTAATAATTGACATATTTATACAAAATTTGTTGTGGCATGCTTGAGAATGCTCTAATATGAGACTTGATGTGTGAAGAAAATCAAGTTAACTGTGATTTTAAATTTTTCTAGTCAATAAAATAAAAGCTACTTATGCAATTAGGCTTAGCAAGAGGGGTTAACCATTTTATTACATACGTTATTGAAATACAGTTTCCACCATCAGCATTTCCACTACATAACACTACGGCTTTTATAAAATTACTAAAGTGTTAGATTTCTTTTGTAATGTATCTATGTTCGCTGCATGCATGTACTATAATATTTTACATTCATTAAAAACTAGTGAGTGTGAAAACTGTCTATTTAGATTGTATGTGAGACTAATACATTTGATATAAATTATGTGTTAGAGAACCTACAAATTATTTCTTATATTACTTATGTTAAAGTTACATTTTAACTTGAAGATTTACCCTGCCATTCAAAAGTTTGGGATGAGTAAGATTTTTAATGTTTTTTAATGGAGTCTTTTATGCTCATTAAGGCTGCATTTATTTGATCAAAAATGAGAAAAAAAAAAAACTGTAATATTGCAATTTCTAATATTGGTTTTCTATTTTTCTATACTTTAAAATATAATTTATTTCTGTGACGCAGCTCTGCATTTTTATCAGCCATTTCTCCGGTCTTCAGTGTCACATAATCCTTCCGAAATCATCAATATGCTGATTTGTTATCAGTGTTGAAACTGTTGTGCTGCTTAACATTTTTTTGGAACCTGTGATACTTTTTCTTTGATTCTTTGATGAATAAAAAGTTCAAAAGATTTTATTCAAAATAGACATAGTTTCTAACAATATAAGTCTTTACTATCACTTTTTATCCAATTAACACATCTATGAATGAAAGCTGAATAAAAGTATTAATTTAATTAAAAAAAAAAAAAAAAGAAAGAAAGAAAAAATTTACTGACCCCAAACTTTTGAATAGATTTGAAACACAACATTTCTATTTTAAATAAACACTGCTCTTTTTAACATTTTATTTACTAAAGAATCCTGAAAAAAGGATCACAGGTCTCAAAAATATTAAGCGGCACAACTGTTTCAACACTGATTGTAAATCAGCATGGTAGAATGATTTCTGAAGGATCATGTGACACTGAAGCCTGGAGTAATGATGCTGAAAATTCAGCTTTGCTTCGCAGGAATAAAGTATATTTCAAAGTGTATTAAAATAGAAAACTTTAAATTGCAAAAATATTTCACAAAATTACAGTTTTTTCTATTTTTTGATTAAATAGATACAGCCTTGATGTGCGCAAGAAACTTCTTTAACAAACAGGCAATGTATGTTTAGTGTATATAAGTTAAATGATGCAAACAGTTCTGCATGTCTAATTGTAAGTGTCTGAGTGCTTTACAAAGCCCTACTGTTACTGTCTGTTGGCTGTAATTTCAACCAGTGCAGATCTTTCATGGATTCTTGCAGATTTGCTCATCCTTACATGCCAAAACAAATGCTTTCAAATAGTCCTGCACATTATTGAACTGAAGCCAGTCTTGTCCTCTCTGCAGATCTCCTCCCATGAGGGAAAACCTTTGTGATGGCGAAGGGATCTGAATTTGACCTGGACTACATTACGGAGCGTATCATTGGATTCACCTTCCACCAGTCCTGCACAGAGCAGACGTACCAGCACAACCTGCGCAGCATCACGCAGATGCTGCAGTCCAAACATGCTGATCGATACATGGTGAGCAAACAAATCAGATGTCATCGTGTGACAGTAAATCAGACTTTTGCTGTTGGGGTTACATGGAACAAAACCTTTGTTTTCCTCCATGCAGGTTATCAACTTATCTGAACACAGTGATGATCTTAGCAGGATGAATCACAGGGTAAAGTTAAACTGTGTGTCATGTGACTATTGATTGTATGCATATGTCCATTCAAAAGTTTGGGTTTGGTTTTAATGTTTTTTTTTAAATAAGTTCACCAAGGTTGCATTTATTTGATCCAAAATAACACACAAAAAATAGTAATGTTCTTAAATATTTTTATTAAAATATTATTATGATATAATATTGTTATGAAATAATGTTAAACACTATTATTAAAATAAAATTTTAATATATTTTAAAACATATAATATCTTGAAAACTGCTTACTATTATTTTGTGGTGACCATGATACATTTTTTCAGCATTATTTGATGAGTAGAAAGTTCAAAAGAAAAGCATTTATTTAAAATAGTATTTTACCGACTCCTTTCAACCTTGCTGAATAAATGAAAGAAAAAAATCCTCCTAACCCCTAACTTTTAATTGAAAATACACTGTTATACATTTCTGAATTTTAGGTGGTAGATTTGGGCTGGTCGGAGCGACACGCTCCATCGCTCCATCTGCTGTGTTCGGTGTGTAAAAACATGGACAGCTGGCTTAGGGAACACTCTGAAAATGTGCTGCTGCTACACTGCAGAGTGAGATTTAAAGATATTTGCAGTTTATTCTCTGGTTCAAAGTCCATTATTTGTCTCGGTGACTCCATCCTGAAGGAATGCCATGGTTGGTTAACTTCTTCCTGTGTCTCTCATAGGGCAGCAAAGACAGAGTGGGTGTGGTAATATCCTCTTACATCCAGCTATCTAATGTTTCCACCAGGTACAACTCAACAATTCATATTCATTGTTAACAAGTCAAAACATATTTAAAAAGACAATTGCATTCTCAGACAAGCTGCTTAAAGTAATAGTTCACCCCAGATTACCATTTTGATACTATTTACCCTCACGCAATTCTAAATCTGTATGACTTTCTGTGTGATTACAATAAATGGCCAAGCTTTGAAAAAGACACAAAAGCACCATAAAATGTAGTTATTTTGAGTCTGCACTATATTCCAAGTCTTCTGAATTCATATGATAACTATGTGTGAGCAACAGATTCAAAAGCAAGTCATTATTTACTGAAAATATTGATAATTATTCATAAGCAATGTCCTTTTTTTCTTTTTCTTTTTTCTTAATTTTTTTGATTTGGACCTTTTTAATGAATTGGCCGGTTCTATCCCTTTAAAGGGATAGTTCACCCCAAAATTAAAATTACCCCATGATTGACTCACCCTCAAGCTATCCTGGGTGTATATGACTTTCTTCTTTTAGACGAGTACAGTTGGAGTTATATAAAAAAAAATATCCTGGCTCTTCCAGGCTTTATAATGGCAGTGAATGGGTATTGAGATTTTGAAGTCCAGTAAAGTGCCTCCATCCATCATAAAAGTAGAGCCCTGCATTTCAGGCCAGGTCCAACGGGCCCCGACTTTTTTACGCCCCTAGGGCCGGGTTTCGGGCCAATTTTCACATCATAAATAAAAGTTGAAATTACTCTTATCTTTTTGAGCAAAAATGATGGCATATTTTAAATTGTTTCCACTGAAAAAAAAATGCAAGTGATCACACTGACACCTCCGTGTCCTGCAAAGCACGCTTTAGCCTCCACTCTTCGCACAAACAATTGGATATGTGCCTAATAGCGCACATTTATCTAGGTTTAACGTTTAAACTAGGATTGTTATATGCTTGAACTGTTTTATATCTATAGATTTTATTTTAGGCAAGCTGTGATGATTTAAATCTCTTCTCGATTGAGAAGGCAGAATTGATCAAACATAGACTATGATTACAAGTCACTGGCTGCCGCTGGCCACTTGGTCATTACTTTAAAAAACAAAAACTTATATTTAACAAACAAAAAAAATGCTCCAAACGTTTAAAACTTAATAAAAAAACAAAACGGAATATAGCAGCTCTGCCATTACATACAAAAATTGAACTATTTTAATTGCTGAAACAGTAGTATAACCTGTTTTGGGAGAAGGGGAAAAAAGACGGGCTCGGGTCGGACTCAGGCCAAGAATTCTGATAAGCTGTCGGACAATGGCTGGGCTAGGGTCCCGAGCGTCTCAGGCCAGGGCCTGGCTAGGGCCTATATTTGAGGCCCATGCAGAGCTCTACATAAAAGTACTCCACACAGCTCCGTAGAGTACTTTTACATATTTACAACTTTATAAACCATAATTTCTAGCTTCTGTTAACGCATTATCTGTTAACGTATAGTAATCTCTAGCTTCTCGTACTCACGTTCACGAGAGAGTGGCATTCCTGTGGATGATGTAGGACATAGGTGATCATGGTGACGAATGCAGAAGCGCAAAGGAGAGAGCAAAACACTGGTCATGATTTAAAAGCACAAAACAAGGATTTGTAAAGAAAAATGTTGGAGGATTTCGATATTAGACAAGAGGAGAATGTTTTTTCTTTGCTGTAAACAAAACTTGGTTTTCACAAGACTAGCATATTCTCACTTATGTCATCCACTGGAAGGCCACTCTCACGTGAATGTGCTTTTGACAGTTAGCAGAAGCTAGAGATGGAGATTTTTCTTACACTAATACATTGATTTACTTCAGAAGGCCTTTATTAACCCCACAGAGCCATGTGGAGCACTTTTTATGATGGGTGGATGCACTTTATTGGACTTCAAAATCTCAACACCCATTGATTGCCATTATAAAGCTTGGATAAGCCAGGACATAATCTTAATGGCTTCATTTCAAAAATCTGTATTTAAATTAGTGCTGTCAGTCAATAAAAATTTTTAATCTAATTAATTACATGATGTTTCAATTAATTAGTCTAAATAATCGCAAAATGAATTTGACTGTGAAAATACCCACAAAATCTTGTTTAAAGATATTTTGTGTTAAATAATATTAATATTTTATTTGATTCAGCATAGAATTTATTACACATAAACATTTAAGCTGCAACCTAAACTATGGAACATAAAAGAAGATAATTTGAGAAACATCTCAGTATCTTTTGTTCATACGATGAAAGTCATTGGTAACCAAAACAGCTTTGTTACCAACAGTCTTCAAAATACCTTCTTTTATGTTCCACAAAAGAAAGGTTTGAAATGACATGAGGGTGATTAAATGATGACAGAAACTAAATCTGCCAGCAGGTGGCGATAAATGTCTTTATGAGTCATTTATTTATTCATTGATTCGTTCAAATGACTGATTTATTCAGGAATTACGTAAATGGCTCTCTTTATGAATGGGCCTTTGAATCATTGGTTCACGTGATTCGTTTAAAATGTGGATTCATTCAGAAAATTTAAGATGACGTAGAGCTCTGGGGGCGGGGCCAGTGCATTAACTGTGTTTATATATATATATATATATATATATATATATACAGTCATGTGAAAAAGTTAGGACACCCTACTGAATTCCATGGTTTTCCATATCAGGACATCATAAAAAAAAAAAAACTGGTCCTTGGCTGTAAAACCTAAAACCTCAGATGAACAACAACACATGACAAATTGCACCGTGTTATTATTTACTGAACAAAAATAAAGCCAAGATGGAAAAGCCATGTGTGACAAAGTAAGGACAAACTTACTGTTAACATTGGAATTAAGAGGGTAAATAACAGTAAATTTGAATTTTATTCACAATTGGAAGACATTTAAAACAGACACCTCTCCTTCCATGAGTGGACATCCCAGAAAAATCACCCCAAGATCAGACCGTGCAAAGCTCAGAGAAATGGCAGACAACCCAGGAACTACACCTCAGACTCTACAGGCCTCAGTTAACATGTTAAATGATAAAGTTCATGACAATACCATTAGAAAAATATGGGACAAAAATGACTTGTTTGGAAGGCTTGGCAGAAGAAAGCCTCTTCTATCTAAAAAAAAACATTGCAGCACAGTTTAGGTCTGCAAAGTTGCATCTGAACAAAACACAAGTCTTCTAGAATAATGTCCTTTGAACAGACGAGACCGAAGTGGAGATGTTTGGCCATAAATCACAGCGCCAAGTTTGGTAAAAACCTAAAGAGCATATCAGCACAAACACCTCATACCAAAAGACAAGCATGCCGGAGGAGGGCTGATAATTTTGGGCTTGTTTTGTAGCCACAGAACCTGGGCACCTCACAGTCATTGAGTTGGCCATGAACTCCTCTGGATATCAAAGTACTCTAGAGTCAAATATGAGGGCATCTGTCTGACATCTAAAGTTGGGCCAAAATTGGGTCATGCAACAGGACAATGATCCCAAGCACACCAGCAAATCTAAAACAGATTGGCTGAAAAGAAAAGAATCAAGGTGTTGCAATAGCCCAGTCCAAGTCCAGAGCTCACCCTGACTCAAATGCTGTGGTGAGAGCTGTGCATAAGCAAATGCCCACAAACCTCAATAAACTGGAGCAACGTTGAAAAGAAGAGTGGTCCAAATTCCTCCAGAACGATGTGAGAGACTGATGAAGTCACACCGAAAATGAATGCTTCAAGTTATTGCTGCTAAAAGTGGATCTACAGACAACTGACTCATAGGGTGTCCTAACTTTGTCACACATGGTCTTTCCCTCTTGGCTGTATTTTTCTTAAATAAATAATGACTCTGTGCAATATGTCATGTGATGATGTTTATCTGAGGATTTATTTTCCAAATTTTAAGACCTGCCAAAGACCAGATAATTTTTTATTATGTCCTGATACAGAAAACCATGAAATTCAATAGGGTGTCCTAACTTAATATATATATATATATATATATATATATATATATATATATATATATATATAGATAGATAGATAGATAGATATATAGATATATATAATTTATTTATTTATTTTTAAGAAGATTTTTTTTTTTTGGCATTTTTATGCTTTTATTTAGATTTATTTAGATAGGAAATTGTAGGTAAGACAGGAAGCGAAGTGGGACAGAGAGAGGAGGGGGTGGGATCAGGAAAGGTCCATGAGCTAGGATTCGAACTCGGGACAACTGCAGCGCAACAACGCTATATGTCGGCGCTAACCACGAGGTTATTGGTGCCTTTTAATTTTAATTGCGTTATTTTTTCATAACTAATTAAGCTAATGCATTAAACTGACAGCCCTAACTTAAATATATAAAAGCATTATGAATTGATAGTGCAGATGTGACAGCTGCATGTTGTGGCATGTACTATAGATAAAATGATTGCACAGCTGACCAAACAAAAAGGTCTTATTCGTTTATACTTTAATTTGTGTCATTTCTGCCTTTCAGTGAGGAACATGCATTAGATCTCTACTCTATGAAGAAATTCTGCAGTGATAAAATGGTCAGCTTTATGACTCCATCTCAGAAAAGGCAAGGCCCATTTGTTTATGCATTAACTTTCTTTTTCCTCTTGTTCCTGTTGCTTTTCACCTTGAAGCATGCAGAAGTGTTGGTGGTGTTATGGCTGTTGGTCACTCAGCAGTCTATCATGAGTGAAGGTTATGCTCTAGACAGCAGTTCAGGGTCACACGTGAGAGGAAATCCCCCTATGCAATCTGGACGGCCTGATATTATTCCCGCTTCCTTTTTCTGTTAAATATCTTCATTTAACCCTTCGGGATTTTCTTTTTACATCATACTGAAAGACACCGCATGTTACCCCTTTTTTCCCCTGCTGTTTAGTGCATTACTATGTTCCTTCTCTTATGTTCTCCCATCTCTATTGACTGAAAAGTAGAAATACTTTTCAGAAGATGAGTTATTGTAAAGCTTCAAAAATGGCAACAGAAATATTCTGCTCTGATCTGTTGCTGGAACAACACAAAGAAGCTGTTTTTGGCTACACTGTAAAGAAGCTATTTATTCTCTTTGATAGTGAGGCGCACCCAGAATAGCACTAAATCAATGGAAGAATGTCAAGAAACATGATTTTTTTTCAGCTTTCGGAATCAGTAACACTATGGAAGCAGTTCTTTATATCTTGCCATTCTAAATTTAAATCTAGCAATGCTTTTTCTCAGAATTGTGAGATTCAAACTTACAACTTTATTTTCAATTCTGAGAGGAAAAGTCTGAACTTTGAGATACAGAAAAAGTCACAATTATAATACAAAAAAAGTCACAATCATCTTTTTTATTTTTTGTTCCATGGCAGTTGGGGGATATAAACTCACAATTCCCCAAAATAAACTTGGAGGATATAAACTCACAATTCCAAGTAAAAAAGTCAGATTGGGAGATTGGCAGATTGCAGTTCTGAGAAGAAAAGTTGGAATTGTAAGATATACAGTAAACTTGTAATTCTGAGAAAAAAGTCAGAATTGTAAGACAAACTCAGAAGTGCAAGAAAAAAGTAAGACTTTATGTCACAACTCTTCTCATAATTCTTAGTTTATCTGACAGTTCTGAATTATTTTTAGAAAAAAAGTCAGAATTTCGAGATGTTAACTCGCAATTGTGTTTATAACTTGCAATTCTGAAAGGAAAAGTTGGAATTGTAAGACATAAACAATTCTGACTTTTTCTCATAGTTCTGATCTTATATCCTGTAGTTCTAAGACAACAAGTCAGAATTTTGAGATAAAAAAAGTTGCAATAGCTTTTTAAAATTTATTTATTTATTGTTTGTTTGTTCATCTTTAATCTAAATGGTTTTCTGTACTTTTCACACCTTAGGCTTGTATGGAAATACTCATCAGTTCTTTCTTCCCACAAAATGCCTTTGTTTTAAACTGTTGAAAATTGGCAAATAAAACCAGACTGATGCATCTTTTTGCTGTTTTATTATTGACTTCATCTGAAGTTGTGCTGATGTTATGAGGCTTGATTTATTGTTGTCTCATGTCAGTATGAGTGACTGAGGGGTTTGTGGATGATTCAGGTATGTGCAGGTGTTTGGCAGGCTCCTTACCCGTCAGATCCGCATGAACTCTTCCCCCCTCTTCATCCATGGCATTAATATCCATCCCATTCCTGACTTCCACCCTACAGGTGAGGAAAACACCCATATGTCGTACATCCATTAAGTGAAATAGTGTTTTTAGCTTCCAAATAATTGTAGTATTTGTCATCCCATTTAATATCTCAGTTATTTCTCTTGTACATTAATAGAGAACAGATCTTTCTCGGAAATTCTCAGTTCTCCATTTTTTCTCCTGAGAAAAATACTTCAGTAATCTTACTTAAAGTATTACTTCACCCAAAAATGAATATTCTGTCATCTCACTCTCATTTCTTTTTTTTGTGGAACACAAAAGAAAACATTTTGAAGAATGCTGGTAACCAAACTGTTTTGGTGATCATTGGTTTTATGAATGCATTAATGAATAAATGTATTAAATTATATATGTAGACATTAACATAAAAGTATTACTGTATTAAATTCTTCCAAAACCATTTAATCTAAGCTATGACTTCTATGTTAAATTTACAATTTCCAGTATGCCATCTGTGTTTAGTTGACTTATTTTCTACTGTTATTTCTACGAAGGAAGTTGAGGAGACACATCAGAGACAATAATTAAAAGTTATTAGTTGATTAAATGTTACTGAGATCTCTATTAAGTAAATATTAAGTAATGTTTTTCCTCTGGGTTTGTTTGTTTTCAGTGTGTCAGCTGTTTATCAGAGTGTATCAAGACACACAAACAGTATTCACATCAGGAGTGCAGTAAGACACTGGATATTATATAAATGCAATATAAAAGTAACATAGACATATTATGTGTATCATCATGTTTATGCATGTGATTATACAGTGTTTAGTGTTTATAATATGTGTATATTTAGTGCTTGTGTGTAACTCTCAGTCAGGTTGCCGTAGGTCCGACAGACAAAGTGTGTTTTGTTCTGAAACCCCCACAGATGCTCAAAGGTGATTTCATGGTGAGATGTCTCGCTGTCTCTTACACACACAGCACTGATCTTATGAAAACTGCACACGGTGTCATCTTCATTTCTTATTTTTGCAGATTGCTTGTTATCATAAAAATGATTCCATGAGGACTCATGAGACAGTGTTTCATGTGCAGTTCCACACCGGCGCCCTGTGTAGAGACCGACTTTCTTTGCATAAAGAAGACCTTGATCATGCAAACAAAGGTACATAAAGTGTTTTTGGCCAAATCTTTGCATTCAAAGTGTCCCGAAAGGTTTTGAAGATAAGAATCTAAAAAGGTATTTCTATTTGTAAAATAACAAACCAAGTAACGTTTATTTTGTGTGTAATACTCTGTTATCTTTTCAGATAAATCAATAGATATATTGTTCAAAATGTTGACTTAAAGTCATTTTTAAAGAACTTCTTTAAATATGGAGTAAATTGACCAGGGCTGTTATTAGTTAACTAAAACTAAAAACTTAAAAAATAAAAAAATAAAATAAAATAAAATAAAATAATAAAGATTTATTTCAGGTTTCCAATGTGGCATTTCTCATTTTCATTTATTTTAAATTTTAAATTAAATTCAAATAAAAATTTCTAAAAATGAATAATAATAATTAAAAAAATGACAAAACATAGCAATTACTGAAACTTTTAACTACAGTTAAACTGAAAAATAAAATAAAATAAAATAAAATGCATACAAACATACATAACTTGAGGGAAAAAAAACTCTATGTTAAAATGTAAAAAAGTGTATGTATATATATATATATATA
Organism: Cirrhinus mrigala; assembly: GCA_036247105.1. NCBI lineage: Eukaryota > Metazoa > Chordata > Actinopteri > Cypriniformes > Cyprinidae > Cirrhinus > Cirrhinus mrigala. Next base: position 12,022,994 of record CM070026.1, on the reverse strand, counting down.
TATATATATATATATATATATATATATATATATATATATATATATATATATATATATATAAATCTTACATAAAATATAAAAACTTTCTAAACAAGGTTGCATTTCTCATTTCCATTTAGTTTCACTAAAAATGAAAACTAAAATTTAAATAAAAAATTCTAAAAGAAATAATAATGATAAAAACAACAAAAATTACAAAAACACTGCAATTACTGAATTACTAACTAAAATTTAAAAAATAATAATAAAATAAAATAAAATAAAATAAAATGCATACATGCATAATTTGAGGAGAAAAAAACTTTGACCAAAATAAAATATAAAAACATATATTAAACTTTTATAATTTCAGGTTTATATCAGGTTTCATTTCAGGTGCCATTTCTCATTTCTTATTCTCAAAATCTAAACTAAAATTTGAATAAAAATGTCTAAAAACTAATAATAATAACAAAAATAACAAAAACATAGCAATTACTCAAACTTTTAACTAAAATTAAAATAAAATAAAATAAAATAAAATAAAATAAAATAAAATGCATACATGACTTGGTCATTATATGTGTTTTACTAACTTCATAGTCCCACTAAAAAGTCTCAGAAAAAAATAATTCTTAAAAAAGCTCTAGCAGCAGTTGTTTTCAAATGCCATTTTATTTTTATATTTTGTTTTTAATGTAGTGAAATGCATGTTTTGTGAGCCAACATACATTTGTACTTCATTATACTGGGTGCAGGTTGGTGTTTCCTATTGTGTGTGTGTGTGTGTGTGTGTGTGTGTGTGTGGATGACTGAGCATGTGAGCAAGTGCGTAGTGTTTTTGGTAAATAATGACAGACAAGACACATGGTGACCCAAGCAGATCTGAGAAAGAGACAGACAACTGAACTCTTCACACAAACATTTCATTTTGGTCCTTGCGCAATGGGAAACCTTACTCAGTCAACCGTAATTTTGGATGGACAGAAGCAAAAACAGTCACATTGTTGTGGTGAACGTGCTTACAAGTCACAGATACATCAGCTGTCATTGAACTTGTGTGTGTTGACGTTCCCACATTGCTGTGCAGCGTAGTTTTTTCCATTCCTTTCATCTCTTTCAGTCATCATTTGCTCTTGTCTCTATTCAAGACCCAAGATTCCCAGAGGACGGTGTGGTGGAGGTGCTCTTTTCAGAAATTGCCGACAGAAACCCATCTCTTGCTTCAGGTATCCTCACATTTCTCTGGAACGAAAGGTGTTTTATGGATCTTTGCCAGTGTGGATTATTCAATATGCCCGGTTCAGGTAGAAATTAATGTAGTTATGAATTTCTCCATTTTAAGATTGTGGCCACTGGAAAAACAGTTCAGCAGTTGTTATTGAAAATGATCCTCTGGATTCACTACAGGCTCAGTGGGACTTCACTGAAAATCTTACTGCAGCAGGTAAGACTGGTTCTTCATAATGTCTAGGGAAACTTTTTACAGTAAGCTTCCATTAGTTAATGTATTAACTAACATGAGCAAACAATGAATAATACATGTATTACAGTATTTGTTAATCTTTGTTACAGGAGAAGTCCACTTCCAGAACAACAGTTTATATAGATAGTGTACTCACCCCCTTGTCATCCAAGATGTTCGTGTCTTTCTTTCTTAGGTCGTAAAGAAATTGTTTTTTTTTTGTTGAGGAAAACATTTCAGAATTTTTCTCCATATAATGGACTGCTAAGGTGCCCGAGTTTGGACTTTCAAAACAAGACGAGCATTTGGCATTAAAAAGTATATAAATTGTATTATTTTTATGAAAATAACCAATCGTTTCACTAGATAAGACCCTTCTTTCTCGGGCTGGGATCGTTAACAGCCGCATTAACAGCCGATCATTTGAAGCCACATTTAAACTGCATTTTGAAAGTTCAAACTGAAGAAGGACAGACATGAACAACTTGGATGACAAGGGGGTACATGAGTACATTATCTGTAAATTGTTGTTCTGGAAGTGGACTTCTCCTTTAATGTTAGTTAATGAAAATACAGCCATTCATTGTTAGCTCATGTTAATTCACAGTGCATTAACTAATGTTAACAAACACAACTTTTGATTTTAATAATTACTTGGTCTTAAAATACTCTGTCATTTTTGGTCTTACAGATAAAAGTAATACATCTCTCGAATTGGTAAAGACTCTGAGCTTTTGTAAATAATTAAAGCAAACAGGATGCACTTACCGCCGTCTCGCTCTCTGTGAACTTGAGCGCCGAACTTTGAAACTCTGTAACTCTGTGTATGCTTTCCTTGCAGACATTAAAATACATCTGTGTCTAGTTTTAAATGAACCAATTCAAATAGAAAACAAATATTCTCAAATTATGGAATCTTTATGACACATGCATACAGGCGCATCGCTACTGCGATGATTACTCAGTGTCACCAACTTCATCTCTTAAAGGGGTCATCGGAGTTCACTTTTTCATGTTGTTTGAACATTAATGTGTGTTGGCAGTGTATGTACACATCTACCCTATAATGATAAAAATCCATGCAGTGGTTTTTAATTAATCTGTAAAAATAATATCCCCTTTTTCAAATCGAGCCATTCTCAGATGCCATTCTCAGACGGTGTGGCATCATACAGACCGAGGCCGCTCCCACGATAGTTGATTGACATGAGCTTTTTACCTCAGACCCGCCCTACAAGAGCTGTAACAGTCCGATCACCATTGTTTTGATGCCGGAGCAGGGATGTAAATTAGACAAGAATATCTCCGATTGAGCTATTGAGGAGTTTTGTATGGATGTAATAATGAACATAGCGGTCGTCATTTACTCCCGACATCTGAGCCGCTGAAGATGTGGATTACATTTGTTTGTGAAGGGAATGCGCCTCCCGATCTACATAAATGTGTCTATGTTCACGCAAATCATTCGTGATCCAGCTTCACCTACTGCACAACTAAGTAAAAGGGTTTTTTAATGAATCTCTGCAATCACCTTTCCTAATAACGTGCTAGTTAGCAAGTTTCGCAGCCAAATACGGCTAAAGTAAACAGGCTCGTCATTCCACAGTGAGAAGAGAAGAGAGGGGCGGGGCAAGCAGAGCTAATTTGCGTTTAAAGGACCGATCCTTTAAATGCAACCAAAGGTGTTGGTCAGTTTAAGAAAATTACTATGGAAATGTGATTATATGTATTAGTCAATACAGATTCATAATAATAATAATATATAACAATAATAATACTAATAATAATAATAATATTGTCCTATTATTACTAGATTATCACTAGTGTACAATAAATGAATAAGTAGTTTTTAAATCAACCACATAATTTTACAGTGACCTGTCTCTTTTTTGCTTTCTCATTTCCTGAATGAATCACAGTTAGTTTTACTTTGCGGAAACTTTACTATATCTGTATTAAAGTGATAGTTCAAAAATGAAAATTCTGTCACTCGCCCTCATGTCGTTCCAAACCCATTCAAATTCATCTTGAGAACACGAATTAAGGTATTTTTGATAAAATCCAAGAGCTTTCTGACCCTACATAGACAGCAATGCAACTACCACATCTTTAGAACATAAATTAAGGGTTTTTTTTTATGAAATCCGAAAGTTTTCTGACCCTGCATAGACAGCAACCTGACTGACACGTTCACGTGCAAAGAAAACAAAAATAACGACTTTATTTAACAATTTCTTTTCTTCTGTGTCCACTGCGCATTTACAAAAGAACCAAAAAAAAAGTATCTGCGTAGCTTCATAACATTAAGGTTGAACAACTGATGTCACATGGATTATTTTAACAATGTCCTTACTACCTTTCTGGGCCTTGAACCTGTCAGTTGCGTTGCTGTCTATGCAAAGTCAGAAAGCTCTCGTATTTCATTAAAAAAATCTTAATTTGTGTTCCGAAGATGAATGAAAGTCTTACAGGTTTGGAGTGACCTGAGGGCGAGTAATTAATGGCAGAATTTTCATTGTGGGTGAACTATCCCTTTAACATAATACAAACACATTAAATCTAGCTTTGCATTCAGTAACTAATTCAGGCCTTGTTTTTATAGTTCTTCATAGGCCTCTTGTGGGACTTGAGTGGTGAAACCATGGGATTGTGGGATTTATTTTAGGATAGAAAACAAAAGCATGAACGCACATGTAAGCAGTGTTTACTTCAGGATGCAAAGAATAGATTTCCGAGACATAAAGTCTCGTAATGGTCTAGTAATTTTGAAGTTACGGTCTGCTACAGGAAACACGCTTTACTTCTAATACCGATATTAAGTCTGGGCACTGTTTGCTGAGGTTAATTGGAACATGTGAGACTGTGCGGGATTGTTCAGAATGAGTGGAAAACTTAACCTCCTACAATAATAGAAAGATTCTTGCATTTTACCCTAATCTAATCTTGTTTGGCCTTAGTCCTCCAGACCATAATGAGCTCCAAACCAGACCTGCCAGTTACCATAGTACAGCCACAGTGCTATTGCCGTGCCTGTTTTCCTTGAGGGTTTGTAATTGCTGTAAATGTTAAGGTTGCTGCACTAAATGAACTGTAGTAAGACAGAGCTGCTCAAACTACATGATGTTTTGTTGAGGAGAGCGAGTCAGGATATCAAAGCAGAGGGATGGAGCTCAGACATAACAGACCCAAATGACTCATGTGTTATTCAAGGGCCAGCATGTTAGGGAGAGTGGACTAATATTTAGTAACAGTTTGAGTTGACTTCTACACAAGGAGAACACAGAGGTGAAACAAATATCCATAATAATATTTCGATCATTCTTTGTAATGTATTCATTTTCCAGTCTAAAAAGGTGATATTTAAAGTAATTTTGAAAATATACAATAATTCAATACATATTCGTTGAGATGTAATTATGCCTTCTGAAAGGTAACAGGTTTAACAGTAACAGAGTTGACCGCTGTACAATTCAGTTTGATTTTACAAGATTTTGAAACTACGGTTTGCTTTCAGTGATGATATCTTTAGAGATATCTAATTTTCAGTCATTATCAGATTTATTTATTTATTTAAAAAAATAAATAAATAAATAAATTAGGGCTGCAAAACAATTAATCATGATTAATCACATTTAAAATAAAGGTTTATGTTTACATACTGTATGTGCATGTACTCTGTATATTTTAATTCACACATACATGTATATATTAAGGAAAAATATGTTAGATTTATATTTATATATAATATAAACTATATACAAGTATACATATATATGCATACAAAAATTTTTTAAAATATATTTATATATATGTGTGTATTTATAAATGCATAATACATATACACAGTACACCCACATATAGTATGTAAACATAAACCTTTATTTTGAATGTGATTAATTGTTTTGAATCCCTAAAAAGTATTTAAAATCAAGGTAACACAATTGACATTTTAAGATTATATTGTAAACATAATTGCCTTAATGCCAATTATGACATCATAACAAAGTTTTGGTTATTTTTAGTTTGTCACTTGAAAAGGTAAACATTTGATGATAACAGGGTTGACACAATTTTAAACTTTTATTTCAGTATAAATAATTTTCATTACAAGCCACCAGTGACTATTATATTTATTTCTGAAGTATGTACATTTGATTAAAATGTAAACTTTTACCACTCATGTAGAAATTGTGTTTTACATGACAGTTATTTTAAAAAAGTAATTAAAAAAAAAAAAAAAAAAAGAAAAAAGAAAAAGACTGAAAACATGTTTAGCATTTTTAAAAGTCTGGGGTCTAAAAAAGTATCTAATCATCACCATGACTGCATTTATTTGATCAAAAAGACAGTTAAAACAGTAATTATGTGAAAAATTATTCTAATTTAAACTGTTTTCAGTGTGAATATATTTAAAAATGTAATTTATTCCTGTGACGCAAAGCTGAATTTTCAGCATCATTACTCCAGTTTTCAGTGTCACACGATCCTTCAGAAATCATCCTGATTTGTTGCTTAAGAAACATTATTGAAAATGGTTGTGCCACTTCATATTTATTGTGGAAGTTGTGATACATTTTCTTATGGACCCCAAACTTTTAAAACAATATTTTGATATCAAAATTGAGGGTGGCTCAACTTACCCACTGGCACATCTTACCCCACCTACACCTGTACACAAAATTGAATTATGCTGAATTAACCGCTTCAAGGAGTGGAGCATAGTGAGTGTTTAACTCCACAGAAATGAACTTTCTTCTTATTGTCCAGTTAAAGTTCAGTGATCCGAGAACAAATAAGTTGCACTTGTTTTGTTTACCCTTCACTTCTGCACATAGTCTAAAAAATAGGGCTACGCGCAAGAATCGGAAATTCCAGGGCCGGCTATTTAAAGGTTGGGAGGTTTCTGTGCACAACTGTAAAAAATCAATCCCAACAGCTTAATGTGTATGTGCGTGTGTGTGTGTGTGTGTGTGTGTGTGTGTGTCATATGGGATTGAGGCTTGATGCACATCTGGTTGTGTGATTCCATCTCAAGCAGCCGTGTAATTTAAAGATACCTCATGGTTGGAGCACAAACAGCCTTTACAATTTACAATACATAAACTCAAATTTAGAATTACGCACGCTCACAAACACACACTGTATGTCTGTAATTATTGCCAGTCATAGCGACAAACAGTCTAAAGGAATCTTGCAGTCGACCGACCAGAAGTTGCATGCTTTTTTTCTTTTTCCTCTCTCTCGTTATCTTTCTTTTCCTTTCTTTCAATCTCTCTTTCATCATTGCGTGTTTCTTTTTACCTGGTACTCTTGTTCTGTACTACAGCAATACCTCCCTTATCTCTCTCTGTGTCTCTTTTGCGCTCCCTCTCTCCACCCACACATAACTCCGCCCTTGTGTTTACATTCCCCACTCCATATTTGGAGGGCTCAAGGTCCTCTGAGCGTCCGTTCGCGCTCTACAACAAGCATATGTGTGTGTGTGTACAGCTGTATTCCGAGGAGCATTGGCTGGCTCGAGCGGAATAATGCTTCCCAAGCCAGGATTTTCCCCTACACCCAGGAGGGGCACCTGAAAGGGGTTACCTGTGTGAGGAGGTGGAGAGAGAGAGACAGAGAGAGAGAGAGCAGTACTGTAAGAGGAAAAGGAGGAGGGAAAACAGTGTAAAGGGAGAAAAGAGATTGACTGAAAAAAGAAGAGGAAAGAAAAAGAGACCCAGGGGAGCTGTTATCACCTTTTGGGAAAGAATGCAAGCTGCCTGTCTGTTTAAAACTGCATGAGGAGAGAAGGACAGAAAGAGAGAGCGGGACAAAATGGGCACAGGCGCCTGCAGGATAAACACGGTCAGGACCGCTTGCCTCTTTCCTTCTTTTTTTTTTCAACTCTTTCTTTATTCATTGAAGAAATGTTTGTTTTTTTATTCTGTTTTGTAGAGTTTGACTCTGTCAGATGTCTTTTTGCTCTTCGTCATTTTTTTCCATGCTCAAAGTCATCTGTTGTCCTCTCAGATACCTTTGGGGTCTGATTTGAGAGGATGTTTCTGGAAAGCATTAGGTTTGTGACGCTACGTGCATTTTTGAAGCAGTGCGGCGTGGTGGGATATACTTTTAGCAGCAATACGGTTGATTTATTTTGTGAGTTGTTGAAAGCTCTTGTTATAAACGAATGCAGTTGTGCTTCATTTATCAGAAGTTGGAGCATAAGTCACTTTTAAAGTGCTTTTGAGAGTTTCAGGTTTTGCATTTGATACTTAGAATACTTAGAAAAAACATACTTGGGCAGAATATGAAGACATATTGGTATGTTGTTCTTCTACTAATTTATAGTAATTTTATTTGTGAATTTGTTAGTTGCAAAGTCAAAGTCAAGTTTGTCATTTTTCTCAATGCTGTGCGGTGCATTGAACTAGCTGGTTTTGATCAAGTTGTCTATTAAATATTTATTTTAGGTTAAGATGAAGTTTGTATGATAGTATGACTCGGTTGTTGGGTGTGTGTTTGTATGCCTGTTTATGTGTGTGTGAGTGTGTGAGAGAGTTGCCAGCTGTGGCGTTTTATCATGCATGCCTGGTATTTGGATTTCAGCCCCTTGAGACTAGAGAAGCTTTACTGGTTTAGGTAAAAAGGTCTGTTTTCACCAGTTGACATACTAACAAGTTTTGCTATTGTGATCAGTCACACTTTATATTAGGTGTCTTTATCTAGCATGTGCTTGCATCAAAAATACATACAATGCACTTAATGTGTTTATATTGTATTGCATAACACTTTTGTCGCTATTGAGGGATACGGTTAAGGTTAGTGACAAGTTTTGCGTGGTTGAGGCATAGGATAAACTGTGTATTAACAGAAATTAATTACAGATGTAATATAAGTACAAAAGCATGTATGTACGTAATAAGTGCATTGTATCAAATGATTCGTTTAAATGTAAACACATAGTAGTTAAAAACTATTTAAGTCCACTTTCAGAACAACAATTTACAGATAATGTACTCACCCCGTTGTCATCCAAAATGATCATGTCTTTCTTCTTCAGTCGTAAAGAAATTGTGTTTTTTGAGAAAAACATTTCAGGATTTTTCTCCATATAATGGACTGCTATGGTCCCCCGAGTTTGAACTTCCAAAATGCAGTTTATATGCGAAAAAGGGACTTATCTAGCGAAACGATCGGTTATTTTCATTTAAAAAAATAGTTTCAATCCTTTTTAATCTCAAACGCTTGTCTTGTCTTGCTCTCCCTGAGCTCTGTGTATTCTGGCTCAAGACAGTTAGGGTATGTCGAAAAACTCTACATCGCTGCAGAAGTTCCGACCCAATCTTTGAAAAGTAGATAAAACCCCCTTACAAAAAAGGTAACCCTAACTGTCATCACCTTGTAAAAAAACAGAGGTTGGGAGGAGCAAGACAACACGAGCGTTTGACATTAAAAAGTATATAAATTGTATTATTTTTATGAAAATAACAGATCATTTCGCTAGATAAGACCCTTCTTCCTCGGCTGGGATCGTTTGTTCAAACTCGGGGCACCATATCAGTCCATTATATGGAGAAAAATCCTGAAATGTTTTTCTCAAAAATTTGTTTACGACCGAAGAAAGAAAGACATTTACATCGAGGATGACAAGGGGGTGAGTACATTATCTGTAAATTGTTGTTCTGGAAGTGGACTATTCCTTTAAGTGAGTATGCGTGATAGGATTATTTCTGGTTGACAAAACTCCATTGTGAATTTTTACGTGACATATATCTTGTTTATAGAGTGCTGCAGTGATGATGTATTTTCACCTTGGTTTTCTTGACCAAAAACCCAATTGAATTTTTCCATTGGCTTTCGGGTTATTACAGAACATAAACTGTGCACAACAACAAAAGTTCATGATTCTTAGATGTTTCGTTCACCATGAAGATCTTCACAAATAAACACTTAATAAACTTGAATGAATTTTGAAGCGTAAATACAATTGGCAGAAGTAAAAAAGCGAAATATAGGCTATAAACAAATTACACCGTCGCATGCTTAGAATGGTTTGTGAGATTATGATTAACACAATGAGGCTGTGAAAGCAGCCTAGTGAGTAGATGAATTTACCTGTTCAGCATGATGACGTTTAATGTCCACGACAACCTCTGTAGTCCCTTTTAGCCATTTGTTAGCGACCGCCCCTTTCAAGCTTCACAAGAGGATTTTACTCATGTATTTTATGTCATATAATAAAACATGAGCTTGAGCTTGTGTTAAAAGATTAGTTCCAGAATAAAAAAAAAATCCTGATAAATTACCAACTGTCATGTCATCCAAGATGACTTTTTCATGTCTTTCTTTCTTCAGTCGAAATGAAATTAAGGTTTTTGAGAAAATCATTCCAGAAATTTTCTCCTTATAGTGGACTTCAATGGGGATCAGTGGGTTGAAGGTCCAAATTGCAGTTTCAGTGCAGCTTCAAAGGGCTCTACACGATCCGAGCTGAGGAATCAGGCCCAGCTCCACCCAATCAAAAGCTTGGCCCACTCTGGCCCCACACTACATAGCCTAACACGATCATCACGGAAAATTTGAGCGATATTCAGCTGGGCTAGATTTGAATTTTTTTTTTTTTTGAAATTTTTTTTTTTTTTTTTCTTACTGCTTACACCCCAAAACATTTTAATATTGTATATAGTTTTCGCGCTATCAATATGCAGGGTATTGAAATCGCGTTTGCGCTGTTTACTTTCACTTTTGATTTTTTGATTAACGCGCACTCTGTGTAAAGGATGTTTGTCACTGACCACGGCAAACAAAGTAAACATTACATGAGTGGTTAAACAATTGCAGATATGTTATTTATTTTAAGGGTTTAAAGTGTAGTTAACATTATGTTGTTTAACATTATGTATTCTGCCAACAGAAATCACACAGAACAGAACGAAATGTTATAATTTCATAAACAATTAAGTAAACGATTAAACAATTTAATAATTCAATTGAAAACATAAGACCATAGATATGACAACTAAAAACGACAATAATAATGAAATTAATACCGAGGTTTTAATATTCATTAGGATTCGTTTTTAGGTGTCGTCAATATGTCCGTATTGTACGTTTAAATGCTGAAAATACGCAAGTATTTGTATGTTTAGATGCTGTACAGTAAATACGTCAATATTGTACGTTTTAGTGTCTGGAAAAAAACGTAAGTAAATGTACGTTTTATAGAACCACTTTTTATGTAAAATACATACGTATTATCATGAGATCACGTTGGTACAGCAGATGCTCTCAGTTTAGAATTGTAGCGTATGTTTTCCAACTGAACTAATGATTTTTATTTCTATAAAAATGCTAAACGTCAGTGAAGGCAGTGCAGCAGCAGGCAAATAATGGAATCAGTGTATGATCATACACTGTGTAACACCAACTACCCCAGGTGAAAAAAATGTGCAGTTCCATTATGTAAAGTGCTCTATTTTCACACACTAATTTTAATATACTACAAATTATTCTTTAGTAAGTTAGTCTTAAGAACATAGTGTACTCAGCTGTGGTATTTTGAGACACTATGAATAGGCCTTATAAACTAAAAATGTGCTTTTAACACACTATCTCTGTATTAAAATAATGTATGTAGTTACCACTACCAATACTGTTAAATAGTGCCTAATTACTGAACTAAGTTATGTATCACGTCTGATTACGCTAATATTGTCAAAACACACAAGGTTTACATATAAAAACAGTTTATAGAAGCTTATGTCTAAAGTGAAAGTAAACGACTGAATTGAGAGGAAAAAAAAAAAAAACAGATGCCTGCCTGTATATTAGATGTGCAGCTCTTAAAGGGGCAGTACTAAACATGCTGCTGCTTGTCATCAAAGGGGTAGTTCACCCAAAAATTATAATTCTGTCATTATTTACTCACTTACATGTTGTCCCAAACCTGTATTACTTTCTTTCTTGTGCTAAACACTAAATAAGATATTTTGAAGATGTGGATAACCAAACAGTAGCTGGTCCCCATTGATTTTAATAATAGAAATAATCAAATAGACAACGTTCAACAGAAAAAAGCAACTCATTTAGGGTTAAAACAACCTAAGAGTGAGTAAATGATGGTATTAAAATAAAACTATGACAGAATTGACAGACAGGGAACAGAATTTTTATTTTTGGGTGAACTATTCTTTTAATTGTTATTAAAAGAAAACACAAAGAGAAAAATCACTCACTGCTCTTGACTAAAGAACTTTAATACAGTTGCTTTAATAAGAATCAGTGTACAGTTGATGTGTATATATAGTGCATAAGTATATAGTGTTTTTATACTTACTTTTTAAATTTGTTAATTCAATTTCTTGAATGCTACTGCTAAATACACCTACTGTACCTGAAAAATAAAGCACTGTTTGTATTCTTTGTTTTTATCTTTTAATAACAAAGATAAAATAATGACAAAGATTGTTATCTTCGCTCACTTTGGCCTAAATATCTGCTATTCTTTTTTATTTTGTACTTTGTTACCTTGAAAGTTTTTAAAATAGGGAAATTAGCTTGGCTGTACTGCTCAGACAATTTGCAAAATAGTAAAACCAACATGACAAAGAATCGTGATATTTCTGAAAAAAATCGTGATATGATATTTTTGCCATATCTCCCACCCCTGCTGGAGCCACACATTATAAAGAAGATCACTAATTTCTGTGAACTCAGTGTACAAGGACCTTTACCGTGCTTTATGCTGCGAGACGAAGTGGATGAACTTGTCAGACGCAATTTTGGATTTTGGCATTCGCTTGTACGGTGCCTCTGAACAAATGTTAAAACACCTCTCAAAATGCTTGCTACGGAAGCGGAAAACACAGAAAATCGAACCCGATCCGAACTTTTTATGACGGGAAGCTTATGCGTGAAGCTCTTTGAAACTGCAATTTGGACCTTCAACCCATTGATCCCTAATGAGAAAAATCCTGGAATGTTTTCCTCAAAAATCTTCAAAATTTCTTTTTGACTGAAGAACGATAGACATCTTGGATGACATGGGGTGAGTAAATTATCAGGACATTTTTGTAATCTAATTCTAATCAAATCCATTATTTTAACCAAAATACCCATTCAGAAAAACCCAAACCCACTGATGGAACTAGAAGTGCTTAAATGCTAACGTTTTGGGGTTTTGGCCTTTTTCCCTGCTGCACTCTGTAGTCAAAATTAATCATAGATTGTGGTGTGATGTTAAACATCAGTGTGTTTGCGTATGTTTGTACAGCCGGCATTTGTGATGCCTTCTAGCTTCATGTTGAATAGTAGATGTTTGTTATCAGTCATGATCATTGCTGCGAGACTCTGAGTGTGTCATGACACATGGCCTTATCTGCTGCGATCTGTGTTCAGCTGCTGCCGGCTCACTGATGTGTCTTTGCTAGAACACACACAACGACCACACAAAGACATATCTAGCTCTGGGTACCTGTGTATTTGTGTGATGACTAAGGCGTCTGCAACTCGTTAGAGACGTGTTAACATTTCCACAGGACCCCAGACCTATGAGACACAGGACTAATGTAGGAGGAAGGGGTGAAGATAAGGGGCCACAGGTGTGACTTTGTTTTCCACAAGTATGTGTCACCATGGTAACTTTTTTTACACTTTAAAGGGATAGTTCACCCAAAAATGAAAATTCTGTCTTTAATTACTCACCCTCATTTTGTTACAAACCTGTAAGACCTTTGTTTATCTTTGGAGCACAAATTAAGATATTTCTGATGAAATCTGAGAGATTTCCAACCCTGTATAGACAGCAATGCAACTGACACATTCAAGGCCCAGAAAGGTAGTAAGGACATCATTAAAATAGTCCATGTGACATCAGTGGTTTAACCGTAATTTTATGAAGCTATGAAAATACTTTAGTACTTTAGTATGAGTAGTAATTTTGACAAATGTTATCACATATCAGAGATCATAATCGCGATTAATCCCACCTAACCTTAAAGTTTTTAAATTTACTTTTATATTGCAATAATTTCACATATTAATTTCAAATATTAATATAAAGAAACAACATTAAGATATTTTTTTACTATTTGTTACATTTGTTTTAATGACTGAAAGTATCACTAATACCAGTATTACAAACAATAACAAAAAACAAACTGCTACATATTCTTGCTTTATTTTGCTCTTTTCAAAGTGATTTAACATGTCTGATATCATAATTCTAAATTCACAACTCATAAATATGAACTTTTCAGGACTTAAACACAGCACAAGCCATCTTAAATGAAATCAGAGAGCTTTGTGAGCCTGCATAAGCAGCAATGCAACTGACACATTCAAGGCCCAGAAAGGTAGTAAGGATATTGATAAAATAGTCCATGTGACATCAGTGGTTCAACCATAATTCCATAAATCTGTGAAAATACTTTTTGTGTACAATGAGTAGTATGAGTAGTAATTTTGACAAACATTTTCACAAATCAGAGATCATAATCATAATTACAAGTGGATGAATTCAGTGTCTGTACTGATAATAACTTTGCTGCAATGTATGCAATTTAGTGCTGTCAATCAATTAAAAAAATTAACTAATTAATCACATTTTTCTTAAATTAATCACGATTAATCGTGATTAATCTCACCTAACATTAAAGTTTTTAAATATTATTTTATTTTGCAATAATTTGACATTTAATCTTCAAATTAATAATATAAAAACAACATTAAGACAGTATATTTGTTACATTTTTTATGACTGAAGGTGAGTATCACTAACACCAATATGACAAACAACTTTTCAAGACTTGAACACACCACAAGCCATCTTAAATGAGATTCCAAATCATAGAGAGCAACTTTATTGCACCTAAAATTTATTGTACTGATTATTTTCATTTTTTCCTCCGCAGCCAAGCCAAATGAAGGCGCAAGCTCTCTGAGCAGCGACTCTGGACTCTCCAGCTCCTCCCAGTGGACTGGAGGACAAACCTCTGGGCTCCCAATCAGCTACGGCTCTGAGGAGCATCCTCAGCTCCCCAGAGTGATCCCAGTGCTCAGAATGGAGGAGGAACAATCTTCTCCAGGCATCCCGAGATGTGACCCTAAAGCCAGTCAAGCTGCATTTGATCATTCCAGTCATTTAAATGGTGAAGCTATGTTTATAGAGCGGGAGACGGACATTATAGATGATGACGATGACATCATCGCTCGCAATGCTGCTGTTTCAGACTCTAAAGACACACTGTCCTCAAAGGAAATGTCTGGGTTGTCTTCAGGTGAATGTGAGAACTCCGTCCAATCAGATGATTGTCAAAATGAAGCTCGTCCTGCTATATTTAGAGAGAATGTGAATTCCTCTAACACACTCACACACACTTCAGCACCTGCTGGATATCAGACACACATATGGGTGAAACAGCAACAGTCCACGTCGTACACACATACTCCATCAGACAGACCGGAAGGTGCAAGCAAACCTTCTTTACCAGACAATGGCTTTTCGGGGGCACAGTCTGAGGCGGACAAGGATGATGAGTTTGCGACACTGGCTTTGGATGTAGATCAATCAATTGAACAGCTCAATCAGCTGATCCTGGACCTTGACCCTGACTTTGAGCCAATCCCCACACAAGTAAGGAGTCACATGACCCGCTCAGCCTCCCTTCACACCAATGGAAAGACGCATTCGGTTGGAGGAGCCAAATCCCTCCAGTCAGGTAAGAACAAATCCTGATACATTCAATTTATTGTTTCCAACTGACCTGCAATACACTAAAAACATTCTAGTTATGCTTCAGGACGAAATACTGTTATTCTTCGAAACACCCTGGTGTATCATGTAAATGCCACAGTATATGAATATAGCAAGTATTGTGTTACATAGTAAATACCAAAAATACAGTGGTATCACCATCTCAGATTATTACAGTACCATACTATTGTCAATGTACATTTTGTAAGAGTTCACAAACTTGATAGATACACAATTTCTGCACATGCCCAGCAAATTAATCTTTTTATTAAGAGGCGATATTTTTACCTTTTTGATTTTATACCTTACAGTTACAGTCAAAAAGTTTACATACACCTTGCCGAATCTGCAAAATGTTAATTATTTTACCAAAATAAGAGGGATCATACAAAATACATGTTATTTTTTATTTAGTACTGACCTGAATAAGATATTTCACATAAAAGATTTAAAAGTTTACATATAGTCCACAAGAAAAAAATAATAGTTGAATTTATAAAAATGACCCCGTTCAAAAGTTTACATACACTTGATTCTTAATACTGTGTTGATGATCCACAGCTGTTTTTTTTTTTTTTTTTTTTTGTTTGTTTTGTTTTGTTTTTTTTTAATTGATAGTTTAGTGATGAGTCCCTTGTTTGTTCTGAACAGTTAAACTACCCGCTGTGCTTCAGAAAAATCCTTCTGGTCCCACAAATTCTTTGGCTTTTCAGCATTTTTGTGTATTTGAACCTTTTCCAACAATGACTGTATGATTTTGAGATCCATCTTTTCACACTGAGGACAACTGAGGGACTCATATGCAACAATTACGGAAGGTTCAAATGCTCACTGATGCTCCAGAAGGAAAAACGATGCAATAAGAGCCGGGGGTTAAAACTTTTGAACAGAATGAAGTTCACATTTTTGTTATTTTGCCTAAATATCATATTTTTTTTCATGTAGTACTGCTCTTCAGAAGCTATAGAAAATACGGAAAAAAATTGCCAAAAGACAAAATAAGTTAAATTTACCCTGATCTTCAAATTTAAAAAGTTTTCACCCCCTGGCTCATAATGCATTTTGTTTCCTTCTAGTGCGTTTGAACCTTCTGTAATAGTTGCATATGAGTCCCTCAGTTGTCCTCAGTGTGAAAAGATGGATCTCAAAATCATACAGACATTGTTGGAAAGGGTTCAAATACACAAAAATGCTGAAAAACCAAAGAACTTGTGAGACCTGAATGATTTTTCTGAAGAACAGCGGACAGTTTAACTATTCAGGACAAACAAGGGACTCATGAACAACTATCACTAGTCCAAAAACAACAACAACAACAACAACAAAAAATATGGATCATTCAGATAGCAACACTGTATTAAGAATCAAGCATATGCACACTTTTGAACAGGGTCATTTTCATAAATTCAACTATTATTTTCTCTTGTGGACTACATGTAAACATCTTTCATGTGAAATATATTATTCAGGTCAGTACTAAATAAAAATGACATGCATTTTGCACATTCTGCAAGGTGTATGTAAACTTTTGATCTCAACTGTAAATGCCACAGTATATGAATATAGCAAGTGTTGTGTTACATAGTAAATACCAAAAATACCATGGTATTACCATCTGAGATCATTACAGTACTATGTAATTGCCAACATACATTTTGTAACAATTCACAAAGTGGATTGATACAGAATTTCTGCCCATGCCCAGCAATTTACCCTTTTTATTAAGAGGCAATGTTTTTACCTTTTTCATTTTATATCTTTTTTTCTATATTTGTTGTTCTGAACATAAAATGCACGATTCTGTCAATTTAGATCAAATACAATTTTTTTTTTTTAATTTAATTGAAATATATGCTCATAATTTCATTATTATGTTTGTAAAATTAAATAAATATCAAATCCAAAGGTGTGTAAATAGATATCATAAGACAAACAATTATTTATTTATTTGATATACACTACAGTTCATACATTTTACCTTCACATTTCAAACACGTGGCATTTTTAGTGCTTTCAGTGGCATTTTTGTCTGGTTAATGTCTGAGCCTGCAGCCTAGTGACTTTTTTATTTTAAATTAATGTTTGAGGTTTTTATTGGCAGAGTCTTAATTTATGTTAATAAATGCACACAAGTAGCATACAATGGTCCTCTATGTGCAGCTCCTGACAGGTTTGCTAAAGAAAATAAAGTCCTGCCTTTCATTTCTGTGTGTGAGTGTGTATGACTGTACGTGAATATGTAAACATCCAGGTCTAGTATGGAGTGCTTACATAGTGTAAATATGACCTTTAAGCTGCCTTTTAGCTTAAAAATTGACATAATCATATTTCTAGCAGTGTAGTAACATTGATGTTGACAGCTATTTGGTAACTCCCTGATAATGTTATATTGACTGCTGCTTTTTCCAAACACATCTGTGATGCAGTCTGCATGAACTCAATACTCTGTCTCCTTTGACCTCGGCATACTGAGCGGGTCTTTTTTGCTTTTGAAGTCTGTCCCCTGCCTTGCATATGTCCCCTGTCTATTCTGTTACAAGATCCCAAGATCCTTTCTTGCTGGATCAGCCCCTGTCAGAGCAACTCTGACACCTGGAATGGAGAGTCTTTAAGTAGAGCAGTGAATTCATCCTGCTGAACAGAAATGCATGCAGAGTGTTATTATTACTGTAGTATGTCACCAGATATATGCCCTGTGGTATGTGTGTGTGTGTGTTTGAATACACATGGTGTAAGGGCTGAGGAATGCCTTTGAAGTGAGTGTCTCCCGACACACAAAACATGTTGTCTTTCCCAATCGTTGAGTCTTGAGGATTTTGTTTGTCTGTACAGTGATAGTTAACAGAGCTTGTACTGTTGCCTATTTGTAATTAATTATTACCATGCTTTTATAATCATTCTAAAAAACTGGGATACAAAGTGTCGAGACCACATTGATAATCTGGGATTTTTTTTTTTTTTTATTATTATTTAAACCCTGAAATAATCAAATGAATAAATAAATAAATAAAACAAAGAAATGTAAAATGAAGACTTTGTTTTAGAATCTTAGGTCACTAATTAAACAAGAACATCAAATCATGCTGGAGAATAAGTTTTCATGTATCTTGACTGGTGCTGTCATTAAAGCAAAAGACAGAAATCAGTTAATAAGATATTTTGAAGTTAAACTTTTCAGTCAAACTGTTATAATTTGTAATGAATAAAATTGTTGAAAATAGAAGTTTGCAAAGCAGAAGCATTTTTTTACCGGTGGTCTCAGAACATCTGACCCAATTTGTGAAAATCTTCAAGATCAAAAAATTGTGCATGTATGTATTGTATTTATAAAAAATGTATTTATAAATTGTATTGTATTTTATTTATTTATAATATTATTATTTATTGATTTTATTTTTAATGCTTTTCTTTCCTTTTTTTATTTTTTTATTTTTTTTATTTTAATGTTTATGTGGAATGTAATCTAACACAGCCCCAGAGTCAATAGCTCTTGTTTATGTAAGGTCATAAACTTCTCCTCATGGATCTTATCAAAACAAGCATTGCTTGAGAGCATGCTATTTTAGTTCCTGCTGTTTGAAGCTCTTTAACTTTGTTTAATTTTGTTAGAAAATCATGAATAAGAGTGAGATCCTCCTATTTCTAACTCTGTTTCCGTCTCTCTGTCTATACAGGTTGGAGGCAGCATAAACAGCTCAGTGATGTCTCTGAATACTCTGTGCTGCGGAAGGCACTTGGCGATCAAACACAGAACAATCAGAATTTTGTTTTTGGAACACCATCGGTACAAACGCACACCCATTTATAGCCTACTTCATAACTGTATAGCCTCAAAACTTAAACATTAAATGTTTTAACTAGAGACTAGAGTGATTAAAATCACTCAACAACCCTGTGCAAAGTTCTGCCTGATGTCAACTAATATACTAGTTTAACTTGTGTTGAACCCGGAACATGCATTGCTACAACAGTGCCTCATATGTTATTGTCTGTTTCAGCGAGGTCTGTATCACACTGACACTGTTGACATTGGTGACCTTCCTCCAGAAGTTGACAGTCCACTGTGGGTGGTTCTTAATCAAGTTCCGCCCACACCGGCATTTCCTGTGACACCCCCCACTCCATATGGTAAGACTGACCATGATGTTTGATATTTGTTTTTGTGTGTAAGCCTTTCACAGTCTTATTATCCTGTGTTACTATTATAGTGCTCTTGTGTGCTCATTTATAAAGTTATGTTTTTCTAAAGCACATTTACAAAATACATGCATTGACCAAAATGCTTTCCAGCAGATAACTTAAACATTATAAACATTACACACATTCTTTGTATGGGGCAGAAGCCTTTGAAGATGAGATCACTGGTACTGAGAAATACCTGTATGGGCCATTCTACAGAATTGGTTGAAAGACAGAGTTGGAAACGTCTTGCAAAAAAAAAAAAAAAAAAAAAATGATGTGCATGTATACAAATTGTATAATATCCAAGGTACACATTTCTAGTAATTGTGCTGTTAATTCTCATATTGTATTTTCAGAAAGTTTTGGAATATTTGTCCTCTCCCCAAATTTGTCACTACCGAAATACAGTAATAATAATTACTTTAGAAGGGTTATATTGACCTATTAAGATTTTGCTTACGTCTACATTGTAAATATATATTTTTTGAAAATTGTTTAAGGTAAATCCATAACAATTACATTTTTAACAATATTTCAAGTGTAATTTGTTGTATTTTTAATCAAATGTTTCTTTGTAAAAGGCAAAAAGTTGATCATACTGATTTCAAAGTTAAGGATTCATTAGTTTGAATATACATTGAACCAAAAAAAAATCATAACATCTTTGATAATACAGAATACTTTACTTTTGACAAAATATCCCATGTTTCGGTAGTGACTGCACATTTTTGGTAGTGACGGTAATGCTTTGGTAGCAACCACATCACATTACAGAATTTAACTTGCATACTAAAACACTACTAAAACATACTTCGATACAAAAAAATTGCATAACTGTACTAAAATGTTGTTTATTTCCCCCAAAAATGAGGATTATGTATTCCCTTTTGTCACTACCGAAACAATGATGACACGTTTCAGTAGTGACTCTTGCGGTAGTGACAATTCTATGGGATAACACCCAAAAAAACCCCAAAGATGTCACTGCTGAAACTCCACCAAATGTTTCGGTAGTGACAATTTTAGCTACTTTTGAAGCTAGCTCAAAGATACTATTCAGCACATGGTTAGCTAGCACAATCTGAACAGTGGTACACATAAATTCCATAAATGTTATGGAATAACTAAGAGGGAGCGGGGGCACAGGAATATTTCCTGATCATAAATTTATGAGTTTAAGACTAAAGACTAAGACTAAAACATACTGTTTCAGTAGTGACATGAAAAATGTGGGACACATTTTTTACATAAAGTTTTATTATTTACAAAGAAAATATAAAATATATATTTTTTGAACTTCAATTAAAAAAAAAAAAATCTAAAGAATACTTTTAAAAACAATAGAATAATTCCACGTTTCAATTGAAAGTATCCAATAAATGATGATTTTTTTTATATATATTAAGCTGGCTAATATTTTAAATATTATTGTGAGTTTCAATAGATAATAGAAGGATCTTAATAAACATCTAAGATGTGAATCCTTAAATGCTTTTTAAATGTGTTTTTTAGTTGTTGGACAGTTGTAGTTGTTTCCCCCAATTCTGTAGAATCGCCCATAAAACAGTCAATATAACAAATTGCAATAATCAATACGTGACAAGACATGTCTCCATGTCTTTAGTAGAAAGAATCAATTTCAGTTTGGAAATGACTCTTGAGTTGGTAGAAGCCAGCCAACAATGGTAACCTGCATATCGAGTGCCAACGCAGAGTCCAGAATAGTACACAGATTCTTATCCACTAGGACAAAATAGAGTCTAGCCTACAAATAGTCTTCTTGGTGGCAGAAGGAGATCCAAAACTCTGCCTTATTAGTGAATAGATGCAGAAACATACTGGCCAACCAGACCTTAACTTTGCCTAAGCAATGTACTAGTGAACAAAACAATTAAAGGGTTACTCCACTCCAAAATGAAAATTTTGTCATTAATCATGTTGTTCCAAACCCGTAAAAGCTTCGTTCATCTTCCGAACACAATTTAAGATATTTTAGATGAAAACCGGTGAATAACCGTTTAAGACGTACTTGGATCGAGCGCAATATACATACCATACATACAGTAGTTTTGTATCTTCAGCATATAAAAGATAAGAATTGTCATGTATAATAATGATAAGAATTGTGAAGTCACATATACACATATGTAATGAAAATAAAAATGGTCCAGGAATAGAGCCCTGTGGCACACCACTGATTAATAATGTGCTTTATTGTCTTCTTTCTTCTTACAGTGAAGTGTGGGCATGACTTCTCTTCAAGACCTGGTTCTCAAACCAGTAGACACTACATGAGCTCTCCAATATGGGAAGGTAATCAACTGCCACGGTGGTGGCTACTAGGGATGGGCGATATCTTATTATTTGCGATATACTGGTAAAATTTTTCCACACGATAAGAATTTGTCTTCCCGCGATAATAATGATAAAGACTAGTCGTTGACATATTTCTGTGTGCGAACGTGAAACTAGTATATCGCTAAATGAGGAGCTCCAACCTGGAACTGGTTTGGTCAAAACTGTGTAGTGCGACAAAATCGGTCTGAGCCTTGAATAACGTTAACTGTACTAGAACCAAGTGTGCGATGCAGTTTTGCATGTGTTTGAGCATGTTTACAAACCTGTTGTCCAACAAAGATATAATTTATTGACAAACTTTTTTCTCCAAATTAACTTCAAAATGAGTCAAGTGTTTGAAATAACCTTTTGTGATCGGCCGTGGTTTCATATCACATAATGAGGCAGAAATCATACTATTTTATAGTATTATAAAAACTATGTTGATTAGCATTGCATTATAAACATACGTTATCCTTAGAAAAATACCCAAGATTGCTTGAAAAACACAGGCAAACCATGTATTGTAGCAGTCGTATGTTTATTGTCTTCACGTTTGCTCAGCTGATATTTCTCTATCTGCGTTTTATTCAGCTACAGCGATCACTGGATTAGAGATTCCTGAAGCGTCGTCAGTACTATTACTTTCACATACAAGGAATTCGTCTTAATGTTAGGAGCTTCCAGTACAGAAAGTACAAACAATTTAATTCACATTCCAGTGAATTAAACAGTCATTACAGTAAGTGTGTACTCAGTACTACGTGTGTACTCAGTACTGCTCACAACACCCTATTTTGGGTAAAAATAGGAAAGATAATTCTTTTCTCCAATGAAACAGTATTTCCCTGAATTATTGTCATTGATATCATTATCGCAATATATACCAGAAATTATCATGATATAGTTTTAAGCCCATATCGCCCATCCCTAGTGGCTATATCCTTATGCTACTTCCTTTTATATCTACAGTAGCAAAATCATGTTTATATCTACATGAGAGGACAAAATTGTGCAGATATCATTGTGTGTGTGTCTTTGGTTGATCCAGTCAGGAAAGCACCCAATTGTACAGTATCTCACACAAATGTGACCTTTAAAACTGGTCGCCTGTAGCAAAGTCTGTCTTGCTGCTGTCGCAAATTCTGTGCTGCTCAAAATAACTGCTACAGGATGTGGCCCTCTGGGTCAGGATGCATACTTCCTGTAACCTGGCCAGTCAGTGCTTTGGGAACTAGAATTAAGCCTAAAGTGTGTTTCAGTTTTGACACAAACTCTTAGGCACTGTTTACACTAGTGCATTTTGTTTTAAAACTGTGTTTTCAAACTAAACCTGGGTCTGCAACGTTTTTGAAAGTCTCAGTTTTCGAGGGTCGAAAATCCCAGAGTAGTATAATCGACAGACATACACGTTACACGTATTGTAAACATAGCCATACTGTATGTGTACAGCTGAATACAAAGCCTTATATAGTGTGCACTAGAAAGTTTAATCCTTGTCCAGTGTTTGCACTATTTCTCTCTAGAAGTAATAAGCAAAAAAGTCTTTGTACTCATTTAAACTAGAGATGCATGCCAGTGTACCAAAGGTACTTTGTCGACCAACTAATTAGTTAAAAAAATTTAAAGTATTATGTGCAAGATGAGCATACAGAGTATGCATGGTTAGCACACTTACAGTACTCATATACTGTACTTTGCTGAGGATGACATTTAAATTGCACAGTGTACACATACCCTAGCATATGCGTCATTTCTTCATTTCCTTATTTACCAGTCAAATCTGTATTTGTTAAAGCTATGCAAACAAAAAAGGAACAAAACCGTTATAGTCAAAAACATCAGCACATTTGCAAAAACACCAGATAAAGATGTATTTTGCACTCATAAAAAATCATTCCATCGGTCAGTTACGTAACTTTTATAGGGGAAATACTATTGCCTGATTGCATCTTAATGAGGAGGCAGAGGAAAGCATAGTAATGATAGATTGGAAGAGCAAAGAAGACCATGTAATGTCACATTATATTGCAGCAAAAATACTATTTTATTTTTTTATAGTATAAATACATTGATAGATGAAAAACTTTCTCAAACAACTACAAAATGTAGCCGTAGCATTACATGTCTTATAGTCCATTTTCCAGCATTACATGATTTTAAATGAAAAACGGTAAACAAAGTGATAATGAAAAATATGTTTTTCTTTATACAACGTTTAACACGTCCGGCCTCCAGCAAGTTTGGCCCGGAGGAGGGGAGGATGTCTTGTATATTTTAATTTCCTGATGTGGGAAGATTTGAAGGTTATGTAACGTCAGTCCATCTATGTTTTAGTGTCTAAATAAACAGGAGAAAATAAAAGGCCTCACAGCCAAACTCTTACTGACAGACAAATGCAAATATTTACACAGACGTTTGAGGGGGAAGGAAGGGAAAAGCACAGACCCTTTAAATGAATTTATGTCCTGTGGTGGCTCAGGTCACATCAGGGACATTACAGTCTGATAAAGTAGGAACAGGAAAAATACTTTTTCATAACAATCCTTACATGAATATGTTTTCTAGGTAATTGAACTTAGCTGTAATTTTAATTTAATTTAATTTTATTTTATTTAATTTTATTTAATTCTTCATTTCTTTTTTTAATATATACACTACTGTTAAAAAGTTTGGGGTCTGTAAGATTTATTAAATGTTTTTGAAAGAAGTGCAATTTTCACCAAAGCTGTATTTATTTGTTCAGAATTACAGTAAAACAGTAATATTGTGAAATACTATTACAATTTTAAAGTTTTCTATTGTAGTATAACTTAAAATGTAATTTACTTATAGAAAGGCTAAATTTTCAACACCATTATTCCAGTCTTTAGTGTCACATGATCCTGATATTATCAATGTTGAGAACAGTTTTGTTGCTTAATGGTTTTGTGGAAGTCATGATGCATTTTTTCAGGATTCCGTGATGAATAGGAAGTTTAAAAGAACAGCATTTTTTTTTTTTTTTTTAAGTTTACAATTTAGATTAGTTTTTTTTTTTTTTTTTTTTTTTTTTTTTTTTTTTGAGATTTTGAATTTTTTTAACGACATAAAAATCTCAACAGTGACTTCTGATCAATTTAATGCATTCTTGCTAAAATGTTACTGACCCCAAAAGTTTGAATGGTAGTGTACAAAAAGTATATGAACATTTTTTTAAAAGATAAATAAAAGTCTGGGACCACCATATTTTATTTTATTTTATTTTATTTTATTTTATTTTATTTTATTTTATTTTATTTTATTTTATTTTATTTTATTTTATTTTATTTTATTTTATTTTATTTTATTTTACATATTCTACCAAAGTGTATTAATATTTGGACTTTTATTTTATTTTATTTTTTTGTATTTCAATATATACACTAATGTTTAAAAAGTTTGGGGTCAGTAAGATTTTTAAATGTTTTTGAAAAAAGTGTCTTATTCTGAACCATGCTACTTTTTTTTCAGGATTCTGTGATGAATAGAAAGTTCAAAAGAACTGTATTTATTGTAATTTATTTTAGAGTTTAGAATATTTTTCAGAGATTTAGAATTTTTGTAACAATGTAAAAATCTTTAGAGTGACTTTTTAGCAATTTAATGCATAGTCTATAAAATCTTTCTGACCCCCAAACATTTGAATGGTATTGTTAAAAATTATGTGCACATTTATAAATAAATAAATAAATAAATAAATGATAAATAAAAGTCTAGGACCACCATTTTATTTAGTTTTATTTTATTTTATTTTATTTATTTATTTATTTATTTTTATTTTATTTGTTTAATTTTTTTTTTTTTAAATCCAGAGGTTTTCTCTTGAGTCTCAAAAGGTTTTTTTTTTCTTCTTTTTTCCCCAGTAACAATGTAAAAATCTTTAGAGTGCCTTTTTAACAATTTAATGCATTCTTTATAAAATTTTATTTTGAAGCACAGACCCCGGATTTTGTTTATTTGTTTTATTCAGAAAATTTAATTGCTTAAGTATTTAAGTAAAACAATCTGCCAAAGGAAAGTCAAATATCAAAACCAAATAAATACACATATTCTAGATTATTTATCTGAACACAAATTCTTGTGATTGTTGCTTCTCAAGCTAATGGAATGATGTTTTTCATGTTTTTACTCCAAAAAAGCTCAAAATCCGGCTTAAAGGGTTAGTTCATTAATATATGTCATTAATTACTCACCCTCATGTCTTTCAAACCTGTAAGACCTTCTTTCACCTTCAGAACACAAATTTTTACTGCGCTTGTGACATGGAAGAGATGAAATTGTTTTAGTAAAGTAATTTTAATTGTCTTTGCAAACAAAAAGTATTCTTGTAGCTTCATAAAATTACAGTTGGACCTCTTATGTCTCATGGACTGTTTTAATGATGTCCTTACTACCTTTCTGGGCTTTGAATGTGTCAGTTGCATTGCCGTCTGTGCAGGGTCAGAAAGCTCTCAGATTTCAACAAAAATTTCTTAATTTGTGTTCCAAAGATGAACGAAGGTCTTACAGGTTTGGAACCACATGAGGGTTCACAATCAATGACAGAATTTTCATTTTTAGGTGAACTATCCCTTTAAGAAAATGACTGTTTTGCATAGAAGCAGATGTTGCAAGCAGCAGCACATGGTGGAGAGCATAATGGTGTCCATAAAAGGCCATCATCACCCCTGACCCCGGTGCTGCCGTTTGGTTTGGTGAAACAGACTGTGAGAGTCTGCGGAGAACAATGCTTGAATGGCCTATCAAAGGCAGGAGAGCACTCATGAACTCATATGGTAATGAAGCCACGGGGGTCTTTCACTGCCTTTCTGCCTCATGCCAGTTGGGGGCAGTCGTCCTCCCTCCCTTTTCGTTTTCCTTCAGCCCTCCCCCTTCCCTCCCTCCCTCACTCCTCAAAGCTGGAGTCAGTCACCCAGCGGCACAGTCCTGCTGGAAGAATGAAGTGAAGTAGTTTTCCATCTGGGGTTTAACAGAATTCCAAAAACTCAATGACTTCATTCAGGCTAGACACAAATGAGTAGAGAGAGAGAGAAAGGGGACAGAGTTGGACAGAACAGCAACTGTGTGACGTGCCGCCCGCGGTCAGTGTTTGTGCCGGGAAGCAGACAGCACAAAAGAGAGCAAGAGAGAGAAAATGTGAGGTGGAATAAATGATAAAGCAGCCCTTATAGACGTGAAAGACTGACATTGGGAGTCAAAGTAAGCGTGCAGGAGCGCCAGAACACGGCAGTGGCCGGCAAGTCCAGCTTATCTTCTGTGGATGAGTCTCTGTTGAGGAATACTTCAGCATGACTGCTTCTCTAGGTATGCAGGGAATGATTTTGTGTCATTTTGACCCAACTTTTTGTGTTTGTGCATGTGTGTGAGCATTTGCCTATGTGTTTGTATGGTAATGCATCAGCCATTTGCTGTAGCCGTCTCTGGCAGACTTGAATTGTCTTCTTGTCAGCATGAAGTCTATGTGAACACCCCCCTCACCATGGACAAGACTTTCTCTTTTCTCTTCTCATTTCTTCTCATTTCTTCTCTTCTCTTCTCTTCTCTTCTCTTCTCTTCTCTTCTCTTCTCTTCTCTTCTCTTCTCTTCTCTTCTCTTCTCTTCTCTTCTCGTTTATCGCATCATTAGTACACTGCAAATCAGTATATCAGTCTTGTTTGCCAGTAAAAACATGTAAACATCCTCTTTACATAAATGGACAATTTTTTATGACCACAACACTTGTGTTTGAGAAAGTATCCTTAAAATGCATGAATAATTTCTCTTGTTTTAAGCATATATTGCATTTAATTACAATTATGCTTAACATAAATTAAATAAATCTGCCAATTGTCAGCACCTGGGTAAAAATAATAAAATGTCCCAGCAAAATGATCCTGTGAACCCAGTATTTAAAGTAAAAAAAAAACAAAACAAAACAAAAAAAAACATAACCCAGAATTTTTTTTTAGAGAGCAGGTTAGAAGTTTTTTTTTTTTCTTTATTTTTTTCTCAAAATTGCGAGTTTATATATTGCAGTTGTGAGTTTATAAACTTGCAATTTTGAATTTTTCTGGAATTTTTTTTTTTCTCCATATTTTACTTTGTGTAAATTAGATTTTTTTTTTTCCCCCTCAGAATTTTGCAAAAAAGAAAAAGAATTGTAAGATATAAACTCAGAATTCAAAGAAAAAATTCTAATTAAAATTTTCAGAAAGAAAAAGTGGTGATAATAAGCATTACATAGCCTACCAAAATACTATTTGGGCAAATTTTAGTTTATTATTTTATTTTAAACATATGTATTACATTCTTTGAAAATAAGTCTTAATTTCTTATACAATTATGTAAGTTAATTAAAAAAAAAAAAAAGCTTTTAAATGTAATTTTATTTTATTTTGTTTTGTTTTAATTTACTTATACATTAAAAACCTATATAAAATATACAACTGTGTAAGTTACTTTTAAAAATCATCTTTTTAAAATTGATTTTATTTTACTTTGTTTTCATTTATTTGTACATTCTATACGTATGTATTACATTCTTTGAAAATAAGCCTTAATTTATTTATTATAAAATTGTGTAAGTTACTTTTAAAAATCAACTTTAAAAATGTTTAAACTTAAAAAAAGTTCACTTAGCTTACCAAAGTACATTCACATTTGAATAGACTTTATTTTATTATTTTATTTTATTTTATTTTATTTTATTTTATTTTATTTTATTTTATTTTATTTTATTTTATTTTATTAAAATAAATTAAAATATACAGTGTAAGTTACTTTTAAAAATTAGCTTTTAAAATTATGTTTTATTATTTTATTTTCATTTATTTATACATTTTGTACTACACTTTTTGAGAATAAGTTTTAATTTCTTATATAATTGTGTAAGTTACTTTTAATTAAATTAAAAATGAAACTTTTTTTTTTTTTTATTCGAAAATAAGGCAATTGTGTAAGTTACTTTAAAAAAAAATTAACTTTATCTTGTTTAGAAAATGTTCACATATTTTTACTGGATAACATAGAAATACTTTTATAGTGTAATATGTGTTCACAAATACATGCTTGATTTGCTGAGATGGCAAAAAGGCCAGAGTCAGTGGTTTGGAAAAACGTTTATGTATATATGTGATGTGTGTGTATGTATGTGGTAGGCTCTTT
Organism: Cirrhinus mrigala; assembly: GCA_036247105.1. Lineage (NCBI taxonomy): Eukaryota > Metazoa > Chordata > Actinopteri > Cypriniformes > Cyprinidae > Cirrhinus > Cirrhinus mrigala. The sequence goes on along the minus strand of CM070026.1, from coordinate 11,994,135 downwards.
TGGTTTGTTTATATGTGAATGTTTCCTGTTTCAGCTGGCTCTTAGACTTGCACACTTTGTCTGAAGATCTGAATGAGCTATTTGCATTGCCAGAACTTCACTGATAAAGGCAAACACATTAAAAGCCCCAGTGTTTGTGCTTAAACTGCGCTATATTTTGTTGGTTCTGTCAGTGTTTGCATTCCTCATGTGCTTTCTCACACACTCAGCAGATCACTACTTCACCAGTGGAAAACATATAGCTGTCACTCTTTTCTAAAGCTCATTTACACTTGATTTGTGCTGTAATTCACCTCAGATTGGTGATTTAGGCTTTGGCACTTTCTCATCTTGCCAGGCAGATTTATCAAGCGACCATGGGAGGTACTAAAACAGAAGGAGATGGATGTGGTGCTCTTGTTGTGAGTGGGTGTGTGAGCACTCTGATGGAGTGGAGAATCTGATGGAGGTGGAGTGGAGACAGTGGACCCTATTCTTCTCTCTGACTCTGGATGAAAGACAGTTTTGTTTGGGCCTCTGTCCAAATGAATGTGGATGGGGAAAGAATGTGTTATGTAATCGTAGTATGAATCTCAGCTCAGTTTGAACTGAAATTCCATCTGATTTGAGCTTGAGATTGAACAGAACGAATCCAAATTATCCAAAACAAACAATTTGGTTTGTTTATTACTGTTCTTTTGCCAGGGTAGCACTCGCTTGGTTGAAGAATAGGAAAAAGAGTTTACAATAGCAAGCATAATCAGTAAATCGTGCTTATATAACAAAAATATAAATGTGTACAAATTATATATATATATATATATATATATATATATATATATATATATATATATAATATATATATATATATATATACATTTTAACACATCCACTACATAACTGAATTAACTGAACTAAAATGTGATATTGATCCTCAAATAATTACATTATAAAAATAATGAATATTTAAAAATATCAAGCATCTAATATCAGCTAAGCTTTCCCTACATTGTTACAAACAATACAGCCTCTAATAATAAATACTTATTATTATATTCTCCAAATAATTATATTATAAAATAATACCAATTTAAAAACACAAAGAAACTTCTAATGTTACATGTCTTTTGCTAAAATAATTAGATTATAAAAAATAATAGAGCCTCTAATATTAAATAATTATTATTAAATCCTCCAAATAATTAAATTACAAAATAATACCAATTTAAAAAAAATAAATAATAAAAACTCAAAAAGAAACATCTAATGTTAAATGTATTTTGCCAAAATAATTTGATTATAAAAATAACCCTTAACAGTTTAAAACAATATAGTTTAAATTAGTATAAATTATTATTAATACTTTCCCTTAAATAATTTCATTGTAAATATAAATATTATAAATTATAAATGCATCTAATAAAAAAGTATGTTCTGATAAAAAAACAAACAAACATGTAATATGACATTATTTTGTTTATTTTATGTGTGTGTAAACAAATTGTTAATAAAAATATTATAAATTATACATATATCTAATAAAAAGTATATTCCATTAAAAATATCTAATATAAAACTATCTATTGTTTTTATTTATTTATAATGTTTTTAATATATATTATATATTTTCTAAATAATTATTCACATAAAATGTGAATTTCTAATGTTGAAAAAGAAAATTATGAAAGAAACAATATGTTATCTAAATAATAAATTATTTAAAAAAAAAAAAAACATTCTCTACCAATAATAAAGCTCAACAATAAAAATAGTATACCTTTTATGATATTATATAGTATTTCTAATTTTCTATTTCTAATAAACAAAAAAAAAAACAAAAAACAAATTCTCAATAATTATTCACATAAAATGTAACCTAAATGTACAATTTTGGACAAGAAAAGGTTCATGGCATGCCCAAAGCATATTATTATCACTTTTTGTTGTAAAATTTATTTCATTCTTTTCATTCATTCCCTTTTTTTGTTGTTGTTGTTTTGTTACTATGAATCACACACAATTGGCTGGTTAATTAGTTCAGTGCAGTTTGATTGATGACATGTGTTGAATGTCTATATTGCCTTATAATGACCAAAAACAGACTCCATAGCTATTTTAATGTGCTGAATGCTTACGCAATGAAAAGTGTTATTTTTGGTATGTGTCTTTTGTCGCTGAAATTGGACAGATTGTGCAGAATGTCTAGTGGACAGGTCTTTAATACAGAACAGAAGTCATGTGTGTTTCGTCATAAAGGCAGCTGAGGTCTGAGAGGAAGTCCAGGTGTCAGATATATAACTCAAACCAAAGCTAAATCTTATTACAGACATATTTTAGACCATGTATCATAGCATTGGAGCACTGGAAAGTATTTAATTCTCCTGTGTTGAATTCTCTCTTTTTTTATTATTATTTTCTCCTCCACACATTTCTCTGTCCAGCTCAGTGTTGCAGCTTTGATCACAACAGCTGGACATTTTTCAACTTGGCTCACTGCGTGTGTGTGCGTGCATTCCTCCTTTGAATGGCGAGTTTGTTAACTCCGTAAAACTGAAGTCGTCCTTTGTCTCGCTGGCATGCGGGAGATTTAATCCTGAAAGACCTGGTCTAAGCAGACATGCACACAAACACGCTTACACACACTTTTCATCGTCCTGCTTTCATTTTCCAACCAAACTCCAATCTTGATATGACATGCAAATATTGATAAGGTTTTCCTGTACTTTCTGCATGACTGCATTTGATGTTATACTGTCTGATGTAACTGTCTGCCTGTCTGTTTTCATCCAACACACTTTCTACTATTATAAGTTATTATGACTTCATTCATTTGGAAACTACATGGAATATTCTACCTGATCTAATGACGAAAACGTACCTTGCGAAATACGTACCAATAAGTACATATCACTGCACTTTCCAACAGAAATGAACACTAGAGGTGATAAAACAGTGAGCACTTGTAATCGTTTTCGTACACAGTTATGATTATAGCTCTATATTTTTCGCTTTATGTTTTTGTCATTAGAACAGGTTGGGAATGTTAGTACTTTTCAGTGTTATTTTAGAATCATTGATGCACTATTATAGTTTTTGTTAACATTTTGAATTATAGTATGCATTTTCAAAATGCAGTTTCATTTTAGTTGAAGGTCAAAAAGAAATTAAGGTTTTTGGCGAAAACATTCCAGAATTTTTGTCCATATAGTGGACTTCAGTGGGGATCAATGGGTTGAAGCTCCGAATTGCCATTTCAATGCAAAAAAAAAATTAAATTTATATACTTTTTAACCACAAATGCTCGTCTTGCACTAGCTGGACTACATAATCACACTGAAAAGTCACGCGTGATGTAGGCGGAAGCACCGACCCAGTGTGCAAACCTTTTTTTTTAAGGTTGGAGGAGAAAATGAGATGGAGTTTTTCACCCTACCCTACAGATGAAGAACTAACCTCACGTGACCTTTCCGATGTGATTATGTAATGCGTGAAGTCAGAGCTAGTGCAAGATGAACATTTGTGGGTTTTATTTTTATTTTTTTACTAAATGAACGCTCGTTTCGCAAGATAAGACCCTTATTCCTCGGCTGGGATTTTGTAGAGCCCTTTAAAGCTGCATTGAAACTGCAATTTGGACCTTTAACCTGCTGATCCCCATTGAAGTCCATTATATGGAGAAAAATCCTGGAATGTTTTTCTCAAAAACCTTAATTTCTTTCTTAACTAAAGAAAGAAAGGCATGAACATCTTGGATGACATGGGGGTGAGTAAATTATCAGGAAATCTAATTTCAGCACAGAACTGGGACGCCTGGCGTTTTAAATTTTCGGCCTGTAATAAATTTCTTGTGAGACCGTCAGACCACTTTCTTCTGTCTTGAAGGGTCATCCAGATCTTCTTTTTCTCTTTGAAGGGCTGGTCTAGTTCAACAGATCATTGACCTCTTGGCTGCAATCCTCATGTGACCCTGACATCTGTTGATGCCGTTGGTTTCAGGAGAATTGTGTTTGGATGCCTTTCTGCTTCATTTAAAATCCATTTATTGACTTAAATGCACTTTCATGCAAGTCCAGGCTAGTTTATGCAGTTTTTTGCTGATTTGGATCAGTGTAGCTATGTTTTTGAGTAGCAAAAGTGTGGCTGGTGGACCAGCATGGGTCTTTCAGGTGAAGCTGATTGAAAAGGAAAGCCTTTCTGATTAAGCTTGTTAAGAAGCCTGGTGGGACACCAGCAAACCAGCATCCTACGTGGACCACCTGCATCCAAATCACAACATGTCCTGCATGGTGACCAGCTGTGCTGCTGTTTTGATCAGAGTGAAGCGGACCAGATGATCTCTGGGAAGCAGTTTTGGGATTTCTGTGTCTTGGGAATGAGTTTCAGGGTTTTTTGGGTGGGTCACGAGATCTATTTTTGGAAATACTTTAGACTCTTCTGCCTCCAGATGTTGTTTGTGTGTTTATGTTTTTGTGTATTCTTGGTTGCATTTTCAAAGACAGCATCTCCTTGACAACCCATCATATGATGTGGTTAGTGGTGCAGTCATGGCTGAAGAAGAAGTTGCTATCATGCTATGGTGTATGTTTGATTAGTAAATGTCTGTTGAAGGAAAACATTCATGGGGAGGCTGTAGGTAATTGCATTTGGATTTGGTAATGAATGGTTATTTGAGACTGTTGGTTAAATTTGCAATACTCAAAACAGCCTTGTTTCTCTCTTGGAGTTATAAGACTTAAAATTACAAACATGTGAATCTATTTCCTCATGAGGGACAAATGTGCCTCAAGGGCCAATAGGTTCCATCATATTTCTTTTCTGTTCTGTTCTATATATATATATATATATATATATATATATAATTGTGATATAAATTTTCATCTTTAAAATTTAAGTGCAAGACCATACAGTAAATAATAACTTGTTTTTTTTTTTTTTGTTTTGTTTTTTTTCCTGCACAATCGGTAAGAAACATGAATGGGCAGGTATTATAGATGCCAATATTATAGATGAAATTCAACTAATAGATATTTTTAATCCGTCCTTTTACAGTCGCTTCATTACACTTTGAATACTTGCGGCTTAAAGCTATAGATTTTTTAATTGTACGTAAGTTTTTAAAGGTCAAAAAGGATAGACCACAAAATTAATTTAATTATATCCAGCCAGTTTCCAGACAGAGAGAGAGAGAGAAGTAGGGAGTGGGAGACAAACAGAGAGAAATTCCTCCAGGGTCCCTCCCCTGTGGTTTGTTATGTGCACAATCTGAAGAATGCGTGTGTATGGGCTCCAGCCAAAACCACAAGCCCAACTCCCTTACAGTGGTCTATCCAATAATACCACTTGATTTATTACCTGGATTTGGCAACTAGTAGCAGGTTGCACGGCACAGGTCTTCAAATATTTTGTGGGTGTGCAATAAGACATTGCTCATACCAAATGGAATCTTCCAGAGAAATTGGTTGAAGGTGTATGTGTTCAGGTTATACAATTCCTGTTGTGTATGTCCTTGCAGAGTCACGAGGATATGTGGACAGCATGACACATACATCTATGTCATCCGACGGAGAGCTCTTTCACTCTGATGTCACAGGAAGTCCTGCCTCCTGTCAAAGGATGTTTGGATCTCTGCACTCTATGTCCACCCCCAGCCCATTGGTCAATACAGACAGGTACAGTCTGTCAATCAACCACAGCAATCAATAGGGATGCACAATATATCGGTACCATATCAGTTATCAGTTGATATTGGGTGTTTAGAATGGTATTTGCATGTTATTTTTATGTGATAGTTCAAATGCTACAGAATGTAACAGAAGGTTCAAACGCTCACTGATACTTCAGAAGGAAACAAAATGCATTAAGAGTTGGGGGGTGAAAACTTTTTGAGTTTGAACATCAGGATAAATTTAACTTATTTTGTCTTCTGGGAAACATGTAAGTATCCTCTGTCACTTCTGAAGGGCAGCACTAAATGAAAAAATGATATTTAGGCAGAAATGTGCACATCTTCATTCTGTTCAAAAGTTTTCACCCCCTGGCTCTTAATGCATCATTTTTCCTTCTGAAGCATCAGTGAGTGTTTGAACCTTCTGTAATAGTTGCATATGAGTCCCTCAGATGCATCTCAAAATCATACAGTCATTGTTAAAAAGGGTTCAAATACATAAAAATGCTGAAATACCAAAGAATTTGTGGGACCTGAAGGATTTTTCTGAAGAACAGCGGACAGTTTAACTGTCCAGGACAAACAAGGGACTCATGAACAACTTAAAAACTGAACTAAACAACTAAAAATCACTGAACAACTAAAAATCACTTAAAAAAAATAAATTAAAAATACAGCTGTGGATCATTCAGGTAACAACACAGTATTAAGAATCAAGTGTATGTAAACTTTTGAACTGGATCATTTTTGTAAATTCAACTATTATTTTCTCTTGTGGACCACATGTAAATGTCTTTTATGTGAAATATTTTATTCAGGTCAGTACTAAATTAAAAATAATTGACATTTTGCAAATTTTGCAAGGTGTATGTAAACTTTTGACCTCAACTGTATATTATATAGCAATAATTTACTATATTTTATAGTAATAATTTTTGACTAGTTTGTAGTATCAGCCAAAATTTAAATATTACTTAATTCCTAGAGATCAATCAAAACCGTTCCCACCCAAATGATGTAAATGCCGGCTTTTCAGTAACAACAGGCTACATGTGTGGTCTATTGTGTATCTAGTCTATATTTAACAATGTATAAACACATAGTAGGGTGTGTTTGTCTATGCACAGGATATGTAAGATAACACTTGTGCTGCTTTCTCTTCTCCATGCAGTCCCACCCCAGCTCATTCCTGGTTAGAGGGTGGATCCAGCACCCCCTTGAGTCACTACACCCCTCAGCCCTCTCCACCAATTACTCTCTCGGCTCCCAACTCCCACAGTTCCCCTCGCGGAGCACCTCGCGGCCTGTCCTCCTCTCTGGATGTCGGGGGACTGGAGAGCAGCCTGCTGGAGGCGGTGGAGGGTCTTGAGGCTCTGGGTCTGGATGTGGCTCAGCCTCCTCTTCTGCCCCTGAAGAGACGAGGGACTGAAGGCTCAGAGACCATGTTCCCACTTAGCAGGAGTGTAATCAGCACGTCCTATGCTAGTCACAACACCTCACCTACCCGATCTACACCAAGTCCAGGTTTGCAGCGTGTTTATTTGTAAAAACGCACACACAGCCAGATTAAAATGTTACATATAATGCGATATTATGCTTATTTGCAGATTTCATGGCCAGTAAACCGGAAAATGTGAAGTTTGTTCAAGATACATCAAAGTTTTGGTACAAGCCAGACATCTCGAGAGAGCAAGGTAACAATATTAGATCCTCAGTAGGCCTATTTGAGTCTTTTTAAAGGGATAGTTCACCCAAAAATGAAAATTCTGTCATTAATTACTCACCCTCATGTCGTTACAAACCCGGAAGATCTTCGTTCATCTTCAGAACAAAAATAAAGGTATTTTTGATGAAATCTGAGAACTTTCTGACCCTGCATAGACAGCAACTACCACATTAAAGGCCCAGAAAGGTAGTAAGGACATCATTAAAATAGTCCATGTGACATCAGTAGTTCAACCTTAATTTTATGAAGCTACGAGAATACTTTTTGTGCGCAAAGAAAACAAAAATAGCGACTTACTCATAACATTACAGCTGAACCACTGATGTCACATGGACTATTTTAATGATGTCCTTACTACCTTTCTGAGCCTTGAGCGGGATTTCATCAAAAATATCTGCATTTGTGTTCTGAAGATGAACGAAGGTCTTACTGGTTTGGAACGACATGAGGATGAGTAATTAATGACAGAATATTAATTTTTGGGTGACTATCCCTTTAAATATGAAAATAGCCATGGGGCTATACATTATCAATCAAAAGCTTGGGGTTATTTTTTTTTTGTTATTGTTTGTTTGTTTGTTTTTGAAAGGAACCTGCATTTATATATATATATATATATATATATATATATATATATATATATAAAATACAGGAAAACAGTATATTGTGAAAATATGTAATCATTTAAAATAGATTTTCAAAACGTTATTTATTCCTGTGATGGCAAGCCATTACTCCAGTCTTCAGTGTCACATGATCCATCAGAAATCATTTTAATACGTTGATTTGCTGCTCATTTATCATTATTATTATCAGTGATGAAAAGAGTTGTGCTGATTAATATTTTTATGGAAACTGTGGTTCATTTTTTTTTAATGATTCTTTGATGAGTAGAAACCTCCAAGCATTTATTTTAAATAGAAATATTTTTTTCACATGAAAGTCTTTGCTGTCACTTTTGATCAAGTTAATGTGTTTTTCTTGAATTAATGTATTTATTTATTTTTTTAAAAGTTGCTTCCATCCCTCACAGCCTTGTTGTTTTTCACTCACTACTTTTTTAAAACAGACTGAAACTAGTTCAGCTGTTTTCAATCATACTAATCAATGGAAATTCTTTATAAACTCCATTAACTGAATAATTTTGTTCAGATTTCTATCAAGCAGTAAAAAAACATTCACCAGTTTATTTGCCTCCTTATCAGCATCTGTGCCAGTGCTGCATTTTCCAATATTTATTTATTTTTTTTTATTTTTTTTAAGCAGCGCTCAAAGTAATACTGATTTTGGACAACAACAACAACAAAAAAAGATAACTGATACAAATAACTGTTTTTAACAATTTTCAAAAAGTTTTTTTCATTGTGCATTCCAGTTAATCTCAGTCAAACAGCAGTTGGATTATTTTGATAAAAGTAAAAATAACAAAAAATACAGCTAACTAACACAATGAAACAATAAAAACATGATAACATAAAAAAAATTATTTTTGATCTGTTTTGCAAATAAACTCTTCATATATAAATGTATCTATTTTCTATTTTTTATTTTATTTGTTGTAGCTATTGCCGTTCTCAAGGATAAAGAGCCTGGTTCCTTCATCATCAGAGACAGTCACTCGTTCAGAGGAGCTTATGGATTGGCCATGAAGGTGGCCACGCCCCCACCCTCCGTCCTACAGCAAAGCAGAAAAAGTAAGAGCATGCTACATATGCATTGCTTTTTATAATAACTCTCACATTTCCACTCACTCAAGGTGAACAATGACACAATGCCCATAAACTGTACAAGTTTTGAGAGCATATGTGACCCTGGACCACAAAACCAGTCATGAGGGTCAATTTTTTGAAACTGAGATACAACTATTTGAAAATCTAGAACCTGAGGGTGCAAAAAAAAAAAAAAAAAAAAAAAAAATCAAAATATTGAGAAAATCACCTTTAAAGTTGTCTAAATGAAGTTATTAGCAATGCATATTACTAATCAAAAATTAAGTTTTGATATATTTATGGTAGGAAATTTACAAAATATCTTCATGGAACATGATCTTTACTTAATATCCTAATGATTTTTGGCATTAAAGAAAAAACGATCATTTTGACCCATACAGTGTATTGTTGGCTATTGCTACAAATATACCCGTGCTACTTAGGATTGGTTTTGTGGTCCAGGGTCACATATGTGATTTAAAAAGTACATTCTGTGGAAAACATCCAACCCAGTTTCAGATTTAAGACCAGCGGTTTGTAATGGCCAACACTTTGTCTGCATAAAAGGGCAAATATGAACTCTCCATTGAGTCTGAAAGCACAGGGCAACTCATTGAAATTAGAAACGCTGAAATATTTGATGGAGTTTAAGACCCTGGAGAGCAGGACGTCCCAACACTATTGTGTGAGGAACAGCTGAATGAGTGTGAACACAGCTGGAGCATTCATATCTAGAGCCCCTCCGTAAACACAGTGTGTCTCTCAATCAGAGGAAGGAAGGGAGGCACACACACACAAACACACACTCTGTCCGCCTCCTTCTGATTCACAATTCTAGATTGCTCCTTAACAGGGGTTTCACCGTTTTTTTTTAGCTATTTATTCTGTGTCATGAAAAATTCAATTTAGCTTTATCTTTTGAGATAAGAGTTCATTGTATGAAAACATACTCTGTCTATTTTCAACATAGGATGCGCCTGCTGTTCAGAAACTTGGCCTGGCCAGTCAGGGTGAGGTATTAAGGAGGAAGTAGGATATATTGTTGTTTCCAAACACCAGATGAGCTAATGATTACAATAAAATGCAGGAAAGTCCTTCTGAAGGATCTCAAAGTTGAAACAATCAGCTTAAATGCTCTTTATAACAACATCCCTGATGATTTCAGAGCTACGTTCATTGTTTGTACGCCACATTTCCACACAGATTTTGTTCGCCTGTTCTTTAAGGTTGTTATTTAAGCAGTTAATTAACTTACTAAACCCATAACACAGTGATATATCTCATTTCATGTATGAAGAGAGCATTTAATAGGACAGCAGCAAAAAACAGTCAGATTCATTCTAACGGTCTAACTTTTGCTTGCAGACATTGGTATGTTGGGAATTCTAAACACAGTTGGAGACAATGTTGAGATCTCTTCTGAAACCTTAGGAGCCACAAGTGAGATACTGAATACTGAATTCTTAGGAAAAAAAAAAAAAAAAAAGAAAATCTAAACTGGGTTTTTGCCCTTAATCACAACATTGTTTAGGAGAAACAGTTGAGATATTAGATTGATTTTGTTCATGATTTTTTTTCCTCCTTTTGATTCTATCTTCTTATTAGAATGGGGGGTCTTTCTGAATTTGGTCAACACCTCTATTTCCATCTTGATACTGCATGTGTTATTACTTGGTCATTGAAAATAATTTTGCATATGAAGTCATTTCCTGTCTCTGTTCACAGTGGGCGATCTGTCCAATGAGCTGGTGCGGCATTTCCTGATCGAGTGCACACCGAAAGGAGTGCGGTTAAAAGGCTGCCCCAACGAACCTTATTTTGGTAAGTGTCTGTTAGTGTCTGTGGTAATTTGAACGAAGACATGAGTGCTGGTCAGAGCTTCATCATTGCATGGTCAGGAGCTCCCTCTAGTGGCCGTAATCAATAGAATCATGCAACTACACTACCAGTCAAACGTTTTTGAACAGAAATGTTTTTTTTAAAGAAGTCTCTTCTGCTCACCAAATCAGCGTTTATTTGATCCAAAGTATAGCAAAAACAATACAATTTTGAAATATTTTTATTAAAATAACTGCTTTCTATTCAAATATATTTCAAAATGTAATTTATTCCTGTGATCAAAGCTAAATTTTCAGCATCATTACTCCAGTCTTCAGTGTCACATGATCCTTCAGAAATCATTCTAAAATGATTTGCTGTTCAAGAAAATTAATTTAATTTAATTTAATTATTATTATTTAATATTTTTATTATTATTATTATCATCATCATCGTCATCATCAATATTTAAAATATTCAGGATTCTTTGAAAGATCTAAAGATCAGCATTTATCTGAAATAAAAAGGTTTTGTAACATTTTACACTATACATTTCAAAAGCATGGAATCAGTTTGAATCAGTTTGAAATCACAGGAATAAATTACATTTTGAAATATATTCAAATAGAAAACAGTTATTTTAAATAGCAAAAATATTTATATATTTTGCTGTACTTTGGATCAAATAAATGCAGGCTTGGTGCGCAGAAGAGACTTTTAAAAAAAAAAAAACAAAAACATTAAAAATCTTTTAAAAAAACTTTTGACTGGTAGTGTAGTCGTTTCCCTTTTTTCCCTTCTTTGATAAACTTTCTGTGTATCAAAGCACAAATGTTTTCAGCACTGATATGATAAAAATATTTATTGAGCACTAAATCAGTATATCAGAATGATTTTTTAAGGATCATGAAACCCTGAATCATGCTGAAAATCCATATTTGTAATTACAGAAACTAATTACATTATATCTTTAAAAATAGAAAAGAGTCGTTTTAAATTGTAATAAGTCGGCTATTGCCGACTCCAAAATTCAGAACAGTAGTGTATATATTTTTAATTAATCAAATTTCAACAACCATGCATTGTTATTCTATGAAAAGTATGGTAAAACATTTAGCTAAGCTTAGAAATGTTGTGTTTCCTGTATATACAGGAAGTCTCACAGCTTTGGTGTGTCAGCATTCAATCACACCCTTGGCTTTACCATGCAGACTCATCATTCCAAACAGAGGTATGTTATGAAATTAGTGTGTGTCTGTGTGTGTTTTATATTTTTAGTGTTTTTGAGCTAACTGAAGATTTCTTTTAGACCCTCTAGAGGAGTTAAATGAATCTTCATCACAAACATCTACAAACTCTGCAGCAGAGCTGCTCAAACAGGGAGCAGGTAACAAGATATCTTTGTGCATGTTGACCAATATCAGTGATTATTTTATCTCATCCATGTGTTAATGTGTTAATGTGTGTTTGTTGTTCCTTAGCGTGTAACGTGTGGTTCCTGGGCAGTGTGGATTTGGAGTCTCTGACTGGAGTTCAGGGTGTTCAGAAGGCCACTACAGTGATTTTCAGCATGGATCCACCATCCACATCAACTGTCGTTCACTTTAAAGTGTCTGCACAGGGAATCACCCTCACAGACAACCAGAGGAAGTTAGTCTGTCTCTTTATATTTCTGTTTCTAAAAGGGATAGTTCACCCAAAAATGAAAATTCTGTCTTTAATTACTCGCCGTCATGTCGTTCCAAAACTGCAAGACCCTCGTTCGTCTTCAGAACACAAATTAAGATATTTTTGATGAAATCCAAGAGCTTTCTGACCCTGCATAGACAGCAACACAACTGACACGTTCAAGGCCCAGAAAAGTAGTAAGGAAATCATTAAAATAGTCCATGTGACATCAGTGGTTCAACGTAATTTTATGAAGCAAAGAAAATACTTTTTGTGCACAAAGAAAACAAAAAGAACGACTTTATTCAAGAATTTCTTCTCTTCTCGCTATGCGTTCACGAGAGTACCACAATGTGTCAATTTAAATTTATACACTTACACACAAAAACATCACATATGTATATACATATAATGTTGTCCTGAGTTTTTATATTAATGTGTGTTTCCAGATTGTTCTTCAGGAGACACTATGCTGTCAACACAGTGATATTCTGTGCCCTGGATCCTCAGGACAGGAAGTACGTAACACGCACACACATATACAGAGTGCGCCCTTGTTTGGACATTTGTTTGCCTGCTTTTCATTCATCAGGGTTCGTACAAGGTGCTTAAAGTGCTTGAAGTACTTGAATTTGACTTTCTGAAACTTAAACCTTGAAAGTAGCAGTATTCCTGAAGATGTACTTGAAAAGTGCTTAAATTATTGAAAGGCATAAATAAAATAAGCATTAATTTTTTTTTAACAAGTACATATCTTTTCACAAATTCATGCAATTCAAAAAACATCATACTTTTTTTCGCTTATTTCAGTTAATGTCTTATAACTAGCGAGCAAAGTACTGACAATTCGATTGATTCAAACTCTTGACTTCGGTCATTCATTTCAAGTGATTTACTAACAAAAGCCAAATGAAATTAAAAGCACCATTCATTTTCGAATTTCGACATCCCTTGTAATGATTTTATAAACCACATAGTGATGGGTAAAAGGGAGCTTTACCAAACTAAGAATGAGTTAAACCAATGCGTCACAAAATGATTTACTCTTTTGAAGCAGTCCAGTCGGATTGCGTCGGGATTTCAAATTGTGCATCGCAAATCATTTGATTTAGATCGGGACTTTGGAGCGGGTTCGTGAATCATTTGACTTAGATCAGGATTTCAAATCATGTATTGCAAATCATTTGATTTAGATCGTAACTTTGCATATCACGAATCATTTGACTTCGATCGGGACTTTAAAATGTGTATCGCAAATCATTTGATTTAGATCAGAACTTTGTGTACTGTGAATCATTTGATTTAGATCGGGACTTCAAATTGCGTATCGCAAATAATTTGATTTAAATCAGGACTTCGGAGCGGGTTCGCGATTCATTTGACTTAGATCAGGACTTTAAATCACATATCGTGAATCATTTGATTTAGATCAGAACTTTGCGTATCACTAATCATTTGATTTAGATCAGGACTTCAGAGCGCATATCGCAAATCAATTGATTTAGATCAGAATGGGTTCGTGAATCATTTCACGAATTGAATGATTCAAATCAAATGATTTGCAATACACAAAGTTCCGATCTAAGTCAAATGATTTGTGATCCGTGTTCTGAATCCTAATCTGAAATGATTAGTGGATTGTGAATCATTAGATTCAGATCAGCACTTCGGGTGCAGGTTTGTGACTCATTTGATTCAGTTTAGGACTTCGGAGCATGTACGCCGAATTATTTGTTTTTTAGGATTTCGGAGTGGTTTCGCGAATCATTTTGTCTTAAATGCTAGAAAACATCAAACAATTAAGGCAATACAGTTATAAAAACAAAACAAAGAAAGTATACACAAATACAAATCCCTTAAGAAAATTAACCATGGTTTTACTATAGTGAAAATGTAGTTGTAATACTTTGCATGTGCTTGACTCTATTTTTGTTATTTTGTTTTAATAGTAGATTTTTATCTATTTATCTTTTTTTAGAATTTGAAAGAGAAGACATTGTTTGATAAGTGAGATCTCTGATTGAAGCCCTTGAAAATCAAAAAAATAGTGCTTACAAACAAATCCTTCTGGAATTTCATTTTACAGTATCTGTACGAACCCTGATTCATTATCTAGTTCAGTTAATAGAGTCTTAATAAAGCAGTCTTAAATTTTTACATTTGTAAAGAAACCTTCTGTTTTAACCACATTTAATTTAATTTGTTTGGTGTAAAAGTGGGTTTTTATGGGATGTTCTGACTTCTTCACTGCACTCTTTACAGGTGGAAACGAGATGGATGTACAGCTGCAAAGTAAGTCTTCCTCCATCACCTTCTGTTTTAATCAGGCCATGTCCATCCTGAATTAGTGCTGGTTATGTATTTGAGTGTGTACATTTATTCATAGTTGTGTACGTGTGTGTTTAACAGGATCTTCGGCTTCATTGCGAGGAAAAGTGGGAGCAGCACAGAGAACGTGTGTCACCTGTTCGCCGAACACGACCCAGAGCAGCCGGCCAGCGCCATTGTCAACTTTGTCTCTAAAGTGATGATCGGCTCTCAGAAGACCAAATAGAAAAAACATTAGCAGAGATTTCTGCTGAACTGTGACGGGAACACACTCTACATCCTTGATTTTAAATGTCGAAGAGGAAAGCGTATTTACAGTTTCCCTGCTGTTATGTGACCGCTTTTACTCGCCGATGATGTTGAGACAGTGAAACATCAGTATTGGAATGGGTGAAACTTTATTTTATGTTGGATTCTCCCTGTTTTTGGGACAAGATATACAGGGACATCGCTAAACTAATCCCCATCATTGGGATCAGGAACAAATTTTAAAGGTGGTCCGCCCCTTTTCACAAGGCCCAGGATGACATTCCCAATTGTCCCCTCTAATGATGGCCAAGAAGATCAATTCCACAGGAAGTCTTTGAAATCTATGCAGGACTGTTGCATCACAGGACTCATCCAGAAGGGGGCGCCACACTTCTACTCATTCACACGGTCTGCTCAAAGCAAACTTAAAAGCCTAAGGTGAAAAACTATGAATTTTTATTTTATTGTATGTGTATATGTATATGTTTTTTTTTTTTAAAAACTTATTTCTAAGTTCCTTGGTTTTGTTCGGAAATAAAAATGATGGAGGTGTGTGGGCACATATATCCAAAAGATGCAGACCAAAGAGCATTTTGCATATCAATTTACAAAATGTTAAATGTTTTTTGATTTTACATATGTGTATACATTATCAAATACTACTATTAACATTTTATAGCTCAAAGTATTCAATTGTTTATCTCTGTATTTGTTTATAAGTGGTGAGCTAACATTTTCAGTCAATGAAGCATAAAGCATATTGGCTTTAACTTTGTTTATATATTTGGAAATATTTATCTTATAACTCATATTCTGTGTATACTCGTCTCTTACTCATCTATGCGGCATGAGAGTTAAACCGTCAACAACACATTACTCATGTGAATGCAGTACTTCTGACTTTATTTTTTTTAACTGAACAAGTGTGTAAATGCATGATCAAAGAGGATTTTTTGCAATAAATGTTTCTCTTGGAATTCATCTGAATCAGACCGAAATGTGCAAGTGCCATTACTTTTCTTACTTTAAGAAACGAGGACTAAGTTTTCATCACAAAAGCTATTCTGTACTTTCCTTGTACTGTGTAACGCTTTGGTTTATTTGTAAATTAATGATTCATGGACTGTATACATGCAGAGAATACAATATTAAAGAAATTGTATGGTACTAAATTGAAGCAGCGTTTGTCATGTACTGTGCTAAAAGGACATCTGTCATCAGCTTCCTCCTTAAAGGGTCATGAAACCCCAGACTACTTTTTCTGAGATTTGAGCAGAGGTGGTTGTGTTGCACATCATATATGACAATGTTAGCATCCATTAATTTTAATTGTTGGAGAAAACTGGTTAATTTTGAGGTTTTTTGCTCTATTTTCGTCGGGGTCTCATAATTATTCATGAGGCTGCGTTCTTATCCTATGAGAATACCCTTCGCCTAATTATTCACGACAGCGCGTGCTGATTTGCTATGACAGATGCTTCAAACTGTGAGATTGCGTGCAATAACTGAGAGAAACGTTAAAGGGGTCATCGGATGCAAACGTCACTTTTTCCTGTTGTTTGAACATTAATGTGTGTTGGCAGTGTATGTGCAAATCTACCCTATAATGATAAAATCTGTAAAATCTTTTAATTAATCTGTAAAAATAATATCTCCTTTTTCAAATCGAGCCGTTCTCAGATGCCTGTCGGTGTGGCGTCACACTCACAGAGGCCGCTCCCACGATAGTTGATTGACATGAGCGTTTTACCTCAGATCAGCTGTCACAGTCCAGTAACTTTCCTTGTTTCGATGCTAAAGCAGGGATGTAAGTTAGACAAGAATATCTCAGATTGAGCGATTGAGGTGTTGTGTTGCTGGATGTAATAATGAACATATTGGTCGTCATTTATTCCCGACATCTGAGCCGCTGAAGATGCAGTGGATTACGTTTGTTTGTGAATGGAATGCGCCTCCCGATCTACATATATCCGTCTATGTTCGCGCGAATCATTCGTGATCCAGCTTCACTTACAGCAGAAGTGAGTATAAGTGTTTTTTAATGAACCTTTGCAATCGCCTTTACTTATAACGTGGTAGTTAGGAAGTTTAGCGGCTAAATGCGACTAAAGTAAACAAGCTCGTCATTCCACGGAGAGAAGAGAGGGGCGGGGAGAGCAGAGCTCATTTGCATTTAAAGGAACAACCCCTTAGAATGAGATGATTTTTGCAGAGCTCATTTTGACAAGGTAAAAAGAGAATTTTTGAGAATTTTTAATCAAAGTATATTAAAGACTTTTCATTAAGACCCTAAAGAATCATATCAACTTGTGGAAAATGGGCATCCGATGACCCCTTTATTTGGATTGAAGGAGAGTGTTTGTTGTTGTAGTAGAGTTCGGCAAAAACGAGATTCATTCATAAGGTAAGTGTAATAGTGGTTTACGTTTAACGCAACCCATCAAAAAGATTATAAATGCCGCAAAATAATCCTTAAAAGTTAATAGAGGTGCAACAGCACGTTCATATATATGTTTTTGATGCAGAGTGAAAATGCCTGTGCATTTATTTGTGTTGTTAACTCAATGGGAGCGAAATGAAACTGTCTGAACCCGAAGTTGACTCTCTCCCCTCTTCCCCCTCTGCTCCGCAGTGCACCATGCCCACTTTTGAAGCATTTTTCAAAACTATGGTGAGAACTAACCAGTGCCGAAACAGGTGGGTTTCATGACCCTTTAAAGGAACACTCCACTTTTTTTGAAAATAGCCTTTTTTTAAAGAATTTTTCATAAAGCTACTGAAAAATCTGTATGTTGTTAAACAACAGTACAGTCCATTTAACAGTGTACTTCCATCCCTCACAGCCTTGTTTTCATTCCTGTCAAAAATTAAATATGGCTACCCTAAGGTTTATAGACTTTTTGCCTGCTGGAGGAAGTTCTTATATGGCATGATCAGTCACATGACATCTAGAACTGAGATGACTGGCTCAAAAAAAACCTCATGAAGCAAAAGATGGCAGAATTCAGGTTGTGTACTTCCAGGACTGTGTGCTCCAGCCAAGCAGCTGCCATTGAGATGAATGGGAATGATAACGGCTAGCCATTTCCATGTATGCTACAACTCTTTGATTTGGATAAACAGGCTGAAACAAAGATTTATTTCTTATGTAGTAGGGACTTTGAATGTGTCGTATGACAAGAAAATGATACTGTACTGTAGCAGCTGTAGTAAAACCATGGTTAATTTTGTAGTTACTTTGGTTTTACTGTAAATGCTGTACTTAATTATTAGTGTAGTTACTATAGATATGCTATCGATTTTTTTTTTTTTTTTTTTTGTCGCTACTATGGTTTTACTGAAAGTTTTGTAGTAAAATCACGGTTAATTTTGTAGTTACTTTGGTTTTACTGTAAATTCTGTTTTTTAAAACCATGTTTTATTTTTACTGTGGTTTTACTGTAAATGCTGTACTAAAACCATGTTTATTGTTGTATTGTTTTTCCAAAAAAAAAAAAAAGTTAAACCATGGTAACTGTAGTAAAACTGTGGTTATTTTTTGTAGTTACAGTTTTCTTTAAAAAAAAAAAAAAAAAAAAAGTTAGTTTTTGAGTTTTGGAGTTAGTTTTGCTTAAAGACAAAAAGGTTTTACTACAAAAACATTGTAACTGTAGTAATTTTTTATTTTATTTTATTTAAATTTTTTTTCAGCTTTACTTAAAAAAAAAAAAAAATCATTGTTAGACCATGGTTACTTAAGTAAAACCATGGATTATTTTTATTATGGTTTTACTGTAAATGCTTTATTAAAACCATGTTTATTGTTGTATTTACTATTGTTTTACCAAAAACAAAATATTTAACAGTTAAACCATGGTAACAAGTTGAACTATGGTAACTGTAGTAAAACCATGGTTTATTTTGTAATTATTATGATTTTACTACCAAAACAAACAAAAAACAGTTAAACCATGGTCATTTTCTTCTTCTTTTTTTTTTTTTTTTTTACAAAATAAACCATGGTTTTACTGCAGTTACCATTTACTGCAGTTTTTTTTTTTTTAGCTTTACTTTTAAAAAAAAATCATTGTTAGACCATGGTTACTTTAGTAAAACCATGGATTACTTTTAGTATGGTTTTACTGAAAATGCTGTAGTAAAATCATGGTTTATTTTGTAGTTACTAAGATTTAACTACAAAAATCTTAATTAAACCATGGTTACACTAGTAAAAGCATGGTTAAGTTTTGTAAAGGATCTTGGTTTGACAATCTCAAAGACATTGATTCAGCATAATGTGGTAGACTGCAGGTGGCATGAGCTCACCGTATTCTCTGGAGAGAGAGAGAGAGAGTAGTATAATGGTTTGCTTATTCAGAGGTTTGGTCGGATAAAAAGATAGTGTCTCACTTGTTCAGATGTGATTACTGATTAAACAAACTGCCCCTTTATACGGGCTCAGGGCAAGGGGGTGGAGGTGGAAATTAAACAAGAAAGAATGAGACACAAAGAAACTCAGAAAGAGAGCAAATTTTCTGAGTCAGCTAAGCTGGATTTCTCCAGCGCAGCGCCCCCTTCTGGCCCACCCTCCCAAATACAACAAGCTTAGTGTGCTTTCTTACTTTTCTGTTTCTTTAACCTTCTCACTATGAGCTTCAGTCTGATTGAGAGGAATGCCAGTCATGCAGTTCTCCAGACACACACACACACACACACACAATTCATCTCAACACCCCGCAGGTCTCCACATGTTTGCATAAACACACGCATTGGAAAAGAGTCACAGTCGGGAGAGTTTGATTAAGCGCTGTCAGTGTATTACACATATATAAAACAAAGACCTGTGTGTGTGTACGTCTGGAGAGCTGTGTCAGGCATTCCTCTTCGTCAGACTCACGGTCACGACTGGGAGCTGTGTGTTTTCTTGTGTATGTTTAGTTTTGCACGTTTTGCTTGCCGTTGAGTTCCAGCATCACGCCGGGAGTGTGAGCTTTGGCCATAAAGGCACATTGTGAGGGGCGGCTGTGTCATAAGCGTGGCCCTGGGGTGGTGTTTTCTGTATGGATACAGACTTTGACCCTGAGCTTAATTATTTGTGGGTTGAGGGTGCAAGAGGTCACTGGAAATTTGTATTTGAATGAAATGTGATAGACAGGGGTACGTGCAATACGTGGTTGGGTGTTTCTGGTGCATTTTGCTGCTGTGATGAGAGATGTGGGAGAGGGTTTTTTTTTTTTTTTTTAACTGGATTACTGATATAATCCCCTTTTTTACTGATCTATTAATTTAAAAAATACATTAAAAATGCAATTCAAACAGAACATGACTTAAATACACCTTTTCTATAATAAGAATTTTTAACTTTACTAAATTTTGTTTTATTTTTTTAAAAAATGAATAAAAAGGCTCATTAAAAATGAAATTCTCAAAAAGAAAACCCCTATTGCTATTTTATTAGTGTAAATATATTGCTTATTAATTTTATTTGTAAAAAAGCCATGTATTTTTATTTATATTGTGTATATACTGTGTGTGTGTATACACACACACACACACACACACAGTAAACTATATATACAGTATACTATATATACACGTTATATATGTAAGTTTAAAGTATATACATTATAAGGAAAGGATGTGAAGTGTGGCTAAGTACAGTGACCCATTCTCAGAACTTGTGCTCTGCCTTTAACCCATCCAAGTGCACACACACCCAGCCCTCAGAGCAGTGGGCAGCCATATTGCTGCGGCACCCGGGGAGCACCTCAGTCATGGTATCGAGGATGGAGAGAGCACTGATCATTCACTCCCCACACCTGCCGGACAATCCCTGCTGGACCTGAGATTCAAACCCGCAACCTTCAGGTCCAACTCTCTAACCATTAGGCCATGATAGAGTAGTATATATACTATAGTATAAAGTGTGTGTATATACACACACACATATTTAAAGTATATACGCACAGTATACTATATATACACATATTATATCATATGTATATCATATGTCACATATTATATCTATATGTTTATATATATATATATATATATATATATATATATATTTAAAGTATATACATCGTATGTATATAGTATATATACTATACTATAAAGTGTATATATACGCATATATTTAAAGTATATACACACAGAGTATACTATAAATACACATTATTTATCTATATATATCTATATATACCGTATACTATATATACACGTTATATATGTAAGTTTAAAGTATACACACACACACACACACAGTATACTATATATATATATATGTATATACATTAAACTATATATACGTTATATATGTGTATATTTCAAGTATACACACACACAGCATACTATATATACGTTATATATATGTATATAAAGTGTACACACACACAGTATACTATATATATATACAGTATACTATATATACATTATATATGTATACATTTAAAGTATATAATATACATATATTCTTTGTCTGTTTTTATGATTATGTCATTAATTGATCTTTACCATACATCTCTGCCATATGTACATCAACTTGACATAGTTACCACTAGTAAGCTACTACTAAATTACAAAATTACTATTGTAAAAACTTTAATTTGCTGTAAAGTTGCTTTGCAACGATATGTATCGTGAAAAGCGCTATACAGATAAATTTGAATTGAACACACAATATACTATATATATACAGTATACTATATATACGTTATATAATATACACACAGTATACTATACATATATGCAGTATACTATATACATTATATATGTTAATATTTAAAATATACACACACGAACACACAGTATACTATATATATATATATATATATATACAGTGTACTATATATACGTTACATATGTATACATTAAAAAATATACACACACAGTACACAATATATACATTAGATATGTATAGGTTTATAGTATATAATACACACACAATATACTATATATATATATATACAGTATAATATATATACATTATATGTTTATGTTAAAAGTATATACACACAGTATACTTTATATATAGTATACTATATATACCTTATATATGTATATATTAAAGTATACACACACACACACACTTTAATAATTCATTGCATTGGTAAATATATATATATATATATATATATATATATATATATATATATATATATATATATATATATATATATATACATTTTACATTGTTTTACATTGTTAATATATTTTACAATGATTAAGAACTGTACATTCATATTTATTCACAGTGTAAGAAATAAAGTTGCTTTTACTTGATGGTTACACCACATGATACATTTAGAGTTACTAAACTGAAACTTTGCTTATAAGTGATAAAAAGTTTTTTCAAATTCACATGAAACTACCATGAACTTGCAAGAACTTGCACATTTTTTAACCTGGATTTTTTCCTTTATCATGGACACGTTTTTTCCTTCAACATTATCACAAAAGCCACACGTGACCTTCATGGCAATCCTATGGATGTGCACAAACACCCGAAAAGCCAAGACCTTGTTGTATACCTCCTTCCTGTGTGTTTGTGAGTGTGTGAGTGAAACAGATCTGCTGGGGTGGGGGGGTTGAAGGGATGACCTCATCAGGAAAGGAAACTTTCCCACAGTCTGTACACAAAGCCTGCTGTCAAAAGGTGAACTGAAAGAGAAAAAGAAGAAATTTAACACACTGGATAAAAAAAGGCCTAATCTCAATATACAACCTCTCTAAAAAAGACATCTCAGCTCAAATATTTAGCAGCGAATAAATAGTGGCTCTCACTCACGTCAAATTTGTTCCAGAAAAGATTCCTGAGACGATGCTGAGGTGCCATTTTGTCTTGTCTTATTGCCAAGCTCTTAACAGCCATCGTGAGAGGGATCATCGGTTTATCGCGCAAACAAATATTTTCTTAATGACTGTCAACGTATAATACATGACACATGTCTTTCTTAAACACTCTTGACATGTTTAATTCCTCGTTGGGACACGTGAATGCAATCGGGCTTACAGTCGTAGGCGTTTCTGATTAGCCGAGGCATGCGATGGCTGATAATTACGGATGGAGGCCAAGTGCACGAGTTATGCCTCCGCAACAGAACACTGGACCGATGATGTTTTGCTATTAAACCGGCAAGTGTTTTTGTCTGGCTCGCAGATTGCAGCGGTTTCTAAATGAACCAAATGAGTGTCTTTCCTGGAAATGGTGTTTTATGCTTTTGCACTACACAACCCCCACATGCAATATGACAGAGCCACATTCTTGGACCACCCCTCAGACAGGCCGCAGATTGCAGAAAAACCATGCAAGTGTGTGAATGTTACCATATGAATTATGAAAATGCTCAGTGGCATCCTGCATGAGGGATTCTGATGTCTGGTAATGTCATTTTCACTGGCGCTTGGACAACGATGCGGATGTCTGAAGAGAATCCTGTAATGTCCAGTGACTTGAATGGGCAGAAACTTTTAACTTTTGTGTGAATCATCTGACATTCTTAATGAATTTCCTTGCTAGTCCACACTGGTTTACACAGCTACAGTATGTTTACATTCACCCATGTAATACATTAGTAACCCTTCATGTAAACACTTTAATCTCTCAGAATCTGAAATTGAATTGGACTCATTCAGTTGGATGAAAATTAGTCCATGTAAACACACATACTGACATTTATTCATTTGGCAGACGCTCCTGAAAGCATCTCACGTCATGGTTTGTGTTTCCTGGGAATCTGACACATTCCAATTTTGCTGCAAATCTTGGTACGTGATGGTTTTGGCATGGTCTAGCTGATCGACCAGTATATCATTGTGATATTGCTCACTGACCAAAGTAGACTAACTATGTGATGGAGCCTGGTGGAGGCAAACCAGCACACCAACATCTGCTTGGAGCCATAATTGGAATTTGTGTGACTATGAGTCACCCCTAAGCCTAAAGGCAGCTTAATACAATATAATTTAACACAAGGCAATAAAACCAACCCAAACTACTGTGCTGCATTTTCACTGTCTGCTACCACTGGACTAGTGGCAGACACAGTATACTTAGAATTTGTTCAGAAATTCTGACGGTTATAGCAAAAGAGAGAGCCAGTCCACAGCAGGGGCACAATGCCTCTATAATAAACCAAAATTATTCTATTTTTAAAATTAAAATAGTTTCAGATTGAGTAAGAATATAATTGTAACGGGGAGTGAAAGACGAGAGGCGAGCGGATCCATTCGCAAGCTTTTATTTAAGGGACGAGACAGATACATGGTCGAAGAGGCAGGGTCAAAACAACAGCAAACAGGTATGTTAGGGCTAGGCACAATAGAAGTCCGTGAAACAGGCGTGGGTCGAACAGGGGCGAACGTGATCCATAAGGGGGCGAGACGAGAGAGAAGAATCCGTGACACGAGCAATAGTCCAATGGGCAGGCGGCGAGACAGTTGAGACGAGATGGCCAGGGGAGGGAACTAGGAACAAGGGAACAGGGAACTAGGAACTAGGAAACACTAACTATGAATAAACAACAACACACAACAATCCGTGACCTGCATGGGGAAGGACCGGGGCTTTTATAGCGCCGCCGATTGGTCACAGATGCTGATGCAATCAGCGTGATGCAAGACGGGAGATGTAGTTCGGGGTGTGGTACAACAGTCAGAGTGTGACGATGGAGT
Organism: Cirrhinus mrigala; assembly: GCA_036247105.1. NCBI lineage: Eukaryota > Metazoa > Chordata > Actinopteri > Cypriniformes > Cyprinidae > Cirrhinus > Cirrhinus mrigala. The sequence continues at coordinate 11,969,342 of CM070026.1, read as the reverse complement.
GAGAGTGACATCTGGCGGTGAGCGGACAGCGGGACACCGACCAGATTCGTGACATAGCCCCCCCCCAAGGAGCGGCTTCCAGACGCTCCAACAGCAAAACAGTCCTGGGGAGCGGTGGGAGGGCCAGGAGACTGAGGCAGAACCGGTAGGGAGGAAGCCTTCCAGGGCGGAGCAGGAGGCGGAGCAGGAGGCGCAGGAGCCCTCCAGGGCGGAGCAGGAGGCGGAGCAGGAGGCGCAGGAGCCCTCCAGGGTGGAGCAGGAGGCGCTGGAGTCCTCCAGGGCGGAGCAGGAGGTGCAGGAGCCCTCCAAGGCGGAGCAGGAGGCGGAGCCGGAGGCACAGGAGCTCTCCAGGGCGGAGCCGGAGGGTGAGCAGGAGGCGCAGGAGCCCTCCAGGGCGTAGCCGGAGCAGGAGGCGCGGGAGCCCCCCAAGGCGGGGCCGGAGGCGGAGCAGAAGCCGACCAGGGCGGAGCGGGAAGCGCAGGGGCCCTCCAGGGCAGAGCAGGCACCCGCAGCAGGGACTGGGACCTGGGAAGAGCAGGGATAGAGGAGACAGAAGAGCAGGAGGGGCAGGAACCCTCCAGGGCAGAGCAGGAGGCACCGGGACCTTCCAGGGCGGAACCGGAGGCAGAACAGGAGGCGCCGAGGCCCTCCAGGGCGGAACAGGAACCCGAGTAATGGACTGGGACCTGGGGAGAACAGGGACAGAGGAGGCAGAGAGAATAAGGAGAGAAACAGAGAGTTTGTGGATGAACGCCGCCTCCCTAGGAGGTTCTACAGCGAATGCTGACACCTCAGGAGGCATTGGCGCAGCTTCTCCGACTGGTGAGGCCTCTGGATCGGACTTGAGACCAGATGGGACCTCTGGAGCCGACTTGAGACCAGACGGGACCTCTGGAGCAGACTTGAGACCAGACGGGACCTCTGGAGCAGACTTGTGATCAGGCGGGGGCTCTGGAGTAGGCTTGTGATTGTGATCAAACGGGACCGCTGAAGCAGACTCGCAGTTGGGCGGGACAGATAGACGAGACGTGACGGGGCTCTGGAAGGTCAGACGAGACGTGACTTGGCTCTGGAACAGCAACAATAACTTCATTTGGCTCATGAAGATCAGCTGTGGTTTGACTTGGTTCGTGGGGATCAGTAGTGAACTGACTTGACTCTTGGAGATCAGCAGTGACTTGACTTGGCTCGTGAAGATCAGTAGTGACCTGATTTGACTCATGGAGATCAGCGGTGACTTGACTTGGCTCATGGAGATCAGCAGTGACTTGATCTGACAAGTGAAGACCAGCGGTGACTTGAACTGGCTTGTGAAGATCAATGACTTTACTTGACTCAGGAACCACGGCTGTGACGTTGCTTGACTCAGGAACCACGGCCTTGACGTTGCTTGACTCAGGAACCACGGCCTTGACGTTGCTTGACGCAGGAACGACCGCCTTGACGTTGTTTGTCGCAGGAACGACCGCCTTGACGTTGCTTGACGCAGGAACGACCGCCTTGACGTTGCTGGACTTGGAAGCTTGCCTGGACTTGGAAGCTTGACTGGACTTGGAAGCAGACTCGCAGTTGGGCGAGGCCTCTGGAGCAGATTTGTGGACAAACGAGGCCTCTGGAGCACAGTGAGCAGCCCACACACTCAAAATGGCGATGGCCATTGCAGGCAACACTGTAGATAATGGGATGTCTATTGGTCTTGAGGGTGTGGATGCTGTGGACTTATGGGTTAGAAATGTGGGTTCTGCGTGGCTTGAGAGTGTGGGCTCTGCGGATTCAGCTGATACATGAAGCTCTTGGTGGTCAGGCGGGACTTGACTTGGCTCTGGGCTGTCCAGCGGGACTTGACTTGACTCTAGGTGGTCAGACGAGGCGTGACTTGACTCTGGGCGGTCAGACGAGGCGTGATGGGGCTCTGGGCCGTCGGGCAGGACGTGACTTGGGCCGTCAGGTGGGACGTGACTTGACTCTGGGCCGTTAGGCGGAACATGACTGGACTCTGGGCCGTCAGTCGGGACGTGACTGGACTCTGGGCCGTCAGGCGGGACGTGACTGGACTCTGGGCCGTCAGGCGGGACGTGACTGGACTCTGGGCCGTCAGGCGGGATATGGTGAGGCTCTGGACAGATAGACGAGACGTGACGGGGCTCTGGAAGGTCAGACGAGACGTGACTTGGCTCTGGAACAGCAACAATAACTTCATTTGGCTCATGAAGATCAGCTGTGGTTTGACTTGGTTCGTGGGGATCAGTAGTGAACTGACTTGACTCTTGGAGATCAGCAGTGACTTGACTTGGCTCGTGAAGATCAGTAGTGACCTGATTTGACTCATGGAGATCAGCGGTGACTTGACTTGGCTCATGGAGATCAGCAGTGACTTGATCTGACACGTGAAGACCAGCGGTGACTTGAACTGGCTTGTGAAGATCAATGACTTTACTTGACTCAGGAACCACGGCTGTGACGTTGCTTGACTCAGGAACCACGGCCTTGACGTTGCTTGACTCAGGAACCACGGCCTTGACGTTGCTTGACGCAGGAACGACCGCCTTGACGTTGCTTGACGCAGGAACGACCGCCTTGACGTTGCTTGACGCAGGAACGACCGCCTTGACGTTGCTGGACTTGGAAGCTTGCCTGGACTTGGAAGCTTGACTGGACTTGGAAGCTTGACTGGACTTGGAAGCTACAGCTTTGGCTTGACTTGACTCTGGAACAACAGTCGTAGCTTGACCTGGCTCAGGAGACACGGCTGTAACTTGACTTGACCTAGTATGAACAGCTGCTGTAATGTGACTTGACTCGTGGAGAACAGGTGTGACTTGGCTTGACTCGTGGGGAACAGCTGTGACTTGGCTTGACTCGTGGGGCACAGCTGTGACCTGGCTTGACTCGTGGAGAACGGCAGCTGTGTCTTGACTTGACTCTGTGTCTTGACTTGACTCTGTGTCTTGACTTGACTTGGAAGCCTGACTTGACCCAGGGGTAGCCGCCGTGGCATGAAGGAGCGCCATTTTAGCTGCCCATACCGTCATTAGGGGTGAGTCCAGCATGTGGGCCATCATGACCACAGGCGGCGTCAGAGTGCTGGCTGAGGGTTCTAGGATGGCGGCCATCTTGTGGTACGGCTTGGGGATGGCGGCCATCTTGTGAACAGGCTCTGGCGTGACGGCCATCTTGTGCAGTGGCTCTGGCGTGACGGCCATCTTGTGCAGTGGCTCTGGCATGGAAGCTATCTTGTGCAGTGGCTCAGGAAAGATGGCTGTAACTTGACTTGAGACAGGGGCGGTAGCTCTGACTTGACTTGACACAGGAAACACAGCTGCAATTTGACTTGACTTGGAAACTTGACTTGACTCGGGAAATGCAGCTGCAACTTGACTTGACTTGGAAACTTGACTTGACTCAGGAAATACAGCTGCAGCTTGACTTGACTTGGAAACTTGACTTGACTCAGGAAACGCAGCTGCAACTTTATATGGCTCTGGTATTGCGGCTGTGACGTGACGGAGCTCTGTTCTCGCCGCCATCTTGTGAACGGGCACCGCAGTTGCCGCCATTTTGTGAGTGCACAGCAGCGCGGCCGCCATCTTGTGCACGGACTCTGCTGACACCGCCATAGCTAGAGCACGCTCCGACACGGCCGCCATTTCACGAGCGATCCAGGCGGAAAACTTGTTTGTGGCGTCGTGATCCGGCGTTACCGCCAATCTGCGAGAGGGGTGCGCGGCTGCCATGTCCGCGTTGTCACGCTCCTCCTTCGCGACCCCCACAGTACATGGCGAGCCCACACACGATAACGCAAAGTTCATGAAAGCAGCCAGAGATGAGCGCGGACCCTCGCGTCGGAGTCTAGCCTTTAGAGGCTCATTAATACCATCACAAAATATTTGCATAATGATACTGTCCGGGAGGGTGGAATGGTTAGCGATAGAAAGAAACTCAAGAGAACATGGTCCTTGTCTTATCCTGAATAATATCCTGTCTGTGTCCATATCTTCTGAATGTCCGGGGGTGAAGCTGCTGGATCCTGTTGTGACGGATTGTTCTGTAACGGGGAGTGAAAGACGAGAGGCAAGCGGATCCATTCGCAAGCTTTTATTTAAGGGACGGGACAGATACATGGTCGAACAGGCAGGGTCAAAACAACAGCAAACAGGTATGTTAGGGCTAGGCACAATAGAAGTCCGTGAAACAGGCGTGGGTCGAACAGGGGCGAACGTGATCCGTAAGGGGGCGAGACGAGAGAGAAGAATCCGTGACACGAGCAATAGTCCAATGGGCAGGCAGCGAGACAGTCGAGACGAGATGGCCAGGCGAGGGAACTAGGAACAAAGGAACAGGGAACTAGGAACTAGGAAACGCTAACTATGAATAAACAACAACACACAACAATCCGTGACCTGCATGGGGAAGGACCGGGGCTTTGGTCACAGATGCTGATGCAATCAGTGTGATGCAAGACGAGAGATGTAGTCCGGGGTGTGGTACAACAGTCAGAGTGTGACGATGGGGTGAGAGTGACATCTGGCAGTGAGCGGACAGCGGGACACCGACCAGATTCGTGACAATAATTGATTTTATTTTTATGTTTTTCCTGTATTTATTTATTTATTTTAGGGCTGTCCAATTGATTAATCGCAATTAATTGCATTCAAAATAAAAGTCTTTGTTATATGACATATGTAAACAAATGTGTATAAATGTATATATTTAAGAAATATTTACATGTGCATAAATATTCATATTTATATAGGATTTATGTTATATAAATCTATATTCCATACATTTTTTAAAATATATACATGTACATATATACATACATGTGTGTGTATACATATATATATATATATATATATATATATATATATATATATATATAGTACGCACACATATATAATTTAAACAAAAACATTTATTTTTGATGCAGTTCATCGTGATTAATCAATTGAACAATCCTAAACTAAATAAATAAATAATTTAAAAAGTTTTTAATTTATATTTTTCCTTATGTTAATTAATTAATGGACAGTCAAATCCATTAGTCATGATTAATAACATACAAAATATAAGTTTTTGTTTACATCTACATATAATTACAAATATACACAGTACACACACATATATCATGTAAACTAAAACGTTTATTTGGGATGCGATTAATCACGATTAATTTAGTTGACAGCCCTAAACTAAATAAATAATAATGAATGAATACATACATTAATAAATAAAGTTTTATATTTGTTTATTTATTATTTATTTTTTTATTTTATTTGTGCTGTCAAATTGATTAATCACATCCAAAATAAAAGTTTTTGTTTATATGATATATGTAAACAAATGTGTTATATAAAATGTATTACATACACATACACTTATAAACACACACATAAAAATACATATTTAAGAAATATTTACATTATGCATATGTACTCATTTTCATATATGATTTCTATTATATAAATCAAAATATATATGCCATACATTTCTTAAAAATATACATGTATATGTCTGCATCTATATATAAATATAAATATACACAGCACACACACATATATTGTCATGTAAACAAAAACATTTATTTTGGATGCAACTGAGATTAATCGATTTGACAGCCCTAAAATAAATAAATAAATAAATAAATAAAGTTTTTAATTCATATTTTTCCATATTTTATTTTTTTTTAAATGTTCTCTGATTTCATTTATTTATTTATTTATTTATTTAAATCAATTAATTGTGAATAATCACATCCAAAAATGTTATCATGTAAACAAAACTTTTATTTTGAATGTAATAAATATCGTCAAAATGAAATAAAATAAATAAAGAAAACATAAAAGTTAAAAACATGAAAATGAAAATAAAAAATAAAACCACAAATTACAAAGTTACTCTGTCAACTCATTGTGTGCAAATAGTTCAGGTTAAGGAGGTCTTCAGTACCCGGAGGAAGCTATGAATTAACATTCCTATTCATCTCAATGACAGGTGCTTGCCTGACGCAGAACCCAAGAAGGTGTGCAAACTGCTTGCAGCCCCCTAAAATAGTCACAAGAAAAAATCTAAAGTAATGTGTGAAATAATATAATGAAATAACTACATTTGAGCTAATTGAGCTTACAATACATGCCATCCTGTTTCTCAAGCAGTATTGCACTAGAAATGCTAAAGTCAATTCATAGGGTCAATTCAAGTCAAAACATATTTTTAATGGAAGTTGGATAAAATTATCTGTCAAATTCATGAATGTTATTTCTGATATGTTGCTGCTTGCAAAAAGTCGGGATACATGATACTTTTAAATAGCTGCCAAAGGAGAAATATGTTTCTTGAATGGTGTAATTAGATTCAGAACCAAATAGTTTCTTTATTAGAACATCTCTTTGTAATTAAAATCACTTCAGGAAGTCAAAAGCTTGTGTGCACTTCAGATGAGGATGATAAGTGTAACACCGTGTCCTAACTACACGCGACGTGACGCCACGACATGCGATAAAAGACATTGTCACGTCACGTCTAGTGTGGACACCCAAATTGCTTCTCACTGAAATCTTGTCGCGTCGTGTGTAGTTAGGTCACATAGATATAATGTGTAGGTGGACATTTGGCCCTCACATTGACCCAGTCTTTCGGGTACGTGTTAAGATACCCAGAGCCTTTTGCTTTGAAGTGAACAGCCAGCACACACTCCAATTTTCAGAACATTCCCTTCGTAACGCCCCGTCTCTCTCGTGACAATGAGCTCAGCAATTTTTTTCTCTCCTTGCTCAGAAACAGGACCGTCACTCACTCTCACATTGCCTTTCAGCTGTAGCCTACGTGCTGTAAAGCACATTCTCGGTGCACTTTTGTGATCTGTTCCCTCTGTGTATTGTCTGTGATCTGAAATACACACATACACGTTCACACAGAGACTTAATGAACCTGGGCAGGGTGATCACACTCACTTCTCAGCCAAAAAGAGGCCAGCAGATTTGTTTTCATGACATCAGCATTTCTACAATACACTTAATGAGGGAGTCCCTGTGTGAGTGTGTGTTTCAAAGTGAATTATTGGGAACTGTCTATTCCTGCTTTTATTTTTGCATTCTTTTTGGATGTGGGTCATCAAGTGATGTATAGGGAATTTGATTCTGTGAGGAAGAATTCAGATACAGTGTGTCAAGGTATGTGGTTTGAGTCGTGACAGTGTTAGTTGGATTAATGGTTTAGTGGCGTCAAGCAAGTTCCAAAGCTGCCTTGCTTGCTACTGTCTGCATAGACAGCTGCCTTCTAAGGCAACCTTACATTTGAAATGGAATATCGGAACAGAAGTGAAACACTGTATGTAGGTTAGCTGCATGCAAGTGCACAGGAGACTCGACATAACTGAATACGATGGACTGTGGCATTAGTATGTTACTAAGCTAATGACAGGATATTCATTTAATTATTTTTACCTATCTGAAGGAATACTTGAATGAACTTGATTTTTTTTTTTTACACAGAGCTGTAACTGTGAATGCTGATTCACATTCTGATTCACAAGATTTATTTATTTATTTATTTATTTATTTATTTATTTATATTTCCAACTTTAAAATATATTTTATTTAGTCATATAGGAACATAAAATAAAACATAAAATGTTTACATAATTTTTGTGTTTTGTTTTTGTCTTTTCATTATTTTATACACTTAATTAATTAATTAATTAATTAATTATTTATTTATTTATTTATTTATTTATTTATTTATTTATTTATTTTGCATGGCTGCTGATTCACATTTGAACTGAACCCAGTAAGTTGTTTATTTTATTTTATTTTATTTTATTTTATTTTGTTTTGTTTTGTTTTGTTTTGTTTTTTGTTTTGTTTTGTTTTGTTTTGTTTTGTTTTGTTTTGTTTTGTTCCCAACTAGGATCATAAAGTTTTATTTATTTATTGACAAATATATTATTTAATTTAATCGTATAGGATCATAAAATGTTATTGTTTACATAATTTTTGTTGTTTTGTTCATTATTATTTTATACAATTAATTAGTTTGTTTACATTTTTAAATACTATTATTTAGTCATAAAGGGTCTTTTTTTGGCACATAGAGCTGTAACTATGAATGCTGATTCACATTTGAACTGAATTTGGATCACTGGCCCAGTAAGTTATTTTATTTTATTTTATTTTATTTTATTTTATTTATCCCAACTAGGATCTTTCTTATTTGTTTATTTATATTTATTTATTTATTCATTGATTGATTCATTCTTTCATTCATTCATTTAAAATATATTATTTAGTCATATAGGATCATAAAATTGTTTACATAATGTTTGCTGTTTTGTTTATTATTTTTTTGTTTTGTTTTTTTATTATTATTTTATATAATTAATTATTTATAAAAAATGTTAATACTATTATTTGGTCATGAAGAGTCATACTTTTGTACGGTTGGTGTTTTATTTATTTTATTTTATGATTAAAGTTGATTGATTGATTTAAGATCATAAAGATTTTGTTGTTTTGTTTATTATTATTATTTTTATTATTATTTTATAAAATTAATTATTTATTAAAATGTTTAAATAGTATTAGAAAGTCATTAAGGGTCATAAAGTTTAACTGCAATCGCTTTTTTTTTTTTTTTTTTTTATGTTTTGGTTAAGCATATATATATATATATATATATAGCACTTTATACAGCACACATTTTTCCAAGAATGGCTCAAATGTTGTGGTCAGAGAAATATGCATATATTTCACCAGTTCCTGTTGTTTAGCAATTATAAATTAGTCGGCTGATTTATGTTACATCACATTCTGGCCTGTCTAAAATGGAGATTTGTAATTGCATTATTGGATTGGTGTGTGGTTACCTTGGCAGTGGATTTGGAGTTAAATGGCTATGTAATCATTGTTTTGTCACTACTGATTTATAGCTGATGAAAATCTAATATCGACCTCAGCGCTGATCCAACACTGGCCCTTGATCCGGAGCAGCTGTGAGTTCTGACCCAGATTCCAACAGCTTGTTGAGAGGAAGGAGCATAGAAACCAGCTAATCAGCCAGTGAAAGAGAGGATAGAGAGAGACTGAGAGAGACTGGGAAAGACAGAGAGAGAAAAAGGGAAAAATGAAGAGATCAGGAAAAAAGATACAAGCATGAGAGACAGATGAGGTCCGTTTATAAATACCCTTAAGGTTGTTTGGGATGACAGCATTGTCACAGGCCAAAAAGGACTGTTGCCAAGGGCAACCACTCATTCCCACACACTTAAGCGGGGTCAAAACTGTCCTCTGGGAAATCCAGCGCTGGAGAGCAGAGAAAACCATAGCTTTGGATTAAAAGTGCGCTTGGTAGTTTTAGTTTATGTTATACGCTATTTATGGCCGTCGTCTTTTAATTACTGACACCTAGTGGTTTGAATTTAGCATCATGCAAAGATTCCCAGTTATCAGTGCCATTGTGGAGATGCGCTGTCCACCTTATTTTTCCCATAAGAGAATTTAATGTGTCTGGCTTCCGGTCTTACTTCCATATTAAAAATAAGGTGGATAAGCAGTCAGATTCATTTCAGTGATTAATTTCTTGAAGAATAACAGGAATAGTCAAGCAGTATTCAGTGGCTCTTATGAGGTGTCACACGCCGTGTAAAATAAGTGGTTTTTATTAGGCTAATCATATGAATGGCTAATGATAGAGTTAATAGAGGATGATTAATAGAAACAGAGTCATGTGATTAATACACGATTGTAAACTTTTTTCCCAAAAAAATATTCTTTACACTGAACAACATTTGATGCTGAACTTACTTTGAAACCAATTTCACTCAGAAATTGCTAGTAAATGTAACAAATAATTACAAAGAAACAGCAAGTAACACATTAAATTACACAAAGGGCAAATTTTGTAAATAAATAAATACTTTAAAGATACTTTGTTTAAAAGTTTGGGGGTGGGGGCGGGGTTATATTTTTATTTATTTATTTTTATTTTGTAAGTTACAAACAAACAATGAATAAATGTTTGGTTTTATTTTAACATTTTCTATTCAGTGAAAAATCCTGCTGAAAATGTATCTTGGTTTCCATATAATGATGAAAAAAAATAAAAATAAATCATTATATTATTATTAAACGATCATGTGACACTGAAGACTTGAGTAATGATGCTGACAATTCAGCTTTTCCATCAACGGAATAAATTACATTTTAAAATATATTAAAATAGAAATTGTTCATTTTAATCTGTAATAATATTTCACAATATTACTGTTTTTCCCTGTATTTTTGATAAAATAAATGCAGATATTATGAGCATAAAAGACTTCTTTTAAAATCATTAATGTTGCTGAATTTTACTTTCTGAACTAAAACTCTAATTTAATTTACCTAATTTAAATGTATCCTAATTTCCTAATTTCTCATTTAAAATATGATCAAATACATGTTAAAAAGCCATACATATGGTGACTGCTTTAAGAAAACATAATACAATATAAGTTTTGCATTGCAAAATGACATGCAATTACATTTTTTTTTTTTCATTTTAATTTTTCTAGACCTTTTTGTTTGTTTGTTTGTTTTAATGGTTAAATGACAAAATATTATTTAAAAACCATGTCTTATTAACTAAAATCATGAACTGTACACTATTTAACAGCAATTTATTAAAAGTTTAACAAAAAGTACATTTGAAACATATGAAATATGTTTTATTTTTTCTCAAATTCAATTTTATTTTCACCGAATTCTGTTTTCCATTAATTTTCTGGATTCCATTTTAATGGTTTCATTAAATTGTAACAATTAAAAGCATATCACACTCATTGATTTAAAAAAACAAAAACAAAACAAAACAACATATATATATATATATATATATATATATATATATATATATATATATATATATATATATATATATATATATATTATATATATACATATTGAGAACTCCTGTTTTGTGTATTTACATTTTTAAGTTTTATCCATAATTGTATTAGTAGTAGTAGTACTATCATTACATTAAGTAATATTTCTGTCACAGTTTCTTCAAGTTAAACTGAACTTTTATTTTGACGGGTTGCTCTAAAGACCTTTCAGTTTCTGTTTGAATATGGTATGATCATAGTTTTTCTCAAAAGAAACAGTAAAATGCTCATCAGGTGCCTCTCAGTGAAGTTCTAGTGAAGTGAAGTTAAGTGTACTGACCTTTTGATCTATTCCTCCAAAATCTGGCAAATTCCGTGACATTCCACGTTATACAGCAAATTCCTTTTTCATGACTGGATTCTGCGATTCTGTCCACAAAAACATATAGGGCTGTCAAAAGGCTTTACTAAACAAGTTTACTTTAAGATACTTAAAAAAAGTGCTACTTGGTATCTCACAGAATGACTGTTTAGATTCAACCCGCAATTTGCTGCAGTTGTATGATCTATCTGTCTATCTATCATCTATCTATCTATCTGAGGTATATGGGGCAAACCATAAAGACATTTAAATGAACGAGACACATCATCATTCATTATGCTCAGATGGTTGTAGGAGGGCTGTATGTTTATGTATTTGTGCTGTAAATGCACAAGCAAGTGGTTATCCAAACCGATTGCCCTCAATGGTGGGCGAAGCCGTGACCCCCGAGGTCAGAGGTCAAGACCCCCAGACAGGCCCACGAGAGTTTGCCTTTTAAAAGAGACCTCATCTCACTCAAAACCCCTCAGCTGGGGGCATTACATCATCCTTTTCCCATCATTATCAGGGGTGTAGAGAGACTGACTCTCTGTCTTTGTGCGCGCGGGGGTCAGTGGGTGAGAGATGGAGATGTCCAGGAACAGAAAGGGATAAAGAGATAGGATAGAAAAGTGGAACACAGAGATTCTATTTAAGTGACGAGAAACTCGTCTGTGCAGTCTGTGACCCAGTACACACTCGCTCCCCAATACACACACACTCACACGCTCCATAGGAACAAAATGGCACTCTTGGTTTAGCCCAACAATGTCAGTGACACTCTAGTACCGGCTTATGGGTTTTATTGTTAGCGTACAATCCTCTTGGCATTGTGCTCAACAATGCCCTCGGTTAATGGGCAGTCTAACCTACTTGCATTGTCTCTAATTGGTCTCTCTGGAGCAGGAAGAGAGAAAGAGAAGGACCAGGTTGGAGAGGGGAAGGAGCCGGGCTGAATCACCGCTTTAGTGCAGAGTCAGGGAACAGGCTTGGACAAAGGAGCTTTTGTGGCACCAGAGCCCAGAGTTCAGGAAATGCACCTGGTCCCCCTCTCCAGCTGATAAGAGCTCTCACTGGCCATTACCTCATCACACACACACACAGACACAGGTAGCAGCACTCGAGTAGATTGACATTTACATTTATATGTATTTACCTATTTGTCTGCATTTATCTAAAATGGAATAAATGGAACAATGGAAGTCCCCCCCCCCCCCCCCCTTTTTTTTTTTTTTTTTACAGGTAAAATTAACACCATATGCACTGCCGTTCAAATGTTTGGGATTTTTACATATTTTTTAAGAAGTCTCTTATGCTCATTAAAGTTGCATTTATTTGATCAAAAATACAGATTAAAGTAATATTATGAAATATTACGTTTTCTATTTTAATATACTTTAAAATATCATTTATTTCTTTAATGCAAAGCTGAATTTTCAGCCATTACTCCAGTCCTTCAGAAATCATTCTAATATGCTGATTTATTATCAATGTTGGAAACAGTTGTACTGCTCAATATTTTTGGGAAACGGTGATACTTTGTCAGGAATCTTTGATGAATAAAAGTTAAAAAGAACAGCATTTATTCAATATAGAAATCTTTTCTAACAGTATAAGTTTTTCCTATCACTTTTCGCATCATTTTAACACATCCTTGCTGAATAAAAGTATTAATTTCTTTCAAAGAAAGAAAGAAAGAAAAAATTTACTGACCCCAAACTTTGATCGGTATATTGTATATTGTTAAAAAAATATATATATATTTTAAATAAATGTTGATCATTTTAATGTTTTATTCATCAAAGAATCCTGAAAAATATATCACAGGTTCCAAATAAATAAATAAATAAATAAGCAGCACACCTGTTTCTAACATTGAAAATTAATCAGTACATTAGAATGATTTCTGAAGGATCATGTAAAACTGAATTCTGGAGTAATGATGCTGAAAATTCAGCTTTGCATCACAGGAAAAAAATATATTTTGAAGTATAATAAAATAGAAAACCACTATTTTAAATTGCAATAATATTTCACAAAAAAAGAAAAAGAAAAAAAAAGATAAAAACATTACAAATCTTACTGATCCCAAACTTTTGAACGGCAGTGTATAATAAAGCACAAAAGGAGATGTTTAGCAGAATGTACAAGCTGCTCATTTACATTCAGTTAGTTAATGATGATGACGGCTGTCAAAAAAAAAAAAAAAAACTTATTTGTCTAGTCTTGTTTGTCCTTTTTAGAGGTTTACATACCCTGGTCCCCACCCAGTGAACTTTTATTCTCTACCATTTAAAAGTTTGGGGTCAGTAATTTATTTCTATTTTTTTTTAGTATTTGCTCACAATGGCTGAATTTATTTGAGAAAACAATATAGTAAGAGTTATATTTTGAAATATTATTACATTTTAAAATAACTGAATTTTCAAAAACCATTACTCCAGTCTTCAGTGTCACATGATCCTTCAGAAATCATTCGAATATGTTGATTTGGTGATATTTATATTATAGTATATATAACTTTTGGAACAGTGAAACATTTTTCAATCAAATAATGACCCACAAAAACCAGCTGATGATAAAGAAATAATGGGGATGTTACATGTAATGTAATTACATAATGTAATTACAAAATAAATGTAACCGTAATCTGTTACAGTTACTGAGAAAAAATGTGTAATTAAATTACATTTACTTAAAAATGTTACAAATTTCAAAAGGGGTTACATCTGAATATTTTCACACACAAACAGATTTGATTGATTTCTTTCCCAAATTGCCTTGACTGCTCTAAAATATTGGGAATTATGTATATGCTTTATTATTATTTTTTTTTTAAGATTAACTGTTTTTTGTTTTTTTTCAAGGCATTGTTAGATGCAAATGTCCTGTCATAGCTATGCAAATATTTGATTTCAAAAACCATTTTATAGCTAATAAACTATATCCTGTCATGATTTTAAATCAGTATTTAACCTCAGAACAGTCTCAAAGTAAGGTGCTAAGGTCTGATTTGCGGTGGCTGTGCTTTAAATTATTATTATTATTATTATTATTATTATTATTATTATTATTATTTATTATTATTATTATTATTATTATTATTATTATTATTATTATTATTATTATTATTATTATTATTATTATTATTTTAATCTTAATTCAAGTGATGAAGGATTTTGAAAGTCTGACAGTAATCAATGTTAACCCTGCCTGGTTTAAATGTTTCAAATTGATTAACAGTTGAAAGCGTTTGTTCAAAATTTAGAAAAGTAATCAAAATGTAATCAAATGTAATCATTTACATTACTTTAATAAAGTAATTAAAATAGGTTACAGATTACAGCTTACCCTTTTTAAAATGTAATAAGTAGTGTAACTATTACATTTCCAAAGTAACCTTCCAAACACCGATAATCATAATATTAATAATAATATTCATATAGCTATATAGTCACTCCAAGACTTTCCTTCCTCATATTGCTCTTATATACAGGTTATATATCCATGTAATTTCAAAATAAAAGTCACCCATAGTCATTCACAAATTCATAATCAAAACCAAAATATATCCATTAGTCAAAGTTAAACAATATGTTCCACAACTGATAAAATAATTAATTAAATTTAGTTAACTAAACAAACAAATGCATTTAAACTTAAATAGCTGCAGCGTTATGCCTTACATGATTTACTCCCTCTCTTCTTCTGGCTTTTTCTACGTCTTCCTCTAATTAGATGTTCCTGGCACGCTCTCGGTCTCTCTCTCTTCCTGTCCATCTTTTTATGGCCATGCCAGATATCCTCTTTTACACTGGCCTACTTTTGTATCTCACGGCAAGGAGCTCTCCTATGGATTACGTTGGCGCTGAAAGAGGAAATAGTTCCAGACCAACAAGTGATCTAAATCTCCAGAGGGGCTTTTATGAACAAGAAAATGTGAGGAATTGTGCTGGTGGCATCAATGGGGTTTCAGATCTGTACAAAAAGTCTACTTAACAGCAATCAGATATTCACACACACACACACACACACATACACACACAGCACTTCCCTTTTAGCATCCGTAGCTACAGGAATGAGGAGAGGGGACGCTCTCTGGTATTTGGACTGTTTTGTAATCATCAGTCACACATGGTTTGTCAAAATAAAAGCCATATTGAACCGCAGTGTAAAACTATGTTTTCTAATGTTTAGAAACCCAAATAGACATTCCAAGACACCCAGAAAAAAAACGTTAAAAGGAGGCCAAAAAAGCGATATCAAATTTGAAGTTTGCATTTAAGGCATTACATCACAGATAATCAGTCTTGCTTAATGCATCAGTGTTTGCAAAGTTGTACAACATCCACAGTCACGGCTGCTATGTATGTCTTGCACTTTTACCAGATCACTTTAGAGTTTGGAATTGCTGGGATACATGGAAAGAAAGGCATTTAAGTGAAGAATAATATAGAAAACATGATATGGTCTGTATGTTTGTGCATGAATTTGAGTATATATGCATGAGCAGGGGCTAAAATCAGCTAAACAGAGATTTGGTCTATGAATAGACTCCAGGGTACTTACTTTTTCTGTCTTTTTATAGCTCAGATTGAGTCTTAAATAGCTGGTGAGTTGGACTTTGTGAGGTTTTTCCATATGCAGCAGAGCGGAGAGATGAAGACTGATAAAAACGGACATAAAAACACGGGTCTTAGTTAGCAAGCCAACAAAAAAACTGTATATTATAAATATAGCTGAGAAAGAGAGAGATAGTAGAAGTTAAAAAGCCAAAGACAGAGAGTAGGGGGAGAAAGAGAGAAAGCAATGCATTGGCACTTTTAAATAGACTTCATGGAACACCAAATCCCTTCCACCAAATCAGCTGATGCCTCATCATTTGCCAAGGGGGTGAGGAAAAGACATAAGTGGGCATGGGGGACAGGGGTGGAGGCGAAAGATGAGCATCACTGACAGATCAGAAGCTTCACACATTAACCGTGTAAGAGAAAGCGAGTGATCTGATACATTTATGGTTTTTATTTTATTCAAACCACTAGTCTTATTTTGCATCTTTAGAATCTTTGCTGATTACTTTTTAATGAATTTAAAAAATTGGTTCACTATTTAGAATTTAAATTTCCTAAAAAATGTATTCACCCCCATGTCATCCAAGATGTTCATGTCTTTCTTTCTTCAGTTGAAAAGAAATTATTTGGAGGAGAAAATGAGCTGAAGAAGAACTAACCACACGTGACCTTTCCAACGTGATTACGTAATGTGTGAAGTCTTGCGCATCACAGAGCTAGTGCAAGATGAGCATTTGTGGTTAAAAAGTATATAATTTTTATTTTTTTTTTAGAAATTGACCAATCGTTTCGCTAGACAAGACTTATTCCTCGGCTGGGATCATGTAGAGCCCTTTAAAGCTGAAACTGCAGTTTGGACCTTCAACCCATTGATCCCCACTGAAGTCCACTATATGGAGAAATATCCTGGAATGTTTTCTTCAAAAACCTTAATTTCTTTTTGACTGAAGAAAGAAAGACATGAACATCTTGGATGATATAGGGGTGAGTAAATTATCAGAAAATTTTAATTCAGTAATGAACTAATCCCTTAACTGATTCCTTTTTGTTACATTTAAAGGAATAGTTAACTTCCAGAACAAAAATTTCACCCCGTTGTCATCCAAAATGTTCATGCCTGTCTTTCTTCAGTCACAAAGAAATTATGATTTCTGAGGAAAACATTTCAGGACACAGTTCTTCGTCTGTGTACTTTGGTTTAAAAAGGTAGGGTAGGGCGAAAAATTCCAGCTCATTTTCTCCTCCAAATAATTTCCTTTCAACCAAAGAAAGACATGAACATCTCATTTTACCCTCCCACTTCAAAATCGTCCTACATCGCTGTTTTACCTTTTTATGTAATGGGCATTTGACCTTCTTTGCATGTTCATTTTGTAAACATTGGGTCAGTACTTCTGCAGTGATGTAGGACTTTTTAAAGTTGGATGAGAAAATTAGATGGCTGTTTTTTGACATACCTTAACTGTATTGACCCAAATTACACAGAGTACGCATGTGCACGGCAGAGCTAGACAAGACGAACGTATTAGGTTAAAAAGTATATACATTTTTTTTTTTTTTTTTAGAAAATGACATTGTTTTGCTAGATAAGACCCTTATTCCTCAGCTGGTATCGTTTACAGCCTTTGAAGCTGTATTTAAACTGCATTTTTGACGTTCAAACTCGCGGGCACCATAGCAGTCCACTATATGGAAATAATTCCTGAAATGTTTTTCTCAAAAAAAAATTAAAAAATAATACAATTTCTTTACGACTGAAGAAAGAAAAGCATGAACATCTTGGATGACGACATGGAGAGTACATTATTACTTACACTACAGTGCGTTTTTTTTTTTTCTGACCCATTTAAGCAGAAAATCTTTATATGTAATTTCTATTGCCTTTAAACTATGGATTTTGGAATCATTTTAAATGTATTTCTAAATACACATTTGTAATGAAAACCTTCCAATTTAGTCATACATTAACTTTAAATGTAATATCAAAAACTATGGATAAAATAATGCAGTACTTACATGTGAACACACCGAAATTAGTGTACTTCTTTAAAGCAAAACAAGATATTAAAACATTTATTAAAGGGGTGCTATTATGCTTTTTCACTTTTTGAATTTTAGTCAGTGTGTGGTGTGTATCTTTGGGCATAAAAAAGATCTACAAAGTTATAAATCTCAAAGTCAGAGCAGTAACGCGCCACAGACGTGTGTAGTACAGGGGGTCGAAACACATGCCGAAGCCGCGATCTACTCCGGTTGCCACGTCGGACCCGTAACGCGCCGCAGACGTATGCAGTATGTGGTAAGAGATTTATTCATCATACAGTGTAGATAGCTTCATTTATGACGCAAGTATTTTTTTTTTTTTTTTTTAAATGCATAAACTTTCACTAGACTAAACAAGGCTAATCAGTGATAATGTTCTTTGATAATGTTATTGTTAGGCTGCTTTTAGCCTTATGCTGGAGCTGGTTTTGAGCAATGAAACTAAGTATGTAAATAAAGGCCTCCTGTAGCGAATCGATGGGTTTTTGTAAGAAAAATATCCATATTTAAAACCTTAGAATCACTTTAATCTAGCTTGGGCTGACAGTTGTACATGGAACTTGCTACTTTGACAAGGGGCGTGGCAATACTGAAACACTGTCTAAGCTGTTCGCCAATCGCAAGCAGTGGGACAGCTAAACAATCACAACACATTGAAGGCTGGCCTTTATTAAACCCCGAACTAATCAAGCCTTTCGTGCCAGGCTGGGAGAAATGTATTGTAATAATGTAAATTATGTGAAAAATAATGTGTTTTTTGAACCACCAAGCATGAAAGCATGTTCACCCCCAAAACAAAAGCAAAACTTTGTAAAGAGCATAATAGGACCCCTTTAAAAATAAATAAAACTTTTAATTTGACATTATTACAAAGTTCACTTTTTGTGTGTTAAAAGCAATTAAGTACACTTAAAGGAGAAGTTCACGTCCATAACAAAAATTTACCGACTAATTTACTTGTCATCTAAAATGTTCATGTCTTTATTTTCTAAAAAAAAAAAAAAAAAGAAAAGAAAAAAAAGGGGGGCGTTTTATCGTCTTGTCTTTGCACATTCACTTTGTAAACACTGGGTCGGCACTTCTGCAGCGATGTAGGACGATTTTGAAGATTATAACTATTACAGAAGGTTCAAATGCTTACTGATGCTTCAGAAGGAAAAAGTATGCATTAAGAGCTGGAGGGTGAAAACTTTTGAACAGAATGAAGATGTGCACATTTTTCTTATTTTGCCTAAATAATGTTTTTATTATTATTATTATTATTATTATTTATTTATTTATTTTTTGCATTTAGTACAGCCCTTTAGAAGCTAGAGAAGATACATGTTTCCCAGAAGACAAAATATGGGGGTTATTCATATATGTTATATGTGCAGCAGCATTATTTCTTACATGCTAACAGCAGCATGTTGTGGATGTATTGGCAGTATTGGCATACATTAACATTGTCATGTACATTACCATGCCAATCCGTCCGAGAGTTGTCATGACAGTAGCACTTTTTTATTATACTTCTAGGATTTGAAGTACACTACAAGTGCATTTGATACAATTAATCGTACCACAATGAATCTTTTTCACAAAGGAATAAAAGCTGTGAAATACAGCAACATGTATCTCATCAAATCCCTAACATACTTACACAAACTGTCTGTTCTGCTCTGGGTGTCACAGTTTCCCAGAATTCATTGTGTTTATGAGGGAAGCAGGCCCTGAAGCAGCATTTCTCAGAACCCCTACCTCTAAACCAGTGTGTGTGTGTGTGTGTGCTCCTCTGTGTGTATGTATAACTGGCACAGTATTTAGATTCCTGAAATGTTCTAAATGCTCGTCGCCTCACTTCCTCCTGACTGATTCTCTCTCTGTGTGTGTGTTATGATGATAGTGTCAAAAAACAAGCCTCTCTGCCTTTCAAGTACACACACAAGCAGAAACAAATGAATTAAACCCACACCCACACACATGCTGGCCGTGTTTGGAATGGAAAATCAACTTACTGCTTACGAATTATTATGCAGAATACACTGCATGCTATGATGTTTACACATGCTACATTGTCACATGACCTCACACTACAAAAATAATCTACTTAATGAGTGTTTTTGTTTGCTTTTTTCCTCATTATCATAAAATTACATGAAACGTTGTTAAAACAAGACTGTAAGATAAGCCTTTAGCTGTCGCTATTCCAAACACAGCCATTCATTTCTTGTGCCCCCATGCAGTGTTTCTCTGAATGCAATATGACTTCCACACATCCAACAGTAAATCTCTGCTCTCAGGGCTCAACTTACCGTCAGGATCTGCTTCTGCTTTCTGTATCTCTCCGTCTCCTCTCTTCTTTTTTTTCTGCACTCCATCATTATATACTCTGCTACATATAACCTTGCTCTCTTTCTTCAGCCCACTTTTAAATACTGTGAAGCACGGCGGTGTTTTTTTTTTTTGGTTTTGGGGTGTTATGCAGCTTCAGGACCCTGCAAATATACCATTATTACATCAACTATCAGTTCAACATTTAATATAATCATAATTGGATCATTCAATATCAAATAATAAAAGATGCAAGAGAATTCACAAACCAGTACTTCAGAAGAAAGAAATGGAGGGGTTTGAGGATTGTTAAAGGAGCATGAAGAAATACGCAGGTTTTTATTTTCAGCAAAATGCTTTTTTTTTTTTTCATATTTCAGTCAGGAAGTACAGTATTCTGTTACAAGAGATACAGTTGAAGTCAAAAGTTTACATACACCTTGCAGAATCTGCAAAATGTTAATTATTTTACCAAAATATGAGGGATCATACAAAATGCATGTTGTTTTTATTTAGTACTGACCTGAATAAGACATTCAGATGCTTCAGAAAGAAACACAATGCATTAAAGGAACACTCCACTTTTTTTCGAAAATAGTTTCATTTTCCAACTCCCCTTGAGTTATACAGATGTGTTTTGCCGTTTTTGAATCTATTCAGCCGATCACCGGATCTGGAGGTAGCACTTTTAACAAAGCTTAGCATAAGTCATTGAATCTGATTAGACCATTAGCATCTCACTATAAAATGACTAAACAGTTTCAAAACTTCACTCTTCAGTAGTTGCATCGTGTACTAAGACTGGCGGAAAATGAAAAGTTGCGATTTTCTAGGTCGATATGGCTAGGAACTATACTCTCATTCCGGCGTAATAATCAAGGAACTTTGTAGGCGCATGAGATGCAGAGTTGCGGCCGGCAGAGTTGACGGCTGCGTAATATCACCCATGGTGCAGCAGGAATGAGAGTATAGTTCCTAGCCATATCGGCCTATAAAATCGCAACTTTTAATTTTCCACCAGTCTTAGTACACGATGCAACTACAGAAGAGTCAAGTTTTAAATAGGAAAAATATCGAAACTCTTTAGTCATTTTATAGTGAGATGCTGATGGTCTAATCGGTTTCAATGATTTATGCTAAGCTATGCTAAAAGTGCTACCGCCAGACCCGGAGATCAGCTGAATGGATTCAAAAACGGTAAAACACATCTGTATAACTCTAGGGGAGTTGGAAAATGAGCCTATTTCAAAAAAAAAGTGGAGCATTCCTTTAAGAGCTGGGTGAAAACTTTTGGAATTTGAAGATCAGGGTAAAGTTAACGTATTTTGTCTTCTGGAGAAAACAGCTGTGGATCATTCATGTAACAAAATAGTATTAAGAATCAAGTTTTGAATGGGGTCATTTTCATAAATTCAACTATTATTTTCTCTTATGGGCTACAAAAATTATGCATGAAGAGCAGGGGAGTGAAAACTTTTGAACAGAATGAAGATGTGTACATTTTTCTTATTTTGCCTATATATATATATATTTATTTATTTATTTATTATTATTGTTTTTAATATTTTTTTTCTGTTTCCTAGAAGACAAAATATGTTCATTTTACCCTGATTTTCAAATTCAGAAAGTTTTCACTCGGCTCTTAATGCATTGTGTTTCTTTCTGGAGCATCAGTGAGTGTTTGAACCTTCTGTAATAGTTGCAAATGAGTCCCTCAGTTGTCCTCAATGTAAAAAGATGGATCTCAAAATCATATAGTCATTGTTGGAAAGGGTTCAAATACACTGTTCAGGACAAACAAGGGACTCATGAACAACTATCACTAAACACAAAAAAAAAAAAAAAAAAGAAGAAGAAAAAAACAGAAACACAGCTGTGGATCAATCAGGTAACAACACCATATTAAGAATCAAGTATATGTAAACTTTTGAATGGGGACATTTTTATAAATTCAACTATTATTTTCTATTGTGGACTGTATGCAAACGTCTTTTATGTGAAATATCTTATTCAGGTCAGTACTAAATAAAAAATAACATGCATTTTGTATGATCCCTTATTTTGGTAAAATACTTAACATTTTGCAGATTCTGCAAAGTGTATGCAAACTTTTGACATCAGCTGTAAGTGTGTCAAAGCAAATATCTATATGGCAGTAACACACAGCTTGTAATATAATGCAAGTTATGTGGTTAGTAAACATCATGTATTCAGTTAGGCCGTTAGCTTGTAATTGTGATGATTACGACATCTGGCATATTTCAATAGAAAAGTAATGAACATAATGAATATGGCAATGATTACAGCTTGTAATTGTGATGATTACGACATCTGGCATATTTCAGTAGAAAAGTTGCAAAGACATGCATTACTTGAGTTCCTGAAAGTTGTATTAGTTTAAAACATGCATTTGTTGTAAGCATTATTTAATTGAGTCCAGTGTATGAATCATTTTATAGTACTGAAACCTCATGAGTCATAAATCACGCTGAGGAGCGTCTGGATACAGTGACGGTAAATTGAGATGCTATAAAGGTTTGTCTCATGACACTCAGTCGGTCTGTGTGACATTTCGCTGTTTTAAACAGCCATCTGCAGTATGTGGCGGCTCTACTGTCTGGTAGCCAGATATCCAGAGTTTATTGGAGTCAGCATTTACAAAAGTCAAGGTTAGGCTTGTGTGTGTGTGTGTGTGTGTGAGGTCAGAGGGAGAATGTGTCTAGAGTTCAAAGGTCAAGGGTGAGTAATAAAGCTTTCATTACCCAGTTCAGTAAATGATATACAAACACAAACTTTCATGACCTCTCACAAACATACAGAACTCTCACACGAGATAACGTTTCCTTAGGTGCTAAAGATATGTGCATTTGTACATAAGCAAATCCTCTTATGAACTAGGCGATGGAAATCCTCATTTGAGCGTTTAATCTCTAGTCTGACGTCTGTGCGTTTTATTGTTCATTCTGTGACGTGACTTCAACGCTAGCCTTGAATATTTTACAGGGGCTGAATGCCTTCCATGGGTTGTGAAATGTATAGGTTATGTATGTTTGTTTGATTGGTATTCATGCATATGCATAACAGACATGTTCTTTACACATGCATCGGTTGTCAATGAAGAGCCGGACAGGCTTGCAACCAGTAGAGGGAAATTGCATCAGCGTTGTGAACAGATCGAGCACGAGGACCACTTGCTGCCCACTCATGAAAGGCATGACACATTCAAAAATAGCGCACACTCACCCCGACACACTTTTCCTGTGACACTTTCTAGCTGTTACACAAGTAATACCCTAGCATAAACACTTTGGGCAAATTCCTTGTTAGCATCACTATGACCTATTCACTTTGAAAGGGCAGAGCAACTGAAAGGTGCAGGGGTTTACTGCCTCATTGGCTGTTTGGAACAGTCAACACATTCTCACTCCAAATTCGTCACATATTGACGCTTGGTCAGGACCCCTTGACGTCACTTTTTGATGGCCCTCCATTGCTTTAAATAAGACACCTTTGGCGTCAATATGCTGATATGAAAGGCACGGGGAATTTCATAATAGTAATAATTTTACCATTATTGCATATATGTTGGGGTGTGGTTTTTTTTCAATGTAAAACAGTCAAAACTATTTTTTTTTACATTAACTATTTACACATTTATGAGCACATAATCCAACCACTGCCCCTAAACCTAACCATTTGTCAATATAAAACACAGGATATAACAGGCTGATATACAGTCACACTTTTTTAAAAAATAATTAATATCTTGTCTTCCAATGCAAAATAATTGAATTCTGAGAGGAATAGATGCAATCGCCATCTCTACCGACCGTAAAGCTCATTCGGTGTGCAGTCTGTGCACAAATTTAAAAGTTGCCACCAGAAGAAGCGTTACATCAGCTTTGGCAAAGCCACTAGAAGGCAGGCCTGCAACCATTAGCCAAAAAAGCGTAACGGCTAAAGCTAACACTTCCGGTCTGGCAGTGCGTTGGAAAGGAGACCAGAGGCTGTTTATTTTTAATGGATGTCAATGGAGGAGAGGCTTTACTACGCTGAATAAACAGCTTTTTAGAGAAAACTGTTTATCATTTAAAGAATCAACACTCTATCTGCTAATCTTAAAGATAATTTACACTAAACAATACTTTTGGATTGAACTATTTTTAGAATTTACCACACAAAAAAAAAAAATGCTGTTTTATAAGAGAAGTCAGTGACTTTGTGCGACAAGTGGGATTCAGCTTTCTCATTCATTCCTATGGTATCCGTAAATGGTGATTGAGTGTCGAACAACTCTGACTGAAATTCAATAGAATCAAGGCTGTAATGTGATTGGTTATTAACGGACACGTGATCCAACTTAGCCTTTATGCTTTCTCTCATTTCCCTATAGTGCAACAGTCTCTGGCTTTGGTTGTGAAATGCCATTGGCTCTTGTGTGTCTCGTGACCGATTGCATCATGCTAAACAAGTTCGGCCGTATCTTTTTGAATGTGATATGTGTGGGAGCGAGATCATTTTCAACTATGACGACTTCCACTTCTGAGAACAATGGAAACCATGCCATTTTAAATGTTTTCACATGACATCGCAGCAGTCAGATGGTATAAGTCAGAGCTCTCCAAAAATTAGTTTACTAGTTGTAATTATGAGTTTTACAAGAACATGGAATCACATAATTATGGAATCACATAATTATGGTAATCCTGACCTACCATTAACACACCTTATTTCCTTTTCATCATACAAAAATCCTGATTTGGTACTTACTATTGCTAATTGGAGTTATGCTGTACTTATTTTTTAATAGAAGTGGACATTCTCACTGTAGAGAACTTATCAGTAATTATCTGATGCGTATATCAGTGCGAATTAGTAGACTGATACATTTTTTGGCTCATTTTCTAGAAGATAGTTTTTCAAATGTGTACTGTATCTGTTAAACATTTATCTTGTCTACTTTTAGCATTAAATTAACATAAAGATCAGTGCTAACAAATGGACTACAATAAGCAAAAATCAGGTTTTAATTTGATACTATTTTAAGATCTAATTTGTTTACTTGAAGGTGAAGTGTGTGTGTGTGTGTGTGTTTTTTTTTTTTTTTTGTTTGTTTGTTTGTTTGGGGTTTTTTTGGTAAATCAAATCCCAAAAAACTTCCACCATCTTTAATTGGTCAACAAACTATGAAAGCCCGTTTCCGCCACTGAATAAAAACTAAAACGGTAATTGCGAATTTTTATCTCACAATTGTCAGGATGCTTACTGCGAGGAGCAACGAACGCAGAGATGAAGGAAATCAGAAATAACATTCTTTAATAATCCACAGACGTATAACACTGGACCAGGAAACATGAGGCAGACAACACTTTAAGTACAGGACTAAACAAGGGGTAATTAACGGGACACAGGTGAATCAAATGAGACAAACATGGGAGCAACTGGGTAACGGGAAGCACGTGGGGAGAAAACACACACAGACAGTCCATGGGCTTGACATATCGCCACCCTCCCAGAAGGCACGTCCTCGTGCTGCAGGAACAACACAGGGTGGGATGGGTGGGATGGGTGGGAACTTGGTGGGAGATGGACACCCGATGGGCCAGGGTGACGAGGAGGATCCGGAGGGCTGAGGTGGAACAGATGGCGCTGGTGACCAATGCGGAGGCGTGGATCCAGAAGGACGCTGTGGAGCCGGAGCGATAGAGCACCAAAGAGGAGCCGAACGGAGCCTGATGGAATCGGAGAGATGGAGGGACGAGGCTAGCCGGAGGAGTGGAGTCCCGAGGCGACGGATGGTCAACGACAGACCACGGCAGAGCCGGAGGGACGAGGGAACCTGGCAGAGTCAGTGGATTGCCCAGGCCACGGCGGAAAAGGGGGAGCTAGGAGCCATGGTGGAGCTGCTGGCTGAGATGGAGTCCTGGACTCAAAGACTGGAGATGGAGACAGGGGATCATGACGCCAATGGAGACTAACAGAACTGTGGTGATCCCACCACACAGATGGTGGGATGAGGGTGAGCAGAGGGGCTTAACGTGGGAGCCAGGTGAAAGAGGGAGGATAGGGGGCAGGTCGGCATATAAATTTATAAACTTTCCTTTACCATTCCACATTCCCAAGTCTACAATTAGCTCACCCTCAGCCATTGTGCAGTGGGCAGAGTTCCTCTCCACGATCTCGCTGTCCATGGCTTTCTCCCTCGTGGTGGGTTTTGTAGCCGGATCTCGCACCTGGTCTGACGTCACTAGCAGCTCTGCCTCTGCGGCGGTCCTCAGCTCTGTCGCTCCATTTGGCGATGACTCATCGGTTGCGGTGGGCTCTGGCTTGCCTTCATAGGTGGGCTCGGGCTTAGGCTCCACACAGTGAGAAGATGGTGGGCTGGCTGTGCTCTGGATCGGGGATAAACAATCTCCAGACACTGGATGTTAGCTTCCCTCCAGCTCAGTCCGGTGGTGTCTGGGAGGTTGACGGGGCGGTGGTAATTTGCCCTGATCCAGAACAGTGAGTTCAGTGCAGTGTCGTTGAATGCCTAACCCTAACCCTAACCCTAAAACTGCAAGCTGGCTGAACTCAACCGCATACTCCAAGAGGGGAAGGTCCTTACGGGCTAGGGAGGTGAACAACGAGGCGAGGGGATCCATAGGGAAAACAGAAAACAAAAGGGGAAACTAAACTTTTCTTTTTATTTTGTCCTTGGTCTGGTGTTCTGTCAGGATGCTTATTGTGAGGAGCAAGGAATGCAGAGATGAAGGAGAATCACAAATAACATTCTTTAATAATCCACAGAAAGGGGTAATACAAGGCAGGGAGGACACACACGTAGCACTTCCATGAAGACTTCCATATAACTCCTGACCAGGAAACATGGGGCAGACAACACTTTAAGTACAGGACTAAATGAGGGGTAATTAATGGGACACAGGTGAATCAAATGAGACAATCAAACATGGGAGAAACTGGGTCACGAGGAGCACGTGAGGAGAAAACACACAAAGACAGTCCATGGGTGTGACAACAATTTTGACTTTTTTTTTTCTGAGATATAACCTCACAATTTTGAGTTAGAAATAAACTTGCAATTCTGACTTTTTTTCTTAGAATTGTGAGATATAAACTCGCAATTGTGAGTTATAAAGTCTAATTCTGAGGGGGAAAAAGACTCATATGTTCTCAGAAATGCAACTTTATATCTCACAATTCTGACTTAATTTGCAATTGCATGTTATAAAGTCAGAATTGAGATGTAGAGATTCTGAGAAAAGCAAATGCACAACAGGGAGATACAAACTCGAAAATCTGAGAAAAAAAGTCAGAATTATTTTAGAATTGCAACTTTATTTCTCACAGTTGCAAGTTTATATCACACAATTCTGACCTTATAACTCACAATTGCAAGTTTATTCCTCACAACAATGAGAAAAGAATTGCAAGTTTATATCAAGCAGTTCTGAGAAAAAAAGTCAAAATTGTGAGATGTAAACTCGCAATTGCGAGGTAAAAAAAAAAAAAAAGTCAGAATTTTACAGCTTACAGTCTTACAGCTGTCTCAGCATATTACACTGAGAAAAAATAGTATTTTAATATTACTTGAAAAATGGACATGCTATTTAAAGGTCTACAATTTGAAAATCTATTCATAAAAAATAAATAAATAAAAAATGTTTCTCACACTACTTTTTGACTACAATTGTGTTTAAAGGTTGATAAAATTTCAGCTCAATGTGATTCAAATTGAAAAAAAAAAAAAAACACCATCTATTGTTATTCTTATTTAACATTAGAATAATAATAATAATAAGAATGCAAATTCTTATAGGTTTGTTGTTGCAGGGAATGCTAGTCTAATAATATGTCATTCTGATCAAGGAAAGGACCACTGTATATAACAGACTGAAAGGCGGTCTTTGTGAATGTGTGTGTGTTTGTGTGTGAGCACACAATCATTTAACCCCTGTAGCATTACGGCTATGGGGGAGGAGGGTTGCGATTACTTTCGCCACAGTGGGCTGACTGACAGATTGCATCCATTTTATTTAAATCGCTCTGATTGGTCGATTTGATCTCCTGATACCCGTGGACCGCAGGACCTATGTCACACCATATGACGTGTGAAAATCGCACATGCAATTACAAGCGCATACACATATCAATATAATCAATATCAGTATGAATATTAGCAAGAAACATCAATGCTGGCATCATCTGGGCAGATAACTAATATTCATTATTTTAAAATGAGTTTTATTAGTTAGGAATCTGAACCCTTAAAAAATGACTAGGACATAATATCATTTGAATCTCACCAAACAGAAAATCCCAGCAAAAAATGTCTCTCTGTTGATTTTCTTTCAGTAGAGTAGCTCTTTGCAGTCTCTTTCAAGTAACCCTAATATGATGGTGGAAATGTTATTTGTCCAAATTCTCTGCTTTTTATGGCACTGGCAATATGTGTGTTTGTGTGTCTGTGCCGGCAATCCCATTTGAATTTGTGCTGGCCAGTGCACTGGCATATGTGTGTGCGTTTGCCCTAAAGTCGTTGTGGTTGGACGCCGTCCTTTTAACTTAATGAGAGTATGTTCTGTATGTCTCACTGGGGCACAAATACACGTTGTACAGACAGAGCAGCATATCATTACAAATCGCTTCAGAAAAGCCCAAACCAGACCCAGACGTGCACACCCACGCTCGCTTAACTCTACACACACCACAGGCTCGGTCTCTTCCACTCATACGCAGATACTTGCCCTCAGATACACACCCTGCCATTTTTAATAGACACACGGACGCACATACATGCTATTAACTCAATGGCTTACATATGCACTTCTTAGGTACTGGCTTTTTTGCAAAGATGTAACCATCTCAACACAAAGTTAATCTGGAGCGGTGCTGCTCTAGCACTCAACTGTCGCAGTCCTGTGAAACTCTTCATTTAGCCCTAATGTAGTGGTTTTGCATTGGATTTCTTCTGTGGTGTACAAAAGGAGTCCAAATTTCCAAGCTGCTCTTTTATACACATTGAAAATGAATGGTGACTGTTATGTGAATAATGACGCAAATGTGAATAATGACTTGAATTGTGGTCTTTTCCTCACATGAGGCTTCAGAAGATTCGAAATATAGTTATTGTGTTTATTATTTATTTATCTATCCTTTTGTCCTTTCAGAAGGTCAAAAACTTTCAATGCACACTACCGTTCAAAAGTTTCAAAGATGTTTTTGCAATGTTTTTGAAAGAAACATGTTCTTCCAAACTGCATTTAATCAAAAATTTAAAATGCAAAGCTGAATTTAATATGCTGATTTGCCACTCAAGAAACTTTTCATATTTTCAGTGCTTAAAACAGTTGTGCTGCTTAATATTTTAGTAGAAACCGTTGTGGAAACATTTAATTTTTGACCACTGGAAAGTGTACAATTGTCCAGTTTACTCATGGAGCTGCATTAGGATCTCCATATCTCTGGAACTGAACAAACGAGGGCCTTTAAAATGCAGATACCAAAACATAAGTTGGTTAAGAACCAGAACCTAAAAGGATATTAAGATATCTTTAATACTTCTTGAGGTACAGCTATGTAAACTTGAGTCAAAAAACACAAGAAGTGCTTTTTGCCATTTTGGAACTGTCACTGTTGGCATATAATGAAACAAAGATTGCTAAAGTCAACAGATTTTACTAATAGACTTACCAATCTCTGTGTAAAAATAAAATAATTATGATGCCTGCTTTTTAAAGTTATTTTACACCCCTGTAAATTGGCTCCAACTTTCAGGTGAAATTGTAATTTTGACCCCCTCTACAAAATAGTGGATTATTCAGTAAATATACATCTGTGACATTTAATATTTTGGTTTTCATCACTATTTATGCTTGCCTTTCTACAGAAAAAAATACTAACAAAATCTAAAATTTGAGCCGAATTTGATTTGGAAAGTTTCCCAAATTTGGTTGATTTGACACGGAATGACCCTTTGAGTTCCACAGAGGAAAGAAAGTCAAAATGGAATGACATAACCGTGAAAAAAATAATGACAGCTATCAGTTTTTGAGTGAATGATCACTTTAATTCTAAGAATTTGCAAAATTTGTGTGTGCATGACTGCTGGTGTGCATGTCCATTAATCATGCTTAGTATTTGCTTAGAGTTAATAAATTCAGGTTTAACTGGGAGTGTGAAATATTTGCATGCTGAAAAACAGAACGAAAAATAAGGTCAGTGAGGGTGCATGATGCAAAGCACTGAACTGTTCGACCCTGACCACCTGCTGCGCGACTGTGTCCCCTAGCACCTCGGGTAACTTCATTAGGTCAAACACACTGGTTAGCTGCAATGTTAACTGAATCTCACTGTAGATACTCCTCCATACTTAATTCTTGATGATCTAATAAATCATGTGTGAGAAGTATTTCAAGCGGAATGCTTTTAATAAAAAAAAAGTAAATCCAATAAAAAGTAATGAAGTTTTTATTGCCCCCAGATGAGACGTCCTTCTTCACTCGATCATTAGATCCAGCTTTCCACAGCGATTCATTTGTGTGTTTGCATTGAGCTGCTTTTATTGCGGCCAAAATGTTTTGATTTCAGAAATAGAAGTTGATGGTTACACATAATTATAAAGAATTTAGCAAGTACTGATCCAATACTGATAAAATCTAGATGTCCAAGCCAAGGTTGTCATATACGCATGCAGCACAATGACGAGTCAGCATTTCCCTAAGATTTATATGAGCTTAAACACTCCATTTCCAAGACTTTGACGTGTGAAGAAGATGAGTAGGAGGTGAATGGTGACAAGGTCACTGGCGTTACTATATACTGGCTTTTATTAGGTTTCATATGCCATAAATGCGCGCTATATGCATTTGGACATATTACAACATATTTTTGTTGCTTTTTACAACATCTGAATCTTCTTTTCTTCTTCTTTTTTTTATGGTGTGATTTGAGATTTCGAAAATCTACAGAAAGGATTATCTGTGAATGTTTCTACTGAGTAATCAAGGAACAAAATATGAACTAAATAAATATGAAAGTAAATAAATTCATAAATAATCTGTGGAATTTTCAACTGACTAACAAACTATAAACTAAGAAACTAAACAAATAAATAAATGCACTTTCAATTATCTGAAGCTGAGGATAATCTGTGAAACTTTATACTGACTAGCAAGCAATGAACTACCTACCTAACTGAATAAATGCACTTTAAATTTTCTAACAATTTTCTGATAATCTGTGGAACTTTCTACTGACTAAAAACTGCAAACCAACCAATGAACTAACTAAACAAACAAATAAAATAAACTTACCAAAAACAAATAAATGCGGTTTAAATTTTTTGACAATTTTCTGATAATCTGTGGAACTTTATACTGACTAACGAGCTAACAAACTATAAACTAAATTAAACTAAACTAAATAAATAAATGTTTAAAATATTTTATAAAGCAGCTGATGGTAATCTGTGGAATTTTTTACTGACTAATAAATGAACAAACCATGAACTAACTTAAATAAATGTACTTTCAATTTTCTGATAATCTGTGGAACTTTCAAATGACTAACAAACTATAAACTAACTAACTGACTAAGCAAATAAATAAATACACTTTCAATTTCCTGAAGTAGCAGTGGATAATCTGTGAAACTTTATACTGACTAACAAACTAAATAAATAAATACACTTAAAATTTTCTAAAATTTTCAGTTTTATGATAATCTGTGAAACTTTCTACTGACTAACTAACTAACTAACTAAACCAACAAGAAAACAAACAAATAAATGCAATTTCAACTTTTTAAAATTTTTTGGATAATATGTGGTACTTTACACTGACTAACAAGATAACAAAACTAAAATAAACTAAACTAAATAAATGTTTATAAAGTTTTCTTAGGTAGCTGTGGAACTATATACTGACCAACCATCTAACAAACTATAAACTAAACTAAACTAAACTAAGATAAATAAATAAATGTTTGAGGTATCTGAAGATAATCTGTGGAACTTTGTACTAACGAATAACCTAGCAAACTAAATAAATGCTCTTTCAATTTTCTGATCATCTGTGGAAGTTTTAACTACCTACCTACCTAACTAACCAACTAAGAAAAATGCACTGACATTTTTTTTTTCTGATAATCTGTAAAACTTTCTACTGACTAACAAATAAACAAACAAAGTAAACTAAACAACCAACCAACAAAACAAACAAATAAATGTGGTTTTAACTTTCTGACTATTTTCTAATAATCTGTGAAACTTTTTACTGACTGACAAACTATAAACCAACCAACTAACTAAAACAAACAAACAATTAAGTATACTAACCAACCAACCAAACAAAAAATGTGGTTTTAACTTTCTGACCATTTTCTGATAATCTTTGGAACTTTCGACTTACTAACAAACTATAAACAAACCAACTAACTAAACAAACAAACAAACAAGTAAACTAAACAGCCAACCAACAAAACAAACAAATAAACACAGTTTTAACTTTCTAACTATTTTCTGATAATGTGTAGAACATTTTACTAACAAACTATAAACCAACCAACTAAAACAAACAAACAAACATAAAAATAAATGTGGTTTTAACTTTCTCACAATTTTCTGATAATCTTTGGAACTTTCTACTGACTAAACCATCCCACTAACTAAAGAAACAAACAAGTAAACTAACCAACCAAACAAACAATAAATGCAGTTTTAACATCCTGACAATTTTCTGATAGTCTGTGGAACTTTATACTGACTAACGAGCTAACAAACTATAAACTAAATTAAACTAACTTAAATAAACTAAACTAACTTAAATAAACTAACTTAAATAAATGTACTTTCAATTTTCTGATAATCTGTGGAACTTTCAAATGACTAACAAACTATAAACTAACTAACTGACTAAGCAAATAAATAAATACACTTTCAATTTCCTGAAGTAGCAGTGGATAATCTGTGAAACTTTATACTGACTAACAAACTAAATAAATAAATACACTTAAAATTTTCTAACAGTTTTATGATAATCTGTGAAACTTTCTACTGACTAACTAACTAACTAACTAAACCAACAAGAAAACAAACAAATAAATGCAATTTCAACTTTTTAAAATTTTTTGGATAATATGTGGTACTTTACACTGACTAACAAGATAACAAAACTAAAGGATAATCAGGATAATCTGTGGCAGTTTTAACTTTCGGACAATCTGTGGAACTATATACTGACCAACCATCTAACAAACTATAAACTAAACTAAACTAAACTAAGATAAATAAATAAATGTTTGAGGTATCTGAAGATAATCTGTGGAACTTTGTACTAACTAATAACCTAGCAAACTAAATAAATGCTCTTTCAATTTTCTGATCATCTGTGGAAGTTTTAACTACCTACCTACCTAACTAACCAACTAAGAAAAATGCACTGACATTTTTTTTTTTCTGATAATCTGTAAAACTTTCTACTGACTAAAAAATAAACAAACAAAGTAAACTAAACAACCAACCAACAAAACAAACAAATAAATTTGGTTTTAACTTTCTGACTATTTTCTAATAATCTGTGAAACTTTTTACTGACTGACAAACTATAAACCAACCAACTAACTAAAACAAACAAACAATTAAGTATACTAACCAACCAACCAAACAAAAAATGTGATTTTAACTTTCTGACCATTTTCTGATAATCTTTGGAACTTTCTACTTACTAACAAACTATAAACAAACCAACTAACTAAACAAACAAACAAACAAACAAACAAACAAACAAGTAAACTAAACAGCCAACCAACAAAACAAACAAATAAACACAGTTTTAACTTTCTAACTATTTTCTGATAATGTGTAGAACATTTTACTAACAAACTATAAACCAACCAACTAAAACAAACAAACAAACATAAAAATAAATGTGGTTTTAACTTTCTCACAATTTTCTGATAATCTTTGGAACTTTCTACTGACTAAACCATCCCACTAACTAAAGAAACAAACAAGTAAACTAACCAACCAAACAAACAATAAATGCAGTTTTAACATCCTGACAATTTTCTGATAGTCTGTGGAACTTTATACTGACTAACGAGCTAACAAACTATAAACTAAATAAAACTAAACTAAACAAAAAATGTTTATAAAGTTTTCTGAGGTAGCTAAAGATAATCTGTGGAAGTTTATACTGACTAATAAATTAGCAAACTACTAACTTGCTAACTAACGAAATACATGCATACATATTTCAACCACCGCATACTGTGCTGTTTTTCCCAGTGAATAATATGGAGCTGATCAGCACTTGAGCCTTGCTTTCATTTCTGTATTTTCCACGGAAAGCACAGAACATCCTTTAATGAGGTGTCCTTTGATGAGGATCATTGTTGTAGTTCATTGCAGAACAGAATGTACTGGATATCATGGATATTGAACTGAGCATGCCCTGAGATTTGAACCTGCTTTTCCAGGAACCGCCCCCATAACATCCCCACAGCCAGAACCTTTTGCTGATATACGTATTGGGATATACATATGGTGTGAAGCGAAGCGACTTGATTAAATCAATTCCAGAAACGTCTGCACACATTTATCAAGGTAACAGCCAATGCATATTCCAAATTCTTTCTGAACACACACATACAAGCAATATAGATACTGTATACACTACACATTTTCACACAAGTTTCTTCAGTTTTCTACTTTGTTTAAACATTAGCTAAATATTTCAGATGTGGCTGAGCATGAATGTGGGTGTCTGTGCAGAAAAGTTTTAGAAGGTGGGCACTTGATTCTCTTGCTTAGTTTGTTTTGGTCTCCAGCTCAGAAAATCATTAGACGTATTCTTTTCAGTTCCGCCAACTATCTGCATCCACTTCCATCCTGTGATTAGTCATTTTTCATGGATGTGTGGTGATTATTACATCACTGTTGGGTTATTATTGTTTTTTTGTTTTTGTTTGTTTTTTGATAATGACCAACATTATCTGTACAATGAAGTCTTTTCAGTCTTTTTTTTTTTTTCATCAAATATTTCAGGAGCAAACTATAATTTAAGGATACAATATTTCAGAAACATTTGCTGTAAACCAAATGTATATCTACAACAGATGACACTTATAATGTACATTTTAGAGTTTGGGATTGGTAGATGTGTTAATGTTTTGGAAGTCTCTTATGTTCACCAAGGCTGAATTTATTTGATTAAAAAATACAGTAATTTTGTGAAATATTATTACAGTTCAAAACAACTGTTTTCTATTTGAATATATTTCAAAATGTAATTTATTTCTTTGATGCAACGCTGAATTTTCAGCATCATTGCTCCAGTCTTCAGTGTCACATGATTCTTCAGAAATCATTCTAATATGCTGATTTGCTGCTCACGAAACATTATTATTATTAAAAATGTTTAATAATAATAATTAATGGTTTTTTTTTTCAGGATTCTTTGATGAAAAAAAGTTTAAAAGAACAGTAATTTTTGAATTAGAAACTGAAATAGATATATTTTGTGACATTATAAATGTCCTAACTAATCAATTTTGATTGTTTTAAACCATCCATGCTGAATAAAAGTATTAATTTCTTTCCAAAGATGGGAAATGGGAGTGCAGATATGCCTGTGTGCACACTGGCATGTGTGAATTTGTGTGTTTGCTCATATAAGTGTGTGTAATTCCATTGGGGGTTGTTTGTTTTTGGGCAGAGCGTGACTGTTTGCACCGTCTGGTCGTGTGTTGAAAGATCTTCAGTCCAGGGGTCTCGCTGAGCGTGTTTGACCAAGCTGAGTCTCTTAGCAAGGCACAGGCTAAACATCCTATAAGCTGGAAATTTAAAACAAAGAAACATTATGATATACAAGAGGCTGTAGCGCCTCTTGTGGCTGAAAATGCCAAATGTGTTGCCTTATGAATTGCACGTTAGCTTGATTTCACACCTCATAAAAAGCATTTGAATTCTTGCACTGAGTTTGTTTTTGGCCCGCCATTACCACGAGATGCCCCTACCAGATCCCATCCTCCTCCCTTAGCCTTTGTTTTTTCCATCCCGCACTCTTTCATTTTGCACCCATCTGTATCTTTCTCTCCTCCCTCTCTGTTGCTCTCGAAGATAAAAGGTTAAGGGGATGTGCTTCCCGCTGACTCTGAAATGGCCAAAACCTCATTTGAGTGTTTCACGGAATTCAGCTCCAGATGTTTCCCAAGAAACCCTTTACACACTAACCCACAGCATCCCTCATGGATGAACCCCTGCCATAGATTTATTGACAGGCATTGTTCCAGTTTGTTCCTGAAAAGCAGCTGCTCTGAGAACAAGTAGGCAATAGTTTGAGTTACGCAGCTGTCCGAACTTTAACAGACCTTATAAAGTTGTATTACGATGAACGCCATTGAATTACGGTAACAAACTAGATTTTAACGAAGTCAAATGAGGTCTTTTGGTCTCTAAATGTGTATGTTTATCATTCTTTTTGCCATTTTATCATCCTTCATAAGTCTGATCACAAGAAAAAGTAATAGTGCACCTTTTCTAAACAAACTACACCATTGGACATGTCTATAGCACAAGAATTCAGGGGCAAGTTACAAGGCAAATTTTAATACTTAGGGTTAGGGGTTTTGAAAAACCCATAACAAGAACCACTAATGACACTAGAGCACACAAATGGCCAAATTCACACCGCATAAACTCAGATTTTTGGTTTTACAGTAGAGAGGGGTGATACACATTCACGGTGTGACTTTAACCATAAATGGGAAACCCTGGGAAAGGGTGAATGCCCTCCAAAGTGAAACACAATCATTCTCCGTCCAAGAAAACAGCAACAAAAATACCAGGCTGGAATGGCGACTTGGAAAAATATGTTTTATGGAGTGGCAAGAAGGAAAAATAAAATAAAAGCAAACAAAAGCTGGCAAGTTAAAGAGCAGAACGAACTGGTTCCCATTTACAGAGCTGCTACAGAAAAAAAAAGAAGAAGAAAAAACATTAAGACTTGAAGAAATTAACGTGCCAGATTACTTCATACATACTGTAGGACCTCTAGCAGAAAACCTGAGGTAGAAAACATGAGCATCTCAAATACTCCCATGTGTATATAGATAGATACAGTCATTTCTTATTTTTAAGTGAGCTTGTCACAGCCAAAGTATGTGTTACCATTACATATATACAGCAAGGAATTCAGTCATTTTTGCTTTTACTTTTGCTAGTTTACAACATTTAATTTCACACTAATGAATTTAGGAAAATCGGGAATTTCCCATTCATACTGAAGTCTGACAGAAACCTTTGACAGAAAAGAGGTAAAAACTCAAATTAACTAATATTTATTTTATTGTATGCAATTATTTTATAGTATTAATGCTTATTTTAAATAGTTAAGTAGTAAAAAATATGCATAGAGATTACTGCAATCTGGCATACTTTAGAGGAGAAGTTCACTTCCAGGACAAAAATTTACAGATAATTTACTCCATCCAAGATGTTCATGTCTTTCTTTCTTCAGTCATGAAGAAATTATGTTTCTTGAGGAAAACATTTCAGGAATGTTTTCCATATAGTGGACTTATATGGTGCCTGTGAGTTTGAAATTCCAAAATGGGTTAAAATGCAGCTTTAAAGGGTTCTAAATGATCCCAGCTGAGGAAGAAGGGTCTTATCTAGCTAAATGATCGGTTATTTTCTAAAACAGTCCAATAAAGTGCATCCATCCATCATAAAAAGTACTCCACATGGTTTTGGGGGGTTAATAATATGCTTCTGAAGAGAACTGATGTGTTTTTGTAAGAAAAATTATCTATATTTATAACTTTATAAACCATAATCTCTAGCTTCCACTAACTGTCATATGCATATTCACAAGAGAACGGCATTACAGAGAATGATGTAGAATGTAGACAAACACAGAAGCACGGAGCAGAGAGCAAAACAAAACACCAGTCACGAATTAGAAGTACAAAACAATAATTTGTAAAGAAAAAGGAAACTGTTTTTCCTTTGCTTCCTTTGCTCCTGTAAACAAAACTTGGAACACCACTCTCTCGTGAATGTATTACACTTAGCAGAAGTGTTACATTTACATTATAAAAAGTTTTAAATATGGAGATGTTTCTTGTTAACATCCCCAGAGCTGTGTGGAAGCATTTTCTTAATGTATGGATGCACTTTATTGGACTTCAAAATCTTAAATCTTATTCACTGCCATTAAAAAGCTTGGAAGAGCAAGGACATTTTTTAATTTAACACCGATTGTATTCGTCTGAAAGACGAAAGTCATATACACCTAAAATGGCTTGAGGGTAAGTCAAGGGGTCATTTTCCTTTTTAGGCGAACTATCCCTTTAATGCTAAAATTGCCCTCATGTGCACCACATGTCTGGATATATACTCAGTTTTAGCACTGTGAACATCATTTGATGACATTTTGCCAACTGTTTTATGGATACTGTGAATTTAAACATGCTACATACTACAGCCAGTGACTTATTTAATTTAAGCCACAGCAATACTTCAGCACATTTACTGTAGTTTTGTTTTTGTAGTAAAATTCCATTTGAACTCTTTAGTGCCTTTTCACCAAACTGTTTACTCCTAAGCAGTTCATGCTTCGCTTATGCTCCCTTTTTGCCTCTACAAGTGAAGTACAAGAGAACAAGAATTTGCAAATCTTGCTGAGTTGCCTTTTTTTGCTCACCACTCCAGCTACTTGGACTTAAGGACATCCTGGAGACTGCGTTGGCACGCTTATCCTCAAGTGCATTTGCAGACTCCAGTGTCCCATAGCTAATGTGCGACCCCAAACCCATCCCTTCTCTTCCTCCCTTCACATTCCTGTCATGATTGGCTGGCTGTCAGCCCATAAGTGATAGAGACTGTCGGTTCTGTCATCACGGAAAGTGAGTTAGGGAGCTCGAGACTTTGTTTCCTCCAAATGAGCCTGGCAGGGGATAAAAGTGACTGGCGTGGGAGTGTTATTTACACTGTTCCAGCATAACACCACTGCCAAACAATACTTAAACACACACACACACACAAATGTACAGATACCCTCCACACCAGCCACCTCAGTAACCAAGAGATGTTCTGAGAATAAACATTTTAGGAGGCCGGAGGCAGCATCTCATGTAACTTTTGTGCAATCAGACATTTCCAGAATGCACTGAAACATAAATCTAAGATGGCTGACGAGAAAAGAGAAATGGTGAGTGTCAAAAATGCTTCATATCTAAAATTTGTGTGTGCATGTTTTATGCTTGCAACTCTGCCATCATGTTACACTCTTAAATATAAAGGTGCTTCACGATGCCATAGAAGAACCTTTTTTGTCTAAATGGTTCCATAAAGAACCTTTAACACCTGAAGAACCTTTCTGTTTCACGAAAGGTTCTTTGTGGCGAAAGAAGGTTCTTCAGATTATAAAAAGGTAAAAAAGAGATGGTTCTTTAAAGAGCCTTTGACTGAATGCTTCTTTGTGGAACCAGAAATGGTTCTTCTATGGCATCGCTGTGAAGAACCTTTTAAAGCATCTTTATTTTTAAGAGTGTAGCTTAGCAACATGCTATGGTCAAACTCTTTTGAAATCAATTGTTAGTAGATTCTCGATCTTGTGCTCTTGGTGTTGCTACCCATGTATGTGTTTCAAATCTTAAAGGATTAGCTCACTCCAGAATTAAAATTTCATGATAATTTTCTCACCCCAAATCATCCAAGATGTTCATGTCTCTTTATTCATTTGAAAAGAAATGAAGGTTTTTGAGGAAAACATTTCAGGATTTTTCTCCATATAGTGGACTTCAATGGGGATTAACGGGTTGAAGTCCAAATTGCAGTTTCGATGCAGATTCAAACAGCTTTACACTATTCCAGACGAGAAATAAGGGTCTTATCTAACAAAACGATCGGCCATAACCACAAGTGCACGTCTTGCACTAGCCCGACATCAAGCATTATGTTACATTGATATTCAAGTAAAAATGTATTGTTTTATGCAGTTTTATACTTATTAGAGTAGTTTGTTGTTAGCTTAGCAACATGCTAATGTCAAACTCTGTGGATGCATTGTCCATATAAAATGGCCCAAATCCATTCTATGACTAAGGTAGCGAACAAGGTGAGAGAAATGTTGTTTTGTTTTGAAAAAAAAAAAATTTTTCTTTAATACCCTGGCAGGGGATAAAAGTATGCTATGCAATTTTATGCTTATTAGAGTTGTATACTCTTAGTTTAGTAACATGCTAGATAGAATCTCTCCTGCAAGTGCTATTTGTGTGCTGCCTTGGTAGAGAGTTCCAAATCGGTCACTTATGAGGTTCCATGACTGTTTCAATGCTGCCTTAGAAGGCAACTGCCTATGTAGGCAATGAGGCTGCTAGAACTATAGTCAACTTAGCACTTGCAAGGTGTGTGTGTGTGTGTAAGAGTGAGCATGTGGTGAATGGGGACAGTGTTGGGCTAAACCTTTATTGGGTCTGTTCCATCTGTTTTGGCTCATACTCAAACCATGCAGTGCGAAGTCATGCTCGGATCTCACACATTCCTTCAGCTTTATACGCTCTACTGTGCGCTCACTATTTCCATCTTCAGAATTGCTCTCACGGAAAAGCTTTTCCAAAAATAGAGCGAAGCTCAGAGAGCTTATCGCAAAAACACAAAATGATTATGTTCAGCCTGCTCCGCTTCTGATATTTCTCACAGTGACAAACCACCTGTGCGTCACGCCTGCTCCCTCTAAATCGGTCTAAGCTCCCTCCATTTCCATTCTGATCTCGCGCTGTAGCCTAGCAAAAGCAAATCTTTTCTGCTACCTCCCACCCATTACCTTCACTCTCTTCTCTTTTTTTTTTGCTGCCGCAATAGCCGAACAGCAAGTGATTATAACACGGTGGAATTTGATCTCTGCGCTGTTAAGTCACATGCTGTGACTGTAATTATTCGTTCCTGGAGAGAGAGAGAGAGAAAGAGAGAGAGAGGCACAACAGAAGAACAGAGCACAGAAACATTCAGGACATATTCAGTTCTGGCCTGTGAGCGCAGTGCGCATTTGCTTTCCTTCCTGGTTGAATTACAGTTGCTATCGAAGTCTGGAGAGGCTTTGGGAAATGTGCCATGGAAAGATGATGTTGTTCTTCACAGGCAATGAGTTTGTCTGAGCCAGATCTGAAAAATAATGTCTTCGGGAGTTTAGATTCAATGAGGCCATTTATCTGATAATGTTGTTTACATTTTTTAGCCTGCAAATGGGTACAGAGGCCTCACATTGAACGCTTTCTTGGCTCGGCGTGTGCGAGAGGCATGGTCGTAGATTTGGACATGTGCAATGCAAAACAACTACTGAATGCACAGTATAAGTATTGTATGTGTCTATGCAGCATTTATATTTTGTATGCATTTATAACTTAAATGACCAGTTTCTTAGGTGCTGTTTAGAATGAGTTGTTTATTCTTGGCACATTCGTTCTGGCTTGAACGACTGCAGATCTAGACGGTGGTGTGTTTTAGTTTACATTTTAGATCCACAATTTGTTTTACATTTAAAATCTTTTTATGAAATCAAATTTAAAAACATTTATAATATACTGCGTACTTATTTTTTTACTGTTTAAATTAAATAATTAAACTCTAGTGTATGCATTTACATTAAACTCTAGTGTATTCATAAGTAAAAAACAGCACACTTCAAGTTTCTTAAAAAGTATTTAATTTATAAATAAAATAGATTCGATAAAAAATGTATATATGACCCTGGACGACAAAACCAGTCTTAAGTAGCATGGTTACATTTGTAGGAATAGCCAAAAATACACTGTATGAGTCAAAATCATCAATGTTTTTTTATGCCAAAAATCATTAGGATATTAAGTAAAGATCATGTTCCATGGAGATATTTTGCTAATTTCCTACTGTAAATATAATTTTTAAAAATTTATATACTTATATATTTATATACAACTTTAAAGATGATTTTCTCAGTTTTTAGATTTTTTTTAACCCTCAGATTCCAGATTTTCAAGTAGTTGTATCACAGCCAAATATTGTCCTGTCCTATCCTTGTCCTATCCTGGCATTTTCACTGTCCCACAAGATGAAAATAAATATAATTAATATTGTCAATATGGTGTGACAGATAATGTCCTCCGGTGTGACGTATGTACAGTCACAAAGATGTCACACCAGAGGACAAGGTCTTTTTAAGAAGCATTTCAAATAATTAAATAGGATTTGTTTAACTCATTTTTATTTTTTATTTTGTTTTATTATTATTTTCAGTGTTTTTAAATGCAATAATTACATTAATTAAATGTTCTGATGTTTGTGTGACGTAATGTCCTATGGTGTGACGTAATGTCCTATGGTGTGATACACATAAAAGAAACGCAGATTTGTTTTTATCTCAAAATATCTTTAAAAAAAAAAAAAAAAAAACTGTTGAGTATTGCAATAGGATAGAAATATCACTCATCTTAAAATGGTATAATTTTAAGCAGCTTTGAACAGACGACAACAAAGTTTGTCTCGTAGTCAAAGTTTGTCTTAAAATTGTCCGACAAGTCATGGGGAAAAAATTATGTTAATTATCATTTCATATTAAATAAATATCACTATATGAAAAATAAGTGTCTAACAATGAATCTCATACTATTTGTATATTATTAAGAGTTTTTTTTTTCTTCATTTTTGCTGTGTCACACCATAGGACAAATTTATGGTTCAGTTCAGCAAAAGAAAAAAGAAAAAAAACAAAAAAAAAAAAAACAATGAAATAATTGACGAAGTTAGTGACCCTTTTTCCAAATATTAAACCCAAATTTACATTACTGAAATTTGAATAAGAATACTGATTATTATATGAGAAAGAACGAAAATAAATAATGTAAATATGCTTAATTGTCCTGAAAATAATGGCATGAATGGTGTTTCTTTTTTCTTCTTTTCCTTCTTCTTTCAGTTTTGGGGTTTAATAACATTTTACATTTTGTGAGATTGACACAAATACTCTTCCTAAATAAGAACATCTGATCATCTGCAGAGACATTTGTTTGGCTGGTAGATGAGAGAGTGCTGTGCAGGTGTCCGAGGCAAAATTTTTGATGTGTAAATGAGGAAATGAGTAAAACACTGTTTGAATTTTGAACCCAAGGCATTGTAAATCTGTTTTATGATTTCTTTGTGTCACAACATGATGACTGAGGCTAAATCAAATCTTATTAGAAACATATGGTATCCTAAAATAAGTGAAATTCAGATGCTTTCAGAAAATTTGCTTCCCAGCTGTTACACACAATAAGAACATGTGCATAACAGATACAGGCACAGAAGATCTTTTAAAAATGATGAATTTCTGTGCATGTCTTTGTGTCTCTGACAAATCCAACCCTTAACAGTGAGAGGTGCACTGCACATATGCTTGCAAAACACAAACATTTGAGCCAATATGTGTAATGTGACAGAAAACCTCAATGCCAACAATAAATCATGCAGTGAACATGTTTAGTGCATTAATGCATATTTGTGTGACCGCAGCAGATTCGTAATATTATAAAGTGGCAATGCCATCAGGGATGTGTTGTTTTCTATAAAACTCCCTTGGAGGAACGAAACAAATAAATCAATTCCTCCACCCCCTTCTCTCATTCCCACCGTCCCACTCCAGAAACCGTTGATGAAATCTGGTATTAAATGAGTGTCACAGTGACTGCTGTCATATGTGACACACAGCAGAGCAGGAAGGACAATTAACGATTTACCATCCAACTCTGAGATCAGCCAGAGGAATGCGAATGAGAGACAGAGTGTTGGAGACGTGCTGACACTCAAATAAAGAGTGTGAGATTCAGATTATAGAGGATATTAAGACTAAGAGGCGCTTAGAATGTAGGCCC
The DNA here is from genome assembly GCA_036247105.1 of Cirrhinus mrigala. Taxonomy (NCBI): domain Eukaryota; kingdom Metazoa; phylum Chordata; class Actinopteri; order Cypriniformes; family Cyprinidae; genus Cirrhinus; species Cirrhinus mrigala. The sequence continues at coordinate 11,925,304 of CM070026.1, read as the reverse complement.
GCAGTTTGGCGTCCGTCCTTTGGAGCGCAGCGTTTTCAATAAACATTCAGCCAGCTGCAATAATATTCACAGAAATAAACACTCAGATTCGCACACACCGGCAAACAGGCGCTTCCAAATGCGATCGGTTTTGAGGAGTTACACGTTTACTTGGCTCACACTGATAAGGAATCGGCGATACGATCCAAGTCAATAACCTGTAGTCAATCAATCGCTATCTTATCAGTTCGTACAGTCAGGGCACAGTTTGATTTTCGGTCTCTGTCCCTCCGTGCAGAAACACTAGGCAGCCGCTGTGCATTCCATTCCCAAAATGCTCCCGGAGACCAGAGGAGAGCCCTCACGTGCCGATTCTCTAAACGGAAGGAATTCCTGAGGTATACAGACAGACAGACAATAAGAAATCAAGAGCAGGAGGCCGAGAGCAAAATATGCAGAGTCATAAGAAAACTAATCTTAGTAGCAGAGGGTGCTGTTAGTGGGGTTGTGTGTGCCGGGGGGTATTTCCTTACCCCCTCTGCTTGTTTTCAGTGGGCCAGTCTCAACACTGGGGTCTGCAGGCAGGCCTGTAGGCCTTTATTTTCCCAAAGCTGGAGCCACCGAGCTGTACAGCCTGTACAGACTTTGTGTTATTACAGAGCAGAGGCAGGAGGGGTGTTCAGCGCTGAAGCAGCACAATCCAACATCCAACCCACACTCTAATCATCTCTTACCACCCAGCGAGAAGGAGAGATAGACCGAAAAAGAGAAAGAGGGATGGACGGATGCAGGCCCATCGTGAAAATTCACGGGTCAACATTTTTCTCCCCCATTCCCAACGAGAAGTCGCAGAGGTCAAGGTTACTAGCTGGATGCATGAATGGATGGAGAAAAGTTGCAAATGGTCAGTGAAGATTCTGTATGGATGAATGGACTGATCTTGGTACAGCAGGTGTCATGAGACCGCTGCTAATGCCTGACCACCCAAAGCGCATTTTCCACATTATTCTGCAGTGTTCAGAGAGTTCCTCTAATATTCATTGGTGAAAATGGGTCTGGGCTGGTTTTTTAATGTTTTTCATGTTTAGATTAGAACAAACCTTACTAGTCACTGAGACCACTGGTTCGTGTTGTAATTTTTTGTTCTAAAAATAGACAGATTTGCCATTTAATCAGGCTATCTGGATATTTTGAGGCAAGTCCAAAAGTATTTCTCAGAGCACATTTTAAAAATATATAGAGCAAATTTGCATTAATTTAAATGTAGAAATTTGGTGCACATCTTATTTGCTGTCATTTACCCCCCAAATATTAAGCTGATATTTCTGTAGACCAGTCTGGAGTAGATGTCAACGTTGCGTCCCTTGCAGCTGCGCGCGCACTGTGGTGGCAGAAAAACACTGGTAACAAGTGGAAGGAAACAAGAAAAATCCATGGAATAAGAGAAAAAAAAAAAATTATTGTTGTGCCTTTGGATGTCAGAATTGGAATGCCAGATTTTTTTGTCAGAATTTTTATAGAATACTGTCATCAAAGATGCCATCTGAAGCTAAACGCAGACCTTTAAACAGGCAGACTATGGATGAAACCTGCTATGATTTAAGCATAAATTTGATTTTAAAAAATGGTCTACATTATATTCACATATGCAGTTCATAGGGGACATATTGGATTCTTTATTAGCATCGATGGTTCCATGAAGGACCTTGAACATCCGTGAAACCTTTCAAATGCAGAAAAGGTTCTTTATAGTTAAAAATGCTTCTGTAGAGTTGAGTGAGAGTAGTTTATATCCTTGTTTGGACTTTAGAACCGATTTAACTCAACAATAGCAAGTTTGTCAATTCTGAGGGAAAAAACCCAGAAACTCATGATTCTGAGCCGAAGGGGAAAGAATGACGAGTTGATTTTTCAGAATTGTGAGATATAATCTCGGAATTGTAAGAATAAAGACAGAATTTTTAAAAATATAAACTCAAATTTAACTTTTTTAAATTCTTTTATTCCATGACTCCCAGACCGCTACTTAAAAACTATTTTCTGCCGCCAGATAATCTACAAAAAACGTCATCATTGTTTGCAGGGGCGTCGTAGTTGGGTGAAAAGTGGGACTAAATTACCAGGGCCCCTGAGGAGTGAAATTTTATTTTCTTGCAGGCCTATAATGTTAGGCTACCTTTGGTGGCATCTACTGTTAGCTTTTAAGCATTCTGCAAATAAAACAGAAATTCAGAGAAGTTGTGTAATAAGGCTTTTTTTGTTATACATATAAGAGTTCTTAGATTAGTAGTAAGGTTAGTTGTAGGTAGTTGTGAACCTCGAGCTTACTGGGGGCCCATGGCCACTGATTGTGCATAGGGCCCAGAATTTGGTGCTACGCCCCTGATTGTTTGCAAACACTGAATTGATCTATTGTTCAGTTGTTGACAATTTTCTTTTTGCCTGTTTCGAATGTACCGTGACCCTAAAGAAGACAAGTAGTTTGGAGAATAGATGGATGGGTGTATCCAACAGACCTTAGTCAGGTTAGACGCCATGTTGAATTTAACGTGAATGAAATTAGGCTGTGAGGGATAGACTTACAGTCTTTTCAATGGCTTAGATCTTACGTAACATAAATTTCACAAATCATAACTTTTAAATTGTTTTACAGTGTTTTTGTAAGTGTCCCCCCCCCCTAAAGATGTTTTGTTAAAAAAAAAAAAAAAAAAAACAGTACAGTCCACTAAACGCGCTGTGCTACTTCTTTCCCTCATGTGAGAAATGAAATATAGCACTTCCCTAACTAAAGTCTGTCATTTAATTTACACGTATATTATTATAATATATTTAAATGATTACATAAAGTAATGGTATTTTTGATGTACATGCTATTTTAGTTACATTACCTTTGCGGCATCAACAGGTGTTTCTAACTGTGACGCGGGCGCTACCTTTTCTTTGCCTTTCAAGTGCCTGTAAATGACAATAATGACCGGTCTAAACGCGCTCAAGATTCCCTGTTTTTCACCCACGTCTTTTGTGTTGAATGATTTCATTAAGGATGCACGGTCCCTTAAGACCGAGAACGGTGACTACATAATTCATACCGGGGGGAGTGACTTAGTGCCCGTGCTTTTCCTGCCTGTATAAAACCTGAAGTTCCACTTAAACTCACTTACAGATGGAGACACCCAGCCGCTTAGTTCACAGTCTAGTCAAACCGACGTGACAGCAGCATAACCCAAAGCGCCGCTATACTTTGCCAAGGCATATGTTGAGAACTCAGGCTTTAGTGTAATAATATATCCAGGTGAGGTGATCTGACGCACCGTTTTTCCACGCATCTACCCCCGTGTGAGTGTGCGCGCCTTCAGCCCTTCGGCTCCATGACGGGACTGTGTGCGCTCTGCCTGACCGCGCTGCTCGCAGCATTCGTCCGGCTGGCTGAAAGCGTCAGCCCAGTGGTCCGCTGCGAGCCATGCGACGACGGGGCGATGGTGCTGTGTAAACCGCTGCCCCGGGACTGCGCCGAGCCAGTAAAGGAGCCGGGCTGCGGGTGCTGCATGACTTGCCCGCTAACCGAGGGCCAGGCGTGCGGAGTGTACACAGGGCGCTGCGGTACCGGGCTGAGCTGTCAACATCGTCCCGGGGAGAGCAAACCTCTGCAGGCTCTGCTGGAGGGACGGGGCGTGTGTGCGAAGGCACCGGACAAAAAGCACAGCGGCAGTCCATCGCACGGACACGGTAAGCATGCACGATTTTTCTGTGTCTGTTAATGTACTGCATGCGCAGTGTGCTATCAGTGACTTTAAGGGGGGCATAATTTCTGTTGGTGTAATTTCTGTTGACACCCAAACGCACAAACTGTTTAAACAAAACTTTTTTGTCATATACTTGCGATTGTTTAATACATTAAAAATAATGACCAGGCTTACATTTTGGAGATGCGCACTTGAGCAGCCTACTGTTGCTATGGTTACCTCTTAAGGCGAAGGCGATTTATTCCAAAGTGCATTCTGACTAACTTGTAATCTAACTTTTTGGTTACTGAAACATGCACATAAACTGTATACACATGCATTTCCAAAAAACAGACTACTTACTTTTGGCGGAGTTCAACAAAAACAGCTTAAACCAGCGTAAGATGGTCTTAGCTGGTCTTCAAACTAACATATTTGATAAAAATGATAAAAACCAGCGTAGCCAGACTGGGAAACCAAGTAAGAGCAGCAAACTATTTTAAGATACTTTTTTTTCAACAGCGAAGCCTTAATTACTGGGGTCAGACACCCAAACCCCCCATAATTTACAGCCTGTGTATGTGTGGTGTCTTAAACATCCCAGCAAACACTATCCACACTGTTGGGCGTATGGCCTCTGTGTTCAATTGTGTGTCAGTGTGAGTTTACTCTGCTGTGCGTAACATGGTTTATATGTTCACAGGTTAATAACGCTGCTGCGCTCATGGCCAGTCTTTCGCTCTCTGTAGGGGGGTGGGGAGCTTTTTCACTGACTCTTCATAAGATGCAGCACATACCATGGCTTCGCTGTACTCATGACACTATATTGCTATTCTTTAGACATTAGCATCTCTAAACTGGTTTATAGCTGTTCCATGGATTTGAGGAATGCAGTATGCACAAGGTTTTGGGTTTGTGGGTTACTCCAAACAAACAAGATAAGCTATATGTATTTTCTGCATGACAACACATTCTGCTTGTGTTTTTATCGCATTACGCTGGTAATACATCCCAACAGGTTATTCTCTGCCTGACGAGATATTGTATTTTTAAACATGACTGCTGATAGGTCATCCTGGGCAGGTAGGTCAGAGTTTCAGAACACCGGCATGACGCAGCGACCTCCAGTAACAGGCAGCCGTCATGAAGTCCAGCCACCATGAGACGGCCCCACACTACCGCCGTTGTTCTCGAGGTTCAGCGCTACAGCAGCCTCTCTATGCCGTTTTATGTGTGTGGTGCGTATGTGTGTGTGAGCGAGAGAGCCAGAGATGGAGAGAGAAACAGCTCTGTGTATCTGTGTGTGTGCACTAAAATTTGGCTTCACCAACCCAATCGTTAAGAATGCCACATTCGTTTATATATAGTCCCTGCAGAAGAGCGGAGATCACCGTTTTGTGAATGATGCTCTCTAGCTGTTTACTGGCTCAGGAACTCCGAGTTCTTCATTGAGAGGGTCAAGAAACAAGTGAAATGGAAATGACTGGCATAAAGTCATTTCCTTGTGAGCGAGCCGAGGATAGATCCAGCACCACCTGCGCTGAAGAGTTTCTTGTGCATCTCTTTATTAGCCAACGCATTCATCCAAGTGAATTCCTTGAGAGAGGGAAGGCTGCGGACCCGCACGACTAAAATAAGTGGCGTTCTTGGTCATAACTGACGTCAAACAACCCGACTGAATTTGTTTTTACCCTCTCTAGTTATTTGACAGAGCCGCAGTGGTGTGTTGAAGCAATCAACCATGACATTGTCACACACACAAAGGCTATTGTTAGGACCCAGAGTCACTTTTAAAAAGCAGTTTGGGGGCGCCAACTGTTTTACAGTAGTGCCTTACCTCATGTTTTCTCCCTCCGCTGCCCTTTCATTTGAGCCCATGCTGCTTTTCAGTGCTCCTTTCCCATCATACCACACTTTATGGTAATTACACACTCTGGCCAACCAGAGAGCAGGGCTCCATTGCCATGGTGTGCGTGGCTCCACCCCATGGCTCTGCCACACATGAATTATGATATTTTTGCAGGGCTTGATTGGTCTGGTAGCAGTGTGTCCCAGCGTGATTCTGGGTGGGAACGGTAAGAGGAATGAAAGATCATGAGGTTATGAGTTATGACGTTGTTTGTGCGTATGTAGTTAGCGTGCGGATTTTCCCAGAAGAGGCGGATTCGTTCTCGTCCCGAGCCTCGGTAGTGAAATTCACCTGCCGTGTGCCCAGTAATTCGTTTTTTTTCTTTCGAGAAGAAAAACCTTGCATCTGTTTCACCCACTCGTTCACGTTCTCGCCATTTTGCCAGAACGCTAAATTGTTTGCTCATTTGGGATTGAACAAATACGTGAGGTTGAGTGACTCAAAATGGGCCACTAGGTGCTGGGAAAAGTTTACATTGGGATTAAATATTGATGTTTTTCAAGTTCCTGAATTAGATGGACCTCCATTCTCTTCCTCTGTCCTGGATTTGTTTATGTGAGAGGTACGGTGGGTCATGCAAGGGAAGCAGGCTGCAGCATGTCGCACCGTCATTATATGCGGTCATTACAATTACTTACCTTGTTCGAGTTGTTATGTTGCAGAAGTTGATGTTGTTGTTGATGTTGTTGTTGTTGTTATGTCATCGTCAATGAAGCCATAGTTTAATTCTGGTTTGGAGAGCAGCTTCCATGGCTACAGAGGAGTGTTTGGTGTGCCACAAGTGCGCCCTTACTCACATACACACACTTGGAAAATCTGTTTTCACTTAGCTCTTCCACTCTGCTGAACTCTGTCCACTATCTCTACAGTTCCTCACAACATTCAGGTCTTTCTAACTTGTGCACCTTCATCTATCTCTCGATGGCAGTCCTGTCCCACCACCCTCTCTCCTAGTCTCGGTCTCTCACTTTCCATATTTAATGGCCCGTTTTGTTTGTCTTTCTTTCTAAATATCTTTTTCTCTTCTGCTCCAGCTGTTTATTAGTCTCTCGTTCCTGCGAGAGCTCTGCTTTGTTTTGTACGGCCAGAGACTGAATATTTATTCAACAGACAAGAGCTGTAAAACCCCAAGAGGACAGCATGTTTAAACAATGCCATAATTCATCTTCGCCCAGCGCTCTCGCCAGGCATTTGTTGAAGCTGACAAATGCACTCCTCGCTGGACTCTTTACTGGTCAACTCCTTTTGCTTGCATTTGAGAAATTACCGTGCAGTTAGTAAAAACAGAAATTAGAGTGCAATTTGGGACATCATGTCGCAAGGGCTTGCATTTTGTCCACTATAAATGGCTGTTCAAAGGCCATTTGAAAGAGTGATGAAGTTGTTCTGCAAAATCAGTGTTGGCGGTGAGCACTCTACATTTAGCTTATTGGCAGAGGTTTTCTTATCAAAGTGACATACGAGAGCAAATATTTTGTCTGGGGAAATTAAAAGGAATTAGCATAAACATCTACTTACTGTTTCCTCGCTCAAAATATATCTAGCCCCCACGTTATCTAGAAGAATGTCCGAGCTGCTCTTTTCTATAAAAGGACAATGGTTGGTGACTAGCCATGGTAATGCTTCAAAAAGGCACCATAAAAATAGTCTCTATGACTTTTGTGCATGAAAAGGCATACAAAAGTTTTTTTGGAGTAACAGAACCACTTGCTATTCACTGTTAAAAAAGCTTTCAAATCCTCTTCATGTTTCTGCACGTTCCAACTTTGCACCTTCATGATACTGAATATGTAAGAACCAGTGGAATTTGTGCATGGTGTCAAGCATGCTATGCTTTTATACTGTACGCAAGCATACTGAAGTTTGACTTATACAGGTCACCTTCGACTTATCATTTCCCTCCATAATTCCTTTTGAGTTACAAAATCACACTTGTTTTTAACTTTTCTCGTAATGGATCTAGTAGTTAAAAGTAAATAATAATTAGGTGAAATAAGGATGTTGATACAAATGCAGTAATAATACATCTAAATGTTATTTAGTAGGGTAAGTATAGGGTTCATGTATTGAGGAATGGTGTGGGATGAGAGGAACAGACATTTAAACCACAATGAAACCACATTTGCATTGAATAGATTTTGTGAGCACCCACAGCAAAGCTTCAGCTGGGCACAGAGAGGAAAGCATGTGATGTTTGTTGGTTAGACCATCCTACCGGACCATGTTAGTGAAGGCAGGCAAATGCTTCGTCCTGTAGCCGTATTTGGTTTCTGGGTTTCGGGTCAGGTGGTCGTCCTCTGCCTATAACGATTGTAACTTGGTGCACTATAAATACTCTCACTCCTCCACTTCCCCAACCCCCTTTCTATATCTCTTTCTCTTCTGCTACTTTCTTTCTGTTTCATGAGTCTATACACTTTCTATTGTAAATGTTTGCTTGTAAAAAGCCTATTCTGACAGGGAAGAATCTTAGAATAGAGCTGTTCAGTCTGTAGTCCTAAAAGCTGGAAGAGAATTAGCATTTTCTAGCCATGGGTTCCCTCTGGAATTTCCAATGTTTTTTTAGAATAGCGGTTTTTCGATTTATGAGTGAAATAAGGCCTGTGGTAAACATTACTTGCAGAGACTTTCACATTTTGTTCTACTGCATAAATTACACAGTCATAGCTCAAAACTGAATTTGGAAGCTTCTGGGTTTTTTCAAAAGTAAATGTTGCTAAATAACGACTACAAGTACCACAGGGTTGATGAATCGGACAACCATTGCAGTCTTTATGTAGCAACTTACATTTTAAATAAACACTTCACATTTTACAGTTCTGATTTTAGGTATGACTCAGTAAGTCTTTTGAAGTAGTGTTAGCCACACTGAACCTTACTCATAAAATGAAAACCACTATGCTAAAACACAACCCATAAGAAATTCCCAAGCGAATCAGTGGGGAATTAGCCATCTGGACTGGCCTACAAAAGGACATCATCAATATGCTAATAGATGTTTAGGTTTATGCTGTTCTAGGGCTGTCCAATCCTGCAGAGTTTAGACCAGGGGTGCCCAAACACGGTCCTGGAGGGCTGATGTCCTGCAGAGTTTAGCTCCAACTTGTCTCAACACACCTGCCTGTCTGCAGGACACCGGCCCTCCAGGACCGAGTCTGGGAACCCCTGGTCCAGGTCCAATCCTCATTAAACAGACCTAAACCAGCTAATCAGGGTCTTCAGGATTAATGAAGTTCCAATCGTAGATTTGTGAGGAGCCAAATCATTTAGTCCTGTCAGTTATGATAACGAGGCTATATTATCAGCAGTCACTGCACCATCCTAGCGACAATTCTTCTCGCATCCCTCCACCTCCCTTATTGCGACTCTCCCTCTATGTCAGGGATGCGCAACTTTGGTCCTGGAAGGCCACTGTCCTGCAGAGCTTAGCTCAAACCCTAATTCAGCACACCTACACAAGCTAATCAATGTCTTCCAGATCACTAGAAAGCTACAGGCATGTGTGTTTGAGTAGAGTTGGAGCTAAACTCTGCAGGACAGTGGCCCTCCAGGACCGAAGTTGCCCATCCCTGCTCTATGTAGTACCATAATGTGGGGGTTGAACTCAGAGCTCAGGCCAAGCTTCGGGGTTGAGCCCCATTGGGGACTGCAAGCCAAGTTCGTTTACCATTAAGCATCGGAGTGGATGGGTAGGCGACCTTTTGAAGTAGAAGCCTATAGGCAAGTGTGTTGGGGCAAGATGAAGCTAAACTCTACAGAACGTTGACCCTGTAGGAGTAGGATTGGACCCCTCTGTTCTATTTCATGAAAAATTTCATGAAAAGAGTTGTACAAATGTTGCTTTTGTTAATTGTCAGATCGTATATATGCATTAATATGCTTCTCTTTTGATTCAGATAACCCTGAGGAGGAAGGAGAGGAACATATCTCTAATGGTACCAGGGCAACAAGCATCGGGGGAGCTGAAACAGTCCAGGACACAACAATTGTTTCCGGGGACACGCAGGGAGGCCCGAGGACGGCAATAGAGCCCATAGATCCTATGCCGCACCCCAAAGAGGAGGTGATCAAAAAAGATCAAATCAAGAAAAGTCAGATCTTTAAAGGGGAACAAGTTTCCAGTGGGGTTCATACAGATATTCACAACTTCAGTCTGGAGTCGAAGAGAGAAACTGAATATGTAAGCACTCACTGTTCTTCCGCCAACATGCATTTTTAGGACAAAGCATGTATTGGAGAAGAGTATATTCTATTCCAATTTTCCTTGTTTGTGCCTCCAATTTCTTGACATGTCCAAGTATGATATTTCCTGTAATTCTGCGTTCTCTTTGTGTTTGCGCACAGGGCCCATGTCGTCGGGAGATGGAGAGTGTTATGAAGATTTTAAAGATCTCAAATGTGCTGAACCCAAGAGGCTTCCGCATTCCAAACTGTGACCAAAAGGGTTTCTACAAGAAAAAACAGGTAATTACCTTTTACCCAAGTGCCTTGACTTCTTTTTTGCAGATGCTTTTTATTTAAAGTCACTTACTTTGCACCAATTACAGGGCCTATCCCCCATGTGGCTAAGTATCTTGCTCAAGGGGAAATAGGGATCCTATTTTTAGGCCATCCTTACCTGGGATCAAACATGGAACCTTTGTGTAATCAGCCCAGATTCTCAAACTATTATTCTACCACCATCCGTGTACAAGATGACAAGTAACTGTCATGGCAACTGTCACAACAGTATTGGAAAAGTGGGTGGGGGCCTATTTGTACGTGCATGCTGGTTCTTGAAAGTATCTGTTGTTTCCTCAACTGACGGGTGCATGAGTGAGTCTGAACAAAGTAGTTGGGGGCAAATTCCATTCTTGGAAATTTGTGAGTTGCCCGCAACCCCCTATTAAGAACATGAGTCAAAGGGCCTTGTCTGAATGGCCCTAATGAGTTTGGGTGAATTTGGGGCAAACAGATCATTTGTTGGTTCTTTAAAATGGAAAACCTAATGACAACACTGTGGTCACTGTGAAAAGGATAGATAGAGATGGAGAGGTTTCAAAAAGAGGATGAGATTTAGAATCAATGTGAAACACATGTTGTTTTGGAGCTGCGTCATGCTGAAACTACAGGGTATGTAGTCCACCTTCGTGCACTGAAGTGCACTGCTATGCACGCATATAGCTGCACCTCAACCAAGGTTCCTTTTGGTAGAAACTGTGGTCTGGGGGCACCTAGATCAGACCGAAAGGGTCCTTTAGTGTCTGCGATTAAAGAGGCAGGGACTCTAGCCCCCTGGCACCCTCCCTGCACATGCCACTGCCCGCACACATGCTTAATAGCATATGGTGCCATTGAACATGTAACCCATTGAAGGGTTTTTGGAGAAAACAGGCTGTGCTGTAGGGCTAAGATCTCAGAATAAAGAGAAAATAAGTTCAGGCCTCAACAAAACATATTCACTAGACCCTTAAGGGGAGAAAAAAGGATCTTGCAGATGGTTTGCATGAGTATGTAAGAGAGATTCATAGTGGCACCTGTAACAGATAAAGTTTTGGAGACTGTTCTCTCGCACTGACAGTAAGTTTAAGTGCAAATCTGGCTTTGACATTTTCCAATCCTGTTCCTGCCCTGTTGTACGTAACTATCCTGTGTCCATTTAAAATCCATGTTTGAAAGAAAGGACAGTGACAAATCAACAAATCATTGTCTAACAGTTGGTTTCACAGCCCCAACAGGAGACATAAAAAAAACAAAAAACAGCAAAAGACAAACCGTATACTTGAGCGCAAACAACATAATAAATTCAAGACATGCCACATCTTCTCCTGTATCTGGCTGAATAAATATAGCTTAGTTTGTTTTGTAAGACCAAACTCCTACGCTTGGATCTCTGGTAATAGTAGAAGAACATCTGTATGACAGGCAGTGTCCACATATGAGAGTACGCCTGATGAAGATCAAGCTGATCAGATTCCTTCTGATTGACTCCAACTGAAATTCCTTCGCTGCCATCATGGTGGTTTGAGCCGAAGCCTGAGTCTTGGTCGACCCTGAGATCGCAGTCATTCATTTTTATTTTGGCATCAAAAACAAACACGCACAAACTCCTGTGCATACATACTCACACAAGTGAACTGTAGATGTCCTGGATGCCTGGGGGTCCCTACACTCCCCGGAATAAGATCTGTAATGGGAGCGTTTGTATATGTATGTGGGGGTATGTGTGTCTGAAGGCCATTCCTGGGGAGAGCAGAGTCCAATCCGTGCTAATTTTAGCCTTGATTATATGAATTGGCTCAGTGTGTTAGCGGAGGCCAGGCATGCCGGCCCCAGCGCCGCCAACCCCCCTCCCACCTTATCCCAATCCAGATGCATCTCTCACCCAGGTTACTGTACTCCTGCGACGGGCTGGAGAATTGCTCAGCCCCCTGATCTACTGGCTCTATTAGCTCTCCCAGGGCCAGGCAGTCCACTTAAGCTCTCACGCTGAATAGGATCTCAGTGATGCGGGGTGAGAGACTGGAAGAGAATGCCAGGCATGCTGGGAATGATCCAGGGTGCACACGCTCTCACTCAAACACCAATACACTGATATGGTCACTCGTGGACCATACACATATTTCATACTACACTTCGCAAAGACACAGGCTTTTCCAAGACAGCTCTTCCCGCACTATCAATTCCTACTGATTCTTGCTTGGAGGCTCTGTTCATATATATTCATGCTTGTTATTTGTGTAGTCTCTGTGCTTGCAGTTGCACCAAAATGACTATATAATGACCATGTATTGCAGGGGCAGCATTTATCCCAAACGGCATACTACCTAACAGACACAAACACACATGAGCACACTGCTCGTAGTCTGGCAAAGAAAACAACCACCGTTCTAATTCACATGCAGTTGTTGCATTCACATATTGTGTATGTGTGTGTGTGTGTTTTATGAGTCTGTGTTTACCCTGCGGCTGCTTTTAATGCCCTTCCGCCTTCCTGCTGCCCATAAGGGCATCATTATGGGCCAGCGTTGACTGAGGCTTGCTTTGTGACACACACACACGCACACACACACACACACACACACACACACACACACACACACACATATATATATATATATATATATATATATATATATATATATATATATATATATATATATATATATATATATGTATATATAACAGTTACACAGACATATACACACATGGTCTATTTCTCCCGCTCTTATATAGACATACACATTCACACAGGTCTGTTGTGTTGCAACCTCCAGAAATCACCACGCTGACAGGGGTGTGCCCCGCACCCTACATGTACCTTTCTCTGATACAAACACACACGTTCATCCGTTGACATACAGTATTTAGTCATCAATCAGGCCACTATGCGTTTTGAGGGTATGCACAGTATTGTAATGTGTAATGTACTTGACTCTCCGGTCTTATGGGATGCCAGTTACAAAATGTCCCAACTAGACATTCACTATGTTGTTATGTGGCGCAAGACCTAATGACCTAAACCTAATGAGATTTCATTCGGGGGCAGCAAATAAGTAGAAATTGTGCGTTCAACAAATTGTCTTGCTGCTCATTGCGTCAGCTGCAAAAAAAATTGATTTACTATAAATATATCACTTTTATTGCCTGGTTAGCACACTGCAGTACTATGAAATACCTTGCTTTAGTCATTATTAGTCCCTCTTACATCAAACAGAATGCATCCTGTGTGCCTGTACAGTCTGAATGGAACATTCCCATAATACATAGCAGCTTAACACCGAGTAGTTTCCTGCAGGGCTTAATTTGTGCCGGAACAAGCAGGATCCGGATCCACCTCCTCTGGAATTGGATCCAGCGCCTATTTTAGTGGATCCCCCACCTTATGCACCCCTGCAAGAAATTAATGCAATGACCATATGTTTGATGAATAAGCAAAGAAATATTAATGTGGTCGATAACTTGAAATATTAAAAAAAAAAAAAAAGTACAAAAGGTAACCTTTTGAACCTAATGTGCTTTCGTAAGCAAGCATTGTGACGCACATTTTATATTTATTTTTATACTATTTATTTATACCAGTCCTAGTTCTAGACTTCATAATTTATAAATTAAGCACTGGCTTCCTGTACACTCATTCTTTCTTTTTTGTTCAGACGCAGACAAACGCATAACCAAACACATAAAAAGTCTTGTGATATGTTACTTATTTAGGCAAATACAAATATTTGTTATAGCAAAAACATCAAGTGGGTGCGGAGACAATTGAAATTGAAAGGATGAGTGTAACATCTGAAGCAGCCCCTTGTAGAGGCCAGGTTTCATTCCCAGACTGCTCTTGTTCTGCTTGAGGTATTTTAATTTGGTACTCTTTCAATAAAACCGCTTTTGATCTCTTTTTCACTCTGTCTCTCTCTCTCTGACTCATCCACTCCTTCCTCACACAATGTCTGTTTATCTTTCTTTCTTTCTTTCTTTTTCTTTCTTTCTTGTTTGTTACCTCCTCCTTTTCCCGTGTGTCTGATTTTCACTAATGAATGTACCACCCGAGGATGTGTGTGTATGTGTGTCTGTGTGGGTGTGCGTGTTTGTTTGTGTGTGTATGTGTGTGTTTGTTTTGCCTGTGTAGTATAATAAGCTCCAGATGACTTTGAGTCGATGCCAGTTTCCTAAAATAGTCCTAGCAGCTCTTTAACAGTCCATGGCAAATATTTTAGCTCGGTCAAATTTAACTTCTCACTTTCAACTGTTTTTATGAACGCAAAATCACAATTTCATCAGCAGCAGGCTGACAGAGACATTTAAGCCTCTCATAACAGCTAAACTGGGTTGTGTGTATTTGTGTATGTTTGTGAATTTTGATATTCACAAGTTGTCAAAACTTGCATGTAAATAATCAGCAAATGCAAACAAAGTACACACTTTAGATCACTTTACAGTACTGTATGTGCGTGCATGTACACCTCATTGTGTTTGTTAAATTCCCCTGAACCACTGAAGACAGTTTGTTTGATGCATTGATTTTTCTATTCCTCATAAACACATAAACACACTCACTGTGAATGGCAGGCATGCATTCTTCCAACTTAGATGTGATGTTTGACTTGCACATGTCTCCAACTCACTGCCAAAGGAGAGAATGACAAACACGAGAGAAAAAGAGAGAGCAATAACTACACTCAGTCATGAGATAGGCCTAAGCATGTTTTGATATTTAATGCAATATTCATTCTTAGTTACTGTAATGGTAAAACATTAAAAGTTATAACCTATTCATTTTTTTTTCATATACATTTAGATGGTTTTAGTTACACTAACACAATCAAGCTGCCTGGGGGCTCCATATCATAATATCTTAAAGGGATAGTTCACTCAAAAAATGAAAATTACCCCATGATTTACTCATCCTCAAACCATCCTAGGTGTTCATGACCTTCTTCTTTCAGACAAATACAATCATTACATTAAAAATGGCTTCCAAGGTTTACAACGGTAGTGAATGGCTGTTGAGATTTTGAAATCCAATAAAATGCATCCATCCATCATAAAAAGTACTGGGGGGTTAATAAAGGCCTTCTGAAGTGAATCTTTTAAAGTTATTTAAAACTTTATAAACCATAATCTCTAGCTTCCGCTAACTGATGTACGTGTGTTCACGAGGGAGCGCCATTTCCAGCGGGTGATGTAGGATGTTGATGAACGTGGTGAAGAGAGCAAAACAAAACACTGGTCACAAATAAGAAGTACAAAATGAGGATTTGTAAAGAAAACTGTGGGTTGATTTTGATAAAAGGCCAAGAGGAGACTGGTTTTCCTTTGCTGTTAACAAAACTTTGTTCTCGCGAGACTAGCATATTCTCACCGCAACTTACACTACACCTACATCATAAATCATCCGCTGGAAAGCCACTCTCTTGTGTGTACGATATAGATATTTCTCTTTCACAAACACATTTGCTTCAGTCCTTTATTAACTCCCCAAAGCTGTGTAGAGCACTTTGTGGAGCGCTGTGATGGATGGATTCACTTTTTTGGGCTTCAAAATCTCAACACCTATTCACTGCCATTATAAAGTTTGGATAAACCAGAATTTTTAAAAATATAACTCCAATTGTATTCGTCTGAAAGACGAAAGTCATATACACCTAGGATGGCTTGAGCATGAGTAAATATTTTGGGTGAACTATCCCTTTAATAAAAATATGTTGTTGTAGCTAATCAGGAGAGCTTTTCTTAACTATTAGCTAGTGCTAATTTAGTAGACTAAATCCCAAAGTATATTCAGTTTTGATGCACTTAGCGTATGCATATTTCATCCTTGTCCAGTGTTTGCACTATTTTTCTCCAGAAGTTATGAGCAATAAAAATATCTCTCACACAAACGCTTGCAACACAGGCATCTGTTGTTGTTTCCAGTAGTTCACTGCTGATGTTACTGTTGTTCCGTCTTGTATGTAGCATGTAGCATTAGCATATGCATACAGTCGAACACACAGTCGTGGCTCTAAAGTATAATCCATTTGATACTGTGCGTGTCGTGAACACATACACACTGGAAGGAGTCATCCTTGTCCAGTGTCTGTGACTTTTTCTTTCAGAGTTATGAAAAATAAAAATGACTTTGTACTCTTTGGATAATTGAATCCCCTCACACTCATTAACGAGTGCAAGTTAATGATGAAATTTGCACTGCACACAGTACATGTACCCTAGCATACAAATAAAAAAAAAACTATCAAAATTAAAATTGACACCCCCTGAAAGTCATTGAATAATTCACACACTGAATATAAATAAGATTTTTGTTATTTTGTTGTACAAATTGTGAATTCATCAGCACATGGCAACGAATCATAATCGGTGGGCTTTATTATTAATTTACAAATTACAAAAGAGAATGTATATGTATTCATATTTCAACATATTTCACTTGCTCTGTCGCTCTATTCCTTACATACTTCCCCTTGAATCCCCTCTGGCATTCCTTTACCCCAATTTCTCTCCCTCTGTCTCTCTCTGGCTCTAGCATTCGTGTTACTCTCTCTCACCTAAGTGCGATGCGATGAGAAATGTGTGTTTATGCCACTGTCTCTTCCATTTGGAGCATGTTGTCTGTTTTGCATATACCCGTCCAAATATCATATGGTTATGCATTTCTCTTCCTGTCTCACCCACTCTCCCCGCAGTGCCGTCCATCCAAAGGGCGCAGAAGAGGTTACTGCTGGTGCGTGGACAAATACGGACAGCCCATACCCGGCTACGACGGAAAGGAGAAAATCCACTGCTTGAACATGGAGACGAAGTGAAGGGGAGAGAGAGGCAGAGCGGTGGAAACAGGGAGACAAAGAGGGATATCTCCCCTGAAGAACTACATGAATACAAATTCAAAAGTGCTGTCCCAAAGCTGACCTCTCACTTGTATGCCGAGGCATGGACTCACGTGACCAGCAACTCACTTTACACTTCAGGCGAGTGGGGAGAACGAGAGGAGGAGACGGAGAGAGTGTCATGTCTTCGGTTTTGGACTGTATCCTGAGAGGGAAGTGTGAACTTAGTCAAAAGTACAAGCAAAATTTAACTCCGTAACGGCACGCTAAGTGTGAGCATATGTACTCTTGTGTACGTGAGGGACGTCGTGTACTTGTTCCTTCTGCTACAGCGTGTATCGCTCTCTGCCAGCGGCTCTCTCTTAGTCCCACTTCCTGTTTCTGCCCTCCTGGTGTAGGGTCGTTTCAACTGGGCATGCTCAGTGGCACTAGGCGGCTCTAGCCATAGACTCCATCTGAAGCACAAGCACTTCAAGCACTTTGGCCCCTCCTGAACACGTACTCCAGCCTGTTACGACGGCCAATCGATAGATAAAACCATTCGACCAATTGTAAACGATTCTATACCAGGACTTAGATGAACACCCTTTTTGAAAAAGACATCAGGACAGCATTGATACACTCCACGTGGGCTCACTTTCGAAACATCATGAAGCACTTTGAATATAAGGTTGTTGCTCCAGTCACTGACTATCATTGTCCATCACATTTCTAAATGTTTGCTGAAAGCACGTATCTTGCGCAACGTTTTGTTTATGGGTTTGAATGTAACAGTGCCCTGAATAACCGCTACGGCAGTTTGTGAAATCGATGCCTTAACGAAACCCGTGCGGAAATGTGTCGCAGGTTTTTTCGCCCTCTGTCTCTCTAAATTTCAATATCGATCGCCCCAGTAGGAAAGCTACAGGCTAACATGGCGGCCATGTTGGATAACCAGGGCTTGTGTTGTTGTGTCTCAAAACTGACCTCCTGAGAAAAGACTTGAAAGGTGGAGGGTGCCAGAGAGGTAGCCCACACGTTAGCTTATTAGCATAGCGTCGACAAAAGCTCACCCCTTTCCCAAACAGCTAAAGAAAAGACAAACAAAAATGTTTGGTGCTACACCTCATCTGACTTGATTATGGGGAAAGAGCATACGAGTATGCTAAGCTATTAGCCCTTGTAATTGTGACTTTTTTTATATGAATATATATTTTGTTTCAGGCCAGCTAAAGAGGCATGTGAACTTTATGCTAAACAGATTATTTATCCAAGAAAGAAATATAAGCTGATCCAAACTATGTCTTTGAGAACAATTCAGTGACCCGTCGATTGCACAGTAGTGAAACATAGAACTCAGCATATTTTTGGGAATATAATCACTAAAGTCTTTTGTTTTGTTTCGTTTTTATTTTTGTTTTAGATTTGTTGTTTATCTACAGTGCGGAGTACAATGTGCCTTTTGTTAGCTTAGCAAAGATGCTGTCCTCGAATCGTTTTGTGTAAAACTCTCTAGTTTAAATCTTCAGGTTATGTAGGCCTTCTACGGTATGAATTAAGCTAAATCTAAGCTTAACTTTAGCTAACCTAAGCTAAAACTAAGCTAAAGTAAAGTGAACGCTAATATTAAGTCGAGGCCAAGCTTGCGTTTTAAAGAACATCAAGGTCAATCTTCAAGCTAGTTGATCTTCAAGAAAGCTTGCCACCCTCATTCTGTGCAATGCAAGGGTCTCTCACCCGCAAGTCACTTTTAAAGATCCCTCCGTTCACGGGTAATTGCTTTTTTGATTTTTTGTTTTGTTTTCATTTAAAATTTTGATTCTTTAAAAAGCTTTTTATGTTACTAAACTAGAAATTATACAGCTATCACTTTCTTCAAGAAAGGAAATGTTTTTTGTTCAAATATAATTTGTATTTAATGCCTTGTTTTTTTAAATAAAAATGTAAACACTATTTTATTTACTTGATGACAGGCTGTAATTTCACATCTTCTACAAAATTAAAGAGCAGGTCATATGGTTTTTTAAAGTGTCCTTGTGTTGGAGTCCCCCACAACAGGTTTAAATGCATTTAAGCTCAGAAAACGTTATTTTCTCTGAATATACATTTAATATTAGAATCATTCATTCGAAGCAGTTCTGAGCTCAGTTGTAAACCCCATTCATAAGCCTGCTCTGCTCTGATTGGTCAGCTGGCCAAATCTGTTGTGATTGGTTTTTCATATACAATGCGGGTCAGAAACGAAAACACCCATTACCTTAATTATTATTATTTTTTTTTTTGCTCCAGATGATTACTTGTAAACAAAGATGCTATAATTTTTTTTAAAAATGGCATCGATTTTACCTTATCAATTCAAATCCGAGGATGATATCCATACAGTCGCTCAACCGGAAACTCCACTGCAAGCAGACTTGATCAGGGGTTTCTAAGTGGTAAGTTTAAACTTTGTATGTGGTACGAATTGTATTGCTGTGGTATCGTGGGAAAAAAAAGAATTTTATCCACTGATTCTTAACATCATCATCTTTCGGCAATGAAAACAAAAACTTGCTTTCACAGCACAGAACACAGCGTCTTCTTGACGTAAACACACTAACTAGCGGAAGTGTTTGTGGGCAGGTCAGACTGTTGGTATTTCGCGGGCAGGCAGGGATTATGCAAATGTGTTACGGAGTGACGTATATATCGGTAACTGGCAGAAGATTAGAAAACGAGGACTCGTTAAAGGCGGCTCTTTCTTTTGAGAGACAATGTCTTTATTTATCATGCACTTTTTTGATTAACAACTTTGCAGACTGTTTACATTCAATGATAGCTACGTTACAAACTGCAAAAAAAAAAGAAAAAGAAAAAAATATATATTTTTCGAAAACCCATATGCTCTTTAAAGGGATTGTTCACCCTAAAATGAAAATTCTGTCAGTTACGTTCATGTCGGACAGATTTTTGTTATTTATGGGTGAACTATCCCTGTAGTATTCAATTTACAGTTGTTTTTAATATTTGGAGTGCATTCATTCATTTTAGATAAGGTGACTAGTGTCACCGTCAAGAGTTTAAAAACAATGGTTCTTTCACAGAAAGCGTATGCCAGCTACAGTCATTTTGTCATTAGTACAGAGTGCCGGGGGCAATGGAGATTTAAAATCTCATGTGTGTAACGGGTCAACATCTTTGAACCGCTTCATTTCACACTCTACCTTGAGCCCCACACAGGTCATTACTCCTCAAATCTACACACAGAGACCCCATTCACATTAGCATAGTTATTCGCTTGTCCGAGCCATGTCAGCGCAGCCAATTCTCAAAAAAGAAGCTGCGATGCCACAATTCATGAAATGAAATCGCTCATATAGATGAGGTCAAACACTAACTTAATTTTAGCTGTCCGTAATGAATTCTAAAATTCCGTGAAAATACAAACAAGGTGTTACAATTACTTCCATATTGTGTTTGTTTACTACCAATCAAGTAATTTAGACATCCCTAATGTCAATTAGGGCTGGATATTTCCAAGGAAGCAACTAAATTTCGTCTCTGCGGTTTACAAAAATGCGATAAAGGTGTAAAGGGTGGTGCCGCGGAGGCTGGTCATCAGGAAAAAGGGGAGGGAGACGTACCGCTGGCCGGCCAGCATAAACACAGACCGGGTCAAAGGCACCGTAGAGAGAGTGGAGCCCGGTTCCCCAAAATACTGTGCTAAAGTTAGTCCGCCTCATTTGAGATTACCACGATAAGGACACACATATGCGCACACATACACGGTTCTGCCTGCAGGCAGTTTTAAATATAGACAAGACAGAACATAATCAAGCTTGGCAGGAGAAATCGAGAGAGAGAAATAGAGATTTTTTGCACTTTGTGGTTTGTGTTAACCGCTTTCCGATTATGTTCAGGTGTTGTTGTTTTGTCTTGACATTACTAATTGAGATTCAGTATTGCTACATAGTTCACCACAGCTTCTCGTCTGACCTGAGGGTGAGTTCAAACGCTGACACTAAGATGCTTGTAAAGATGATTTATTAAATACTTCTCTTTTTTTACCCACAATGACTTACAATTACAAACCATGAAAAATATATCATACACATAAACGACTGCTTTGGAGTGAAGCAACGTCTTAATCTCTTTTCCTCATCGCTTAAAAAAAATAAATGGACCACAGTATGTAGACAACACAGATATGCTTGACAAATACAATAAGACTGTAATCTTACTTTGATCATACAGACAATTTACAAACACTTGATTTAAAAAAAAAAAAAAAAAAAAAAAAGACAGAGGTAGGAACAGGCAGTTACCCGTTTCAAAAGCTATGAAGATCAATACTTTTGCATGTAAAAAAAAAAAAAAAAAAAAAAAATTGTGGGGGGGAAGATTCCCACGTTTATGCCCATCTAATATTTCTAAACATTAAACAAAGAATTCATTAGTAAAATATAATAATAAAAACACATACAGTATAAAAATATGGCAATGTACGGACAGTGACAAAGAGGTTTGGTCATGCAGTGCTTTTTTCCATATCATTCCTTTCCAACAAAGCAAGCCTGAAAGGAAATGTAAGACAATACAATCTATATACAGCAAATATACAGATTTACACCATACAAAAATATGTATAAGGCATAAAGAATAAATATTCTTATCCAGATATCGAAAGGAATACATTCAGTTTAAATAAATAAGTATGGGTACTTCATGTAAAATACATATTTTCTTTACAGAAAAATAGACTTTCTTTTTTCTTCTTCTTCTTCTTTTTTTTTTTTTTTTTTTTGGTGAGTTTAGGGAGTTTACCAATCAAAAACAGTGTACCTGAATTAAATACCACCACTAACAATAAATAAATACTAAGATATTTTTAAAAATATAATGATAAAAATCAGTGGTTTAATATGTAAGTGTGTGAGAGAGAAATCAGTGCTTGAGCACTTCAGATCCCCCATTATGTGTGTGTGTGTCCAAGACACAGATCAGTGGTTGAGTTCCTCGGGACACTCGGCATCTGCTGGCAGGTCACTTGATCCAGGAATCTTCTTCCCGTTCCAGGATGACACACACCAACACTTCCCCCTCTGACCATCCAGAGACGATTCACACTGCGGGGAGAACGAGACAGAGAGAGTGAGCGTGAGACGGGTCATTTCATTCTCTAGAAACACAAGCCTGCATGCACAGCCTAGTTCTCAGTGGAGTGTGGTTCTAACACTCGGCCATCACACGTATATCATCATGTTGATGAATATCACACGTTAAGCTTTAGATACCAACACACAAACTCTCCATGTGAAAATCAAGATGGTAGGTTTTGTAACACCTTGCACACAAGACTCTTCGTCTTACCTGTTTGATTTTGTAGAGACCGTGCTTGTCACAATTTGGAAGGTAGAATCTGTTGAATTTGTCTCCCAGTTTCTGCTGTGATTTAGTGATCTTGTCAAGGGCTGTTTGCAGTTCAATATGACAAGGACCCTAGAAAAATAAAATATGGTTATTTAGAGACCTTTTTCAAATAAAACAGTTCATCAAATATTTCTAAAAAACAGAGACATTCATTTAATGGTTATGAATAATGTTTTAAAATTGTTTCAATTGTTTAAAAAATATTTTTATAACTGTTATTACTATTACAACTACATTCACAAAACAAACTGCTGCTACTACTACTACTACTACTAATAATAAATGACTGCTTTTAGAACAACTGCTACTACTAATAATAATTAAAATTATTATTATTAATACAATTATTAATAATTGTTATTGTTTGTAATAATAATAATAATGCATCTATCTATCTATCTATCTATCTATCTATCTATCTCAAGGCTAATTATTTTTGGGCTAAGCCCATCGAAAATTATAGTCTTTCACTCTTAAATCCAATTGCACTGAAATGCATTAAACCATTCATCACAAATATATAGCATATGCGAAAAGTTCAAGAAACCTTCTACTGCCCTCTAGTGGCAGCACATGGTACTAAACCTTACCAAACTATTTTGGATATGAATATCCATAAAATTGAGGTGCTCACCTGCTCCACAAGTTTCTTGCGTATTGCGTTGACTTTGGCCTTCATGCTCTCTTTAGCAGTGATGACCCGCGGGTCGAAGGGCTTGCCGTGCCCGGGCACGAAGACCGCTGAGCTGCCTTCATTCACTGCCGTTGGCCCGTTATGAGACTCGTGATGATCTGAAAGTACAAACAAGGAGAGTATTATTGGCTGCAAAGAAGAAGAATTTGAAGAATTTGAGTTAGTTATTTTCCAGTTTTAGTTTTCAGTGGTCTTATCAGAATGATGCATACAGGTTTTAAGTTGGTCCCATTAATGATAAAAACTGATAAACTGGTCAGAGCGCGTATTTTCACCTGTCGCCAAAAAGGCGCTAAACCAACAAAAGTCGCGTTCCGTTCGCCAGAGGACGTAACCATAACAACGGAACGTCGCTCACGCACGTTCCACTGAGATTCGTTTCGACCGGTAAATCGATGCAGTGTGACATGTCTTATCATTTCTAGGCTCTAATTTTCTTTATAGATTTACAAACCACAAAACTTTCTTTCCATATTATAATTGCGCTAATTTCCATTTTGACTCGACAGATTGCGCCCTTTTGCATTTAATAACTATGTTGCAGTTATTTAACATATCTTTCTTTTTTAAACCTTTAATTCCTTATCGCATGTCTACCATCCGGATTATCCAAGTGATTCGTTAACGCTGATGAAATCTCGCTAAAGGTTGTATCATGACATGATGCAATTAGCTATTAGGATGTATAGCTACAGTGCAGTCTCATTAAACGCTGGCTGGTACCTGGCGTGTTGTCGCTTTGGTGCTGATCAGGCTCGGGGGTCTCAGTGCACACCGCTTGTCCCCGGGTGAGCGCATGCAGGGGTCGGGCTTCTCCAGGTTTGGGCAAGCAGCGAAGCCCTGAGCCGCAGGGCGCAGTGTAGATCCCGCAGGAGTCACCTCTCTTTAACGCACAGGCGAGGCAGCAGCCGCAGCCCGGCTCTCTAAGCACCTCCTCACAGCCGGGATCCACCGCAGGACACTCGGCCAGCCGCTCCGGGGAGCACGGGGCGCAGCGGATAGGTTCCTGCCCAACCACTGGAGAAGCCCGGAGCCCCGGCGCTGCAAGGAGTGCGCTGAATGCTGCCACCCAGAAAAAGTTCAGAAGCAGTCTGTTCATCCCAAAGCAAGGCTCAGAATAAATAGATAAATAAATAAATATCGGTTGAAGTGAAATGAGGAGTTCCTCGCTGGCTTTGCGCTCTCCAAAATGACTAGCTCTCTCCGGGTCGCCTCGCTGTATTTATACGCGCACTGGGTCCCTCTGACACGCGCGTGTTTGACGCATTGGCAATATCAATGATTTCTTAAATGATCCCCCTCTGCTCCCATTGGCTGATGGAGATCCAGTCCGTGGTGTTTCCTTGAACACAGCGCGTAAAATGCGTCATGGTTTGTGTCGGAACATAATGTGTGTAATAGTGAAAACGTGCGCGTACCCTACAGTATCCTATCGGAAATAACAACAATAAGGTGTCTTCTCCATGGATTCAATTCAGCAAATCCGCATTTCCAAAATACAAACTGTGTTCTTTTGAAATGATCACTTTGAAACTAATTTTTATTAATAAAATCTATTTATGAATGAGGACATTCAGTGTTCAAGATCCACTTGTACACTTAAAATAAAAATAAAACGTTAATACGATTTCATTTTAAATAATTAAGCAGTGTTTCTGTGTGTGTGTGTGTGTAAATAGTAGATTAAATATTATTTTGTCGAAATTCCTTATACATACATGCAAATGCACTATTACTTGTAGTCTTACTGAGTTAAACCAGGCGGTAAAGTCATAATGAATTTGAACTCATTTGAACAATATTCCGCAACCTCATTTCTGGACCATGTGCCATTCATTCATTACAACAAAAAGTGAAAGTAGGCATATTTCTATCTCTTTCCAAAACTAATTTTCCGTGCCGTTTTTGATAGATTGAAGAACGCTCTATTCAGGTTCACGCTAGGGGCTTACTGAAGCTGAACAACTAAGTAATGTAATTTGTTAATTATTTTAGGATAGGGCAAACAAAGCTTCGTTCATTAAGTACTCTCTTGAAAACTCTTATACAACCAATTTATGATGCCAAATTGCCGCGTCCCGTTCCTTTGGTCTGGCATTCATTTATTTGGCGCAGTAATGAGGTGGTAGAGTAGAACGCGCGTTCTATCACCATCTCTGTGGCACAGCGTGCACTAGCACTGTGGTACGTGACCTCACTCAGGTCAGGACGGGACCCCGTTTTGGAAAGCCCGAGATTGCCGCTATTGTCATTGCCCCTTTCCTTGAGATAATAATAGCGGCGCGGGAAAAAGACGTGGCCACCTACACGTCTCCTCCTCTCCTCGACTCGCGTCGCGGGGCCTTTTGTCGTGGTTTTGCCACGGAGTTTATGAATGGGCTACAGGATGTAACACTCAGCTGGGGAAGGGTGCTTTAAGAATGTGTCAACCGCGGGGCTCTCAAATGTCTCTGAGGGGAGTTTTGTGAGATCACATGATCCACGCAATTGTCTTACGGAGTTGCATCATTTTTTTTTCTAAAGCGTGTGGAGTTTCTCTGCGTGTCACGTGATAGAGTTGTCCGTGTGGAAGCTCGCGTATCTGCTGACGGAGATAAAGCGGCAAGCGCGTCATACCGGTAACAGTACTCTACTCCTCTAACAAAAACCACTGACATGAATGCCAAGAAGTCATTTAGGATTAATAACCTGTAAGTGTAAACGGTGTCAGAAATTATTAGAGTGTCAAAACATTGTTTTCTACAAACCTTGCAGTTGTTATTAAGTCAGTAAAACTATATAAAAATAACATGTAAATAAATAATATAAATACCTGCCTGTAGTATCTCCTTCACACACAAACAAGTACAAATTTAAGTGGATTTTTAATCCAGTTTGCAAAAACTATTTGTTTTTGATAATATGTCACATCATGTTCCTTCTTTATCTTGCATTAACCATGCAGACCTCCACATTTCTCATGCCGACGGTCACTAATTTCGTAGCCTACTTCTCAACGGTCAGACACTGATTTGGAAGTGCTTTATCACTGAAGACACAGTTATTTTTGCTCAAGTGAGTCCCAGATAAAAGTAAAAACATATTTGCTCATCCATGATGCAGCAATATTTGGTACTCAATTATTTATTTTAATGCATTTTCAAATGTAATTTATTCCTGTGATGCAAAGCTGAATTTTCAGCATCATGATCCTTCAGAAATCATCCTAATATGCTAATTTGCTGCTCAGTAAACATTTCGTATTATCAATGTTGAAAACAGTTTTTCCTGGTTCATATATTTGTGGAAACAAAAACAGAAAGATGACAGAAAGTTACATGAACAGCATGCATTTGAAATCGAAATCTCTTCTAACAATTTTGATCAGTTTAATGCATTTAATGATTTTTGGTAATACCAGACCAAAAAAATAAACTTTATATTTGAGAACTTAAAAAACTAATGTCAACGTTAACAAAAATATCTCCAAAAAGCCACATTTGTTTCTCAAATTTCAATGCAAGAAATTTAGAGCTTCCATGTGGAAATAAAAATATTTATTTCCACACATCAGCACAAGTAAACTTTTCCTATATATATATATATATATATATATATATATATATATATATATATATATATATATATATATATATTATTATTTTTTTTTTTCCTGCTGACATTCCTAAATCTTTAAGAAAAAGATATTTCCAGCTGCTGGAAAGAGCTGGGGTTATGTTTACAGTGCGTGTAACTTAAACAAGAGTGCACTTGTGCATGTCACTAAATAAGCAAGTGGTGTTTCTGCCATAGTATGACAGGTGTTAGTTTTATTGTCCGGCAGAAGCCATGTGAATCCATGTTTCCATTCACAGCAGGGCTTCTATGTTTGTGTTTTTTAGCCCAAATAAGACAAAACAAACCAGTCAGATGTTTAGCTTTAAAAAAATGTAACCCTCTTTTGAGGCAATAAAAACATGAAAACATCAGGGTAATGTCCTTAAATAACCATCGGCATGGAGTACCCCCACTCCACCCCCGACAAGCCCACCTTCATTAACAGCCTACTCAAATGACCTTGTTTTTCTGTATAAAGGAATGTGGAAGTGTGCTAAGCCTTGTGAGACTGCAAGCGCTGACAGAATAGCCTCAGATATTGGTTTTCCATGACAAGCGTAATGAAGTAAATTCGAGCCATTCAGACATGTTGTCTCGAGGATCTCGGGAGGCTGGTATCACTGATGTGTTTTTAACTTTGACATCAAAGAGCCCGAACAAAACGAAAAAATTTCATCAAAACAGTGTCATTTAAGGTCAGGGCCAGACCCACTTTGAAAGAGGGAGAAACAACATGCACACCCACAATGACATCAGCAGATCCAACATAAACAGCAGGACATAAAAGGTCATGTGCATTGCATAAGCTCTCATGTTTAACTCCAAAAGAGCCATCAAAGAATACGAAAACATACAGAATGACACAGGATGACTGGACTTTGAGTATGCATGTTTTCTTCGGACACTACAATGGACGTGATTTAACATCTGCATATAAAAAATTATATATAACAATGTAAAAATATTCACTGTAAACCTGCGGTAAGGACATTGTTAGAATAGTCCATGTGACGTTGGTTCAACCGTAATGTTATAAAGCTATGAGAATACTTTCTATATCCAAAGAAAACAAAAATAACTATAAAAAAATAAATAAATATTCAACAATTTCTTCCCTTCCGTGTCAGTCTTCGACGCGCATTCACGATCTCTTAGTTCATTGTCTGTATATTCTGGTTCTAATAAGTAAGGCTGGGCAAAAAGTTGCAAGTCATCCTCTCTATTGAAATCTTCAGACACGTTCACAAAGACTGTTTTATGTACAGTATGCGTCTTCCTCTGCTTGAAATCAAAGCGCATACATTTGAACGCCATCTCCTGCATTAGCAGCACCACAGGCATGCATTGTGTTACTCTCGTAAATGCCCGTCGAAGAGTGACGAGAAGAAATAGTTGAATAAAGTTATTTTTGTTTTCTTTGCACACAAAAAGTATTCTTGTAGCTTCACAACATTGTAGTTGAACCACTGATGTCACATGGACTATTTTAACAATGTCCTTACTACCTTTCTGAGCCATGAACGTGGTAGTTTTGTTGCTGTCTATGCAGGGTCAGAAATCTCTCGTATTTCATCAAAAATGACTTAATTTATGTTCTGAAGATGAACGAAGGTTTTACAGGTTTGGAAAGAGGGTAAGTATGACAGAAAATTCTAAGTAATGACAGAATTTTAATTTTGGTTTAACTATCCCTTTAATTTGCCAAAGAAAGTTAAGTCACATTTATTTTTAGTCTTTGCCTTTGTGATGGTCATGAGGGGTGAAAGTTTAGCGGGTTAACATGGCAGGTTAGCCCCTGCTGGTAGATGTTGTAATTACAGCATCTTGACTCAGAACGCAATTGGAAACATACAATATATATTGCTAACATTTCATATTTAATATATATAGTATAGTAAGTATAGTACATTTTTTATTGGTAGACGATTTGCTTTTGAAGGCTTTCAAAAAAAAATGAATTAGACATTTTTTCCATGTTTGTTGACTTTTACACCAAAGCCCAGGATAATCGCTAGTGAAAAGTTTGCGATTGTCTGCTTTCTTGCGGGAATATCAACCAGTAAGTGTCTGACATCATGCTGTTGTAGTCACATGAAATTTTTGGTTTAAAAAATTACGCGGTCCCAAAATTCAAATTTCATACCCTCAGGAGGTCCTGTGCTAGTAAAATGTCCAGTGAGATGAATAAGTATGCAAACAGATAGCCTTATCCAGATATTACAGACTTATTTGTCCAACCAAGGCTTGTTGGAAAAGCTGCGTCCATAAATGTATCAAAAATGTGTCATGTCACTTTCAAAGTGAATGTCCGGTGAGTGGTGCTAAAAGTGCATTCATTTTATCCAGAATAGATCGAAATGAATCTGGCAACATTTTATTACGTTGCTTGTTGTACATTAAACAGCAGTTTTGAAATAAAATGTCGAGTGAGTGACGCTAAAATTTAAGGTGGTAGCTAGTGTGTTTGAACACAACATTACATTAAACCCTAAACCTAACTGATAGTGTTAACAAAAGTAAATTTGAGATAAATAATTTGCTTAAAAGAATAGTTTAAGGGTTGTTCAATTCTGTCATTTACTCACCTCCAGAAAGAGTTTCTTTTTTTTTTTTTTGCTGAACACAAAAAAAGTTGAAAATGTTGATTTCAATAGCATTTCTTTCTCTAACATGGTAGTCAATGCCTAATGGAAACTGTTACCAACATTCTTCAAAATATCTTTTGTGTTCAGCAGAACAAAAGAAACTCGTACAGGTTTGGAACAACTTGAGGGTGGGTAAATGATAACAGAATTTTACTTTTCAGGTGGACTGTTTATTCAAAGGATTAGTTCACTTCAGTTAAACTTTCCTAATAATTTACTCACCCTCATGTCATCCAAGATGTTTATGTCTTTCCTTCTTCAGTCAAAAAGAAATTAAGGTTTCTGGGGAAAACATTCCAGGATTTTTCTCCATATAATGGACTTCAATAGGGTCAGCGTGTTGAAGCTCCAAATTGCAGTTTCAATGCAGCTTTAAAGGGCTCTACATGATCCCAGCTGAGGAATAAGGGTATAGCCTAGTGAAACGATCGGTTATTTTCTAAAATAAATGAAAATTTATATACTTTCTTACCACAAATGCTTGTCTTGTCCAGCTGTATCCACGACTTCATGCATTACATAGTTGCATTGTAAAGGTTACGCGTGACGTAGGCGGAGGTACAGACCCAGTGTTTACAAAGTAAACGTGCAAAGAAAATCAAACATCCTTTACAAAAAAAGGTAATATTTTGAAAGATTTTGAAATTGGACGAGAAAATAAGATGGAGTTTTTTGCCCTACCCTACCTTGTTAAACTGGACTACACAGACGAATAACTAACCGAGCATAATGCAATGCATGAAGTCGTGGACACGCATCGCAGAGCTAGTACAAGATGTCTATTTGTGGTTAAAAAGTATATAAATTGTTCTTTTTTAAAGAAAATGACCGATCGTTTCACTAGTTAAGTCTATGTGACCGGAGTGGAGTGCGGAGTGGAGCAGTGTGATTTTGAACAGAGCAAAGAGTGGCTTTTTTCAAAGTCAGAGTGTTGTGATTTTCACTCGCTCCAGGAGTGCTCTACTACCGCTCCACTACCGCTCCATCACAACCACAATTCATACCAACGGCCCATAATATAACTGCATATTTAGCAAGAACTCACGTTAAACATATTTAGTTAGCTTGATACAGATGGATCACTCAAATCAGAAAGAATGTGAAGTTTATAATGACTGTAATGGATATGAGTGGGAAGTTTAGGAGGAATTTGTTTGTTCCCTCTAGCTACTGAATATTTTCAGTTGAAAACATGATTAAAATAGATACAACACTTATTCACAGATGCAGTCGCTCTCTCAATGATTCATTCAAATAAATGTAATCTTACAGTGCTACTTCATCTGTATCCGATTTCAAATGAGCAGCAATCAGTAAGAAATGCAGCGATCCATAAAATAATTGATAAAAATGTACTGTTATTTTCATTCTTTACAAACAAAATTTGGACTGAAAAAAGCAACTCAGTCTCATAAAAATATGTACCTCTGGGTACATTTCTGCAGCACCATTTTTACGTACTTTTTTGCACGTTTCGAATTTCTTCAAAGAGAAATGTCCACTGAGTGGCGCTAAAATACTGGTTCAATAAGTGAACCCTGGCACATTTTTATTTCGTTGATATTGCTGTGTTTTTGTTACATTGCTTCAAGTAAGTATTGCGGCAGTTCAGAGTTCAAATATCCCCCACAAGAAATATTCAGGGACTGTCGCTTAAAGGAGAACTCCACTCGTCTTTCTGTCTTCAGTCGTGAAGAAATTATGGTTTTTGAGGAAAGCATTTCAGGATTTTTCTCCATATAATGGACTTCATTGGTGCCCTGATTTTGAACTTCCAAAATGTAGTTTAAACGCAGCTTCAAAAGGCTTCACTTCACAGCTTCATTTTTTTTCAGAAAATAAAAATTTGTTTACTTTTTAAGCACAAAAGCTCATGTAGCACAGGCTCTGGGATGCGTGTCCACAACTACTATTGAATCACGTTGAAAGGTCATGCGGTAGGCGGAACTACAGACCCAGTGTTTACAAAGCGAATGTGCAAAGACTAAGGAAGTGCAAGTAAGTCAAACGCTGTTTACAAACCAAAAGGTACAACGATGTCAGACGATTCTGAAGTTGTAGGAGAAAATGAGATGGAGTTTTTCGCCATACTCTTCCTTTTTGAGCCGGAGTACGAATAGTGTCATGGACGCGCATCGCAGAGCCTGTGCTACACAAGCTATTGTGCTTAAAAATACAAATTTTTATTTTCCGAAAAAAATGACAGATCGTTTCGCTAGATAAGACCCTTATTCAAAATGACCGATCGTTTCGCTAGATAAGACCCTTCTTCCTCGGCTAGGATCGTTTAGAGCCCTTTGAAGCTGCATTTAAACTACATTTTGGAAGTTCAAAATCGGGGCACCAATGAAGTCCATTATGGAGAAAAATCCTGAAATGCTTTCCTCAAAAACCATAATTTCATCACAACTGAAGACAGAAAGACATGAACATCTTGGATGACAAGGGGGAGTAAATTATTTGTAAACTGTTGTTCTGGAAGTGGAGTTCTCCTTTAACCCAGTAGTGTTGACAAATGCAAAACTGATATAAAAAAACATTTGTTGATGCAAACATGCCATCTGAATCTTCTGTGTGTGCAGATTTGAACTGTTTTGTCAAAGCATAGTTACACGGGATTCGTACCAGAGATCTTCATTTCTGAAATACATCTCCCTACTGCGTGAGCTACCAAATAAACCTACTAGTGATATTTCAAAACATACTGAAATGCAATTTGGACCTTCAACCCGCTGATCCCTATTGAAGCCCACTATATGGAGAAAAATCTTGCAATGTTTTCCCCCTAAAACCTTATTTTCTTCTCAACTGAAGAAATAAAGACACAAACATCTTGGATGACATGGGGTTGAGTAAATTATCAGGAAATTTTAATTCAGGAGTGAACTAATCCTTTAAGAAACTATACTACTTTAGTTTGCTTCTATCCACCTTACTGTTCAATGCGTACGTAAGCCGTATTCTGGTCATGTGCAAGACTTCAGATTCATTAGGAAAACAATTCATATAATGAAAAGAATAACAAAGTGCAGTAAATGGTAAAACTTATTGGACTACAAACCACTGTGTTCATAATTAAGATAATATATTAAAATATTATGGTAAGACACACCAGTTTGCAATATCAAGCAGCAAAACAAGCGGTTTTGTACAGCTAAAAATAGCCAGAAGTGGATGAGGCCGGAAGCACATAAAATTTACATATGGCTGCGCTCACTCTTATGGGAAACATAGGGTAGATAAGTCTTTGAACTCTTACTGTGACATGTTGCACAGGACTCTGAGCACTTTGCATTACAAGTGCAAAAACCAGGTGAGCTACTGAGCAAGTTTACTATGTCAAAAAAGCCCACCAACGGCTTTTCTGACATAGTGAGCTTGATTAGTAGCTCACCTGGTTCTTGCACTTGTTATGTGATGCCAACATTAAAATGCATTAGATCATAGTAATATGCAAGGAACTGTGCAATATATAAGTCTTTATGTAAGGAATAATTAACGACGGGCCGTTGAATTCTTAGAAAATAATGTACACTCGGGTGTGCATTATTTTCGTAGAATTCAATGGACCGAAGTCAATTATTCCACTTATACTACAGTTACCACACCTCAAGACATCGATCAGATGATATATTTCAAGGCATTTGTCCATTTTTTTTTCCTTAAAACGCTATTGTGAGTGGGATTAATTTTTTACACATCTCACCCAACGCCTCCGTTGCTAATTCCAAAACATCATTTTAGACTAGTAATGACGGTTGAGCCGTTGATAGCAGACTAATGCAGTTAATAATCGAGTTTAGAGAGACAGACAAGCAGACAGACGGAAAGAGAAAGAGAGAGCGAGATTAAGCTTGTGAATTACCTCTCTGAGTCTGTGCATCTCTCAAACGTGATCGGCGGCAGTGTTTCTAATAGTGAAACTTTAAATTCATTTTCTTCACGAACAGCGCCGTTGTTCCCTCGCTTGTGAGAAATGTCGTGTAGTTTTTAAATTGTTAATTAGCGATAACAACATTAGCAGGTATGTTAACATGTGCACAAACTGAATGTGTGTGAGTCTGTAAGGGAGAGAGAGTGGAAATAGAGTATGTGCTTTCCGTACATAATAAAACGTAACTAGTGAAAACATGTAACTAATCTGTCGTTTTTATCCTCTTGTTTACTGTATTTATTTGTTTGGCCAGTGTCGTTGTGGGGTTTGGTTATTTTGCCATTTTAGGTTGTTAAGGACCTTTGAAAGAAGTGAAATCATGTGGCAAAGTGATATAGACATGTAATGCGGTCAAGAGTTGCCTGGAACTACGTTCGCCGTGCGTTTCCCCGAAAAAGGGTTGGAAAATAATGCACACCTTTAGAACGTTCGTCAGCCAATCAGATTCAAGCATTCAACCGCCCGTAGTATAATAACCATTAACCTGCCCCATCATCAGAATTTGTGTAAAAAGGAATAAATATGGTTGTTCACTGCAACCAGTGCTCATTGCAGCCGGAAACTGCAGTAAATCGTATGTATAGTATTTTTGTAGTTTTGCAAAATGAGCATTTGATGTGTTTATTTCTTCAGTTGCAGTGCATTACAATGGTATAAAAAAGAAACACTGTTGATTGAGAATTAACGATCCTGTTTCACGATCGTGTGACATGATAAACTGCACCTCCATCTGTACTATATATAGCATTCCATGTTCACTCTACCATAGAGGTTAAGTAAGGTAATGTGAGTGAAAACATTTTTCCGATTCCTGCGACTTAAAAGCATGATTGTGGAATGTTCTTTAGGGTCAGGCATGGCTAAGGATGATAATCTAGTGATTAGTGCATCTTAAATCCTTCCAGATGTCTATGGAACACACATATGAAGCAATCACAGTTTAGTCTGAGACCTCTGAGCCTCACTGTGCGTACCGTCCGAACTGAAATACGAGATGAAAGAAGTGACACACATACACAAACTCACGTGTACACACAGTCTGTCACACACTCGCCACCTTTCACCCACATTGTCCACCAAGAGTTGAATGAAATGTTCACTGGTTATGAATACATGACTTTGGATCAGAAATATCATAGATGGGTCATTGTGGGTGTGACCACACATGTTTGTTGTTTAAAGAAGCAGCTGCTCCGGTGCCAGAACTCCTGTCACAGCGTGCATTTCCATCAATTCTCATGCAAGCCTTTATTCCCGAGATGTATACACACATATAGGATGACTCTTACCTCGCTGGACCCGAAGAATTTTCTTTCTTTAGTTTGGTGATTAATGTTACACACTCCTTGCACTTCAGGAAATCATTGTGGTCTGTAAGTGAACAGCAGTTTGACTCCATTATCGGTTTGGATGTAGTGTATGTTTGTGGTCATGTGTGCATAATGCACAGAAGTCAAAGTGTCAAAATGATTTTGCAGCATGTGTGTGCGCAAGTGTGTGTGGGAAAACTTTCTCGAATGCGCTCTCATGCGCAGGCCTCCATTGTGTGTGGCTTCCTCTGGCTCGTCTCTCCAGCCAGCATGGAAATGGCCAAACGAGAGGTGTTTATTTGGCCAACGGTAAAGTCCAGGCATATCTAACATTCATTTATATACATACACTCACACACACACACTTTCAGTTGCGGGAGTGCGTCTGTGTCAATTCAAGCTGGGCGATCCCACATTTCTTGGATACAACAAATATGATTTTGTCTTCACCTTTAACAGCAGAGATGGACAGATTTTTGGCAGATGTTGTAATGCTAGATTAACATTTGACTTCTTTACCGTCTGTTGCAGATCACTTGTTAAACCTGACAGGATTATAGTAACCTGCAGTATAATACAATGATGCTGACACGTCAGAGTCGAGCCACTCCTGTGGGATGCATGTTTCATGACGCAGGGTGAATGTAATCTGCAGATGTACAATTTGGGGTTGGTATTTTTTTTTTTTTTTTTTTTCGTATGTTTATAGAAGAAGTCACATATGCTCCTCAAAAGGCATTTATTTGATCAAAAATACAGTGAAACAGTAATATTGTGAAATACTATTAAATAATTAATGAATGAATTTATTTATTTATTTATAATATACTCCAGTCTTCAATGTCACATGATCACGAAGCATTTTTTATTATCAATGTTTTTAACAGTTGTGCTGTTTTTAAATTTCCTTTTTGGAATACATACACACACACACACACACACACACACACACACACACATATACATACATATCATTTGTAATATCCCCCTAAATGAAAGTATTTCTTTCAAGAAAATAATAATAATAATCATCATGATGGATTGGAGATGGATTTAGGTATAGTAAAATGTGACATTACTAAAAAGAGAGAAGAAAAAAGAAAAAGAAGACAAAATTGGCAAACCAGAGCTTAAAAAATAGGGAAAAATACATTTTATATATGGAACATTTTATATATGGAAATATAATAATAAATGAATAATAAGAAGAAAAAGTTGTCAAACCAGAGCTTCAAAAATAGGGGGAAATAAATAAATAATAATAAAATGATTACGTAAATGAAACATAAATTAAATAAATGTTACATTTGTGTGTGTGTGCCTTGTATTTATCACATTATGGGGACCAAATGTGGACCCAAAATGGACATTTTTTTAGGTCCCCATGAGGAAACAGGCTTATAAATCATGCAGAATGAGTTTTTTTTGAGAAAGTAAAAGTGCACAGTCTCTTGTGAGGGCTAGGTTTAGGTGTAGGGCGATAGAAAATACGGTTTGTACATTTATAGCAATAGCCAACAATACATTGTATGGGTCAAAATGATAAATTTTTCTTTTATGCCAAAAATCATTAGGATATTAAGTAAAGATCATGCTCCATGAAGATATTTTGTACATTTCCAATTGTAAATATATCAAAACTTAATTGTTGATTAGCAATATGCATTGCTAAGAACTTCATTTGGACAACTTTAAAGGTGATTTTTTCAATATTTTGGATTTTTTTGCACCCTCAGATTCCAGATTTTTAAATAGTTGTATCTCGGCCAAATGTTGTCATATCCTAACAAACCATACACCAATGGAAAGCTTATTTACTCAGCTTTCAAGCAAATATGGACACTAATGAATAGTTTTGTGGTCCAGGATCATTTATATATATATATATATATATATATATTTTTTTTTTTTTTTTTTTTTTTTTTTTTCCCTTCTTCCAGGAATTTACAAGTACATCAATAAAGAATAACTGTAAAAAGTGAGAAAGATAGGGAATAAAATCATAAAATCTACACCTGCAAAATTCCATATAACTTTCATATACAAATTCCATATAAAATTCTATATTACATATAAAATGTAATATATGCAAATCTTTCCCACTTTTTACAGTCATTCTGTATTGATGTCTTTGTTAAAAGGCAGAAAAAGACAAACTAAATTTAAAAAGTAAACTTTAAAAAAACTAATTTCTGAACTGGTGAGTTCAGAGTCACCAGTTTAACCAATACCTCCTTCCTGTTAGCAAGCTCTGACTACAGTATAAAGAATGCCACTTCTTCACGTTTACTGCAGTGATCCTCATAAAACATTCCATTTTGATGACAATGACCTCTCGTGCCACATTGTTCTCTGATTATTCCTGATCACCTGCCTCAGTAAATTCTTACAACTAAAAGTCTTATAGCTAATACTTAAATGTAATTATTATACCGGTGAGTCATGCTTTTTGTTGGTGGCAGTAAAGTGGATTGATGATCTGCCAAAAGCCCATTACATTGCGACCTGCTGTGCAGAACTCATCATATTTTGAAATGAATGGTGGAGTCTGTTTCGCTGCTATTTTGGTGTCTTTCATGTTGCCAAGTTTGAGCTTGTTAATCCGTGCAACTGAGTTTCATTGTTTGAGAGTGTGATTGATGATGCAGATTGCAATTTCCAGCAAGGAGACATTGCCTAAAGCCTTCATTGTATTTTTGAGAACAAACTGAACCCGAACGTGTGGCACATTTCACAAAAAGAGTACAAGGCCTGGAACTCGTGAAAAATTAAAAGAAGTGAATGAAAAGAAAAAGTTTTATTTATTTTTTTTTTTTTCAACAAATGGTCTGTGAAAAGAGGTTTGTGTGTGTGTGTGTGTGTGTGAGAGAGAGAGAGAGGGAGAGAGAGGAAAGATTTGTATCTTTTGTTTTGGTTATGCAAATATTAAGTTAACATTCAGTTTTATTATTTTGTAACTACTATGGGAACATTAGTTTTATTACTTTTATATTTCCCTGAACAGTCTGAAACAAGTTGTAACCTTGTAGTAACAAGTTAGACAAATAAGCAACTAACATTTAAAGGGGACATCAGATGCAAAATTCACTTTTACATGGTGTTTGCATATAAATGTGTCTTTGCGGTGTGTGGACAAAACCACCCTACAGTGATAAAAATCCACTCACTCCTTTTTTTTAATCCTAAAAAAACCTACTGATGGACTGTCCCATTAGCATATTTTCACCCTCAGCAAGTTGTACGCTCTCCGTTTTCTCCACTCTCGGGCAGCTGTGGCGACGACAATGTCTCGTAAGCAATGCAGGTGTTTTGAATGTAAAAGTGAACATAAGAGTCTTCAATTTCTCCTGACATCAGAGCCACTGAGGATGCGGTAGACTAGTTTTGTTTTTGATGGTAACACGACACCAAATACACAAAAATGTAAGAGAGGGGTGGAGTCAGCAGTAACTCATTATCATTTAAAGAGACATGCGCTGAAATGAGTCGCTGTGAACAGAGCTGTTTTGGACAAGGTAAATAGATGTTGTTTTACACGACCATTGAGGAATTTTAACCAAAGTATATTGCAGCCATTTCATGAAGACCCTAAAAAAATCATACCAACTTGTGGAAAATGAGCATCCGATGTTCCCTTTAAGGAAAACAAACTGTTCCGTGAATGTGTAGAACTTTATTAAACTTGATCAACTTTCTATAATGTTACTATGGAAGAATGTCGCAACAATTTGTCCAGAACCCTGTGTGATTTTTTTTTTCACAATAAAATAAAATAAAAAAAAAAATAAAAATAAAATAAAATAAAATAAAATAAATGGAATTATAAGGTTCTATGTGCATTCTGAGAGGTTTTGAGAAGTTGAGCTTCAAAGTTTTTGCTTTCCATATCTAGAACCTTTTTGGTTTTTTTAAATAAAAAGTCCCAAAATGTACAGGACGTAAAAAAAAAAAAAAAAAAAAAAAAAAAAACAATCCATTATATATTATTATACAATTTAATATACCAAAGGTGACAAATAAAATAAAATAAAACCCGAAAACTATGACAGTCTAAATTGTTCTTTAGAAGTTTGAAATTGTGTTTGTTTTTTTTGTTGTTGTTGTTGTTGTTGTTGTTGACGAAGTTTGATTATCACTAACTTTTGTATCAGGGTTGAAGTGTTGAAGAGTTTGAACAGTACATACATAACTAAAAAAAAAAAAAAAAAAAATTACTGCAATTAAATACATATCAGTTCAGTAAAGTTTAACATTGTATCATATGTGATCCTGGACCACAAAACCAGTCTTAAGCAGCACGGGTATATTTGTAGCAAAAGCCAACAATAGATTGTATGGGTCAAAATGATAAATTTTTCTTTTATGCCAAAAATCATTATGATATTAAGTAAAGATGATGTTCCACAAAGATATTTTGTAAATTTCCTGCCATAAATATATTAAAACTTAATTTTTGATTAGTAATATGCATTGCTAAGAACTTCATTTGGACAACTTTAAAGGTGATTTTTTCATTAATTTGATTCTAGATTTTCAAATAGTTGTATCTCGGCCAAATATTGTCCTATTCTAACAAACCAAACATCAATGGAAAGCTTTCAGATTATGTATAAATCTCAATTAAAAAAAATATGTATATATGACCCTTATGACTGTTTTGTGGTCCAGGGTTACATATTAATGGTTGGATTCAGTCCAAAAATCAACACAGACCAAAATTACCTAGGCCTAAATCTATACTTTATGTTAGGTAGAAGTTTATCAACATAAGTGATTCATCCGAACACTAATTACCACAATCAGCGCTTGACACTTTTATTGGTGTGTGTTTTTTTTTTTATGATCTTACAATAGAGCGTGCCGTACCTTGCGTAAAAATCAAAACACAGTAAACACACTTTTATCAGTGCACACAAACCATCAGAAATCCAGTCTTGGGCAACTCTTATCAGATATGCTGTCTAAACTGAGTAGCCTTGTACTGTATGCCTGAAAGCTGTGTGTGTGTGTT
This sequence comes from Cirrhinus mrigala, assembly GCA_036247105.1. Lineage (NCBI taxonomy): Eukaryota > Metazoa > Chordata > Actinopteri > Cypriniformes > Cyprinidae > Cirrhinus > Cirrhinus mrigala. The sequence goes on along the minus strand of CM070026.1, from coordinate 11,885,809 downwards.
TTGTCACGATTGTTCAGTTGACTAACTCAAAGTGGAAATTGATCATTTGCCACACGCTGATCTGAGGCCATCTTATCCAATCAAGTAGCGGCGTCGTTGTGATCTCAACGGCAGATGGGTTTGAAGAGTGCAAGCTGATGACCTGTTAGCGCTGCTGTTTATCTTGGTATGTCAGCCATAAAAAAACGTCATGAGTCATTTCCTCCCCGCAGGTAATAAACACTCCTACGCCTTACTCATCAGCATGTACACAGAGTACGCACACATCTTCATTTAGCAGGAAACGTTTACAGTTTCCAGTAAGAGGGGACCGACGGTTAAAATGGGGGAAAAGACAAGTTCTGGCAGGGCGGTTTGATGGGAGGAAAAATGGGAGTGAGCGAGAGCATCTTCGTACCAAAGTCATTGTGAGTGCTCATGTGCTGGAGGGCAGAGATTATCATTTGAGAGATGAGGAAAGGAATGGGCTTGGTTGAGAACTGGAAAAGCAAGCCCAGGCCTGATCTGACACCACTACAGTATGTGAGCTACAGGACAGACTGGAGATTTTCCATAAGCAAATCACCTTGTTAACTCACAATAGGTTCAGTAGGCAGGGCCGATTATTCCATTGCGTTCACTCCTGCGAATGGGCACAGGTAAGTCAACAGGGATAGTTCGCACACACACGCACACACACAAAAATATTCTGTCATCAGTTTCTCACCCTCATGCTGTTTCAAACCCCTATCACTTTCTGTCTTCCATGGAACACTAATGGTTAGAACTGATCTGCTCGTTTCCACAGAATGAAGGTAAATGGGGACAGGTGCTGTAAACAAGAGAAGACACGACTGAAAGGAAAATAAACATTTTCTAAAAATATAATTCTTCATGCAGGTGTAAAATATGTTGGTCTAGTGCTTAAGGGACGGTTCACCCAAAAATAGAAACTGTCATCATTTACTTACCCGAGAGTTGTTCCAAACCTGTATGAGTTTCTTTTTTTCCTCAAGCATAAAAGACATTTTGATTAATGTGCGTAATCAAATAGTTGACGGTAGCCATTGACTTCAATATTGTGGAAGAACATACAATGGAAGTCAATGGCTACCGTCAACTGCTTGGTTACTCTCACTCTACAAAAATATCTTCTTTTGTCTTTAACAGAAGAAAGAAACTCATACAGGTTTGGAACAAATGGAGGGCGAGTAAATGATGACAGAGTTTCCATTTTTGGGTAGACTATCCCTTTAAGTAGCAAAATAACTTACATTCATAAATTTTTTTTTTTTTCATATTTATGAAAATGATCTTGGACGAGCATATGCCTGGTTCTAAGCAGGCATATGCTCTTCTCCTTGTGGTAGAAAGTCGGAGTACTGCGGGAATTTGAAAATCTTAGCAATTCTCGTTGCTCGCCATTCTTAAGTAAAGGATTTGGACGCTGACAGGTGCCCTTTTATATGCTAATGACATTAACTGCTAACAACGTTTACAAGGAGGAGATCTGAAACCATTCAGCTGTGCACAATTTCAGGATCATTTGTGATTTACAGATTTTAACATCTGGAACAGAGGTACTGCATGTTTTTGTGCATGTTCTTTTCCCTGAATCACACGTATGTACATTTGAGAAATGATCTTAGATCAAATGTGGGATGGTTTCTCACTTTATAAATGCAGGACCAATCTCATTTTGACATTATTTTTCATTCTCTTTAAACACATTGTTCTGTTACATGTTCTTACAACGTTTCATCTAATTCAGTGTTAATTAGATGTGTTCATTACCTATCTAGTGATGTGTGTAATGTTAAAATATACTGAAAAATGGTTTGCCTTTTTTTATATCTTCCATTGCGTGTCATTATATTTATCGCGTTTGGTTTATATTTCACGCTTCATAAATGTAAATAGATGTTAAGCTTCATAGATGTTATTCAGCCCTTAAAATGGCCGACCCCCTGATCAGTGCCCTGACTACTGTACAAAGGAGCTGACTGAGATGCACCCTAAATTCTCAGCATGACCCAAGGAATATTTTGAGACCAGTTTAAATAGGCTAATGCAACCAAAAGTTATTAGCATTTTAAAAATTGTATTATTAATGGGTAATGAATGGTTTATTACTTTTGACCAATAGGTGGCGCTGTTACCAAATTGACGTGGCGTGGTCAGTGGGAGGTGACAATGGCACACACAAAGTTTGGTGTCAATATATCAAAGCTTTGCAGAGATATAGCCTCGGACGCAGTTTGGCATGATTCCAGTAAATTCGTTGACGCGTTAAACGCCTTTCGTATTTCCACATGAAATCCATACCTTTTTTCCAGCATGGTCTGAAGATGATCTGAGCCAAATTTGATGAAAATTGGACCAACGGTCTAGGGGGAGTTTGAAAAAGTATGTTTCAACAAAAATCAAAATGTCGGACAGGAAGTTCAGTTGACTACGGCAAAATTGATATCAATGTTCTCGGCGTGACCCAAAGAATACACTGAGACCAGTTTCATTAAAATAGGCTAATATACTCAAAAGTTATTAGCATTTTATAACTTTTGACCACAAGGTGGTGCTGCCATGAAACTTTCTGAGTACCATCGGAGCATGATGCCGAAGACACAGTGAGTTCCGTAATGATACAGCAATACGTTCTGAGACTGAGTACTGAGACTGCTCTTATTAGAGTTACAAATGATCTACTCTTGTCATCTGATCGTGGTTGTATCTCTCTGTTAGTGCTACTGGATCTTAGTGATGCCTTTGATACTGTTGACCACAACATTCTCTTGAATAGACTTGAGAATTATGTTGGCATTAGTGGTAGTGCATTGGCATGGTTCAAATCGTATCTATCTGACCGCCATCAATTCGTGGTAGTAAATGAAAAGGTATCATATCGATCACAAGTGCAGTATGGAGTACCGCAAGGCTCAGTACTAGGGCCATTACTCTTTACGCTTTACATGTTACCCTTGGGTGATATCATCAGGAAATATGGTGTTAGCTTTCACTGCTACGCTGATGATACCCAGCTCTATATTTCTTCGTGGCCAGGCGAAACGTACCAATTTGAAAAACTAATGGATTGTGTAGTTGAGTTAAAAAATTGGATGACAAGTAATTTCTTACTGCTAAATTCTGATAAAACAGAGGTGTTAATTATTGGGCCTAAAACCTCAGCGTGTAATAACCTAAAACACTCTCTAATACTTGATGGCTGCTCTGTCAATTCTTCGTCATCAGTTAGGAATCTAGGTGTGCTATTTGATAGCAATCTTTCCTTCGAAAACCACATCTCTAGTATTTGCAAAACTGCATTTTTCCATCTCAAAAATATATCTAAACTACGACCTATGCTATCAATGTCAAATGCTGAAACATTAATTCATGCATTTATGACCTCAAGGTTAGATTATTGTAATGCTTTATTGGGTGGTTGTTCTGCTCGCTTAATAAACAAACTCCAGCTGGTCCAAAATGTAGCAGCTAGAGTTCTTACTAGAACCAAAAAGTATGATCATATTAGCCCGGTTCTGTCTACACTGCACTGGCTCCCTATTAAACATCGTATAGATTTTAAAATCTTGCTACTTACTTACAAAGCCCTGAATGGTTTAGCTCCTCAGTACCTGAGCGAGCTCCTATCACATTATAGTCCCTCATGTCCGCTGCGTTCTCAAAACTCCGGCAATTTGATAATACCGAGAATATCAAAATCAACCGCGGGGGGGAGATCATTTTCTTATCTAGCGCCCAAACTCTGGAACAATCTACCCTACAATGTTCGGGACGCAGACACACTCTGTCAGTTTAAATCTAGATTAAAGACCCATCTCTTTAACCTTGCTTACACATAACAAATGAATGTCAGCGGAGTCCACATAAACTAGATGAGCCCCAGAGACGGATCCACAGTGAAGACCTCGTCACCTAGACGGCTGTCGGCACAAGACCACGGGAACTTTGGCCAGAGGAGAACTGGCCCCCCGACTGAGCCTGGTTTCTCCCAAGGTTTTTTTCTCCATTTGTCACCGATGGAGTTTTGGTTCCTTGCCGCTGTCGCCTCTGGCTTGCTTAGTTGGGGACACTTTCTCTTAGCACGATATTGCATTTTATTTTATTGTTTTTGATTAACTACCTTTACCTAAAATGTGAGTGTTTACTGTTGCCTTTGGCATTGTTGATGTACTGTTTCCTATTTAATACTGTACAGCCACCTTGTCACAAATCTGTATTGTTAAAGGCGGTATATAAATAAAGGTGACTTGACTTGACTTGACGTTCGTAAAATATAGCATTTGATGAAAAAATTCAAAATGGGCCAACAAACAAAATTGGGTATGGTTCGACTCGGCATGCTCCGTCGAATCTAAAGAGACCATTTTTTTTTGATTTTTGGCCAAACCATTCAGAAGTTATAAGCGAAAATAGCCATTTTTCATATCTCCTGACCACTCTGAAACTGTGCAGGTAGCCTCAGGTCATGCTTGTTATAACACACACCAGGTTTGGTCTCAATACACCAAACTGTTGTGGAGACATAGCCTCACATCCATTTGTTAACACGTTATTCAAGAACAGTTTGGCTAATCAACTTAAATTCCATAACTTTTTGCCAGCATGGTCTGAAGATGATCTGAGCCAATTTTGGCGAAAATCAGACAAACCGTCTAGGGTGAATTCGAAAAAGTAGGTTTTTCGAACTATTAAAAATAGTGAAAAAACTAAATCTTACGATTTTTAAATTTTGGTGTTCAATCAACAAGGATTTGGAGGAAAAATTTCATTCTAGACCTTACGGTTCAAAAGCTATTAGCATAAACATGAGTAAAACTTCGAACAAGTGGTGGCGCTAGAGTGTTTGAGTAAGAGACTCCAAACTTGCTATAGTTAATGTTGAGACTGTCTTCTATCTGTGTGCCAAATTTCATTCTTTCCCGCAAACGGTTCTATGGGCTGCCATAGACTCAACAGCAGAAGAAACGTAAGAAGAATAAGAAGAAATCTAACAGCTACAAGACGTGCCTTCGCACCATCGGTGCTTGGCCCCCAATTATGTAGTACGCATACCAGACTAGTATGATGTGGTGCTGTAATAATTTTTTTTTTTTTTTTTTTTTACGTATATAGCTAAATGCATCTCTGTGTGGACATGCCCTAAGAGGGATGGACATTCTATGTCGAAGACTGACACGGAAGAGAAGAAATTATTGAATGAAGTCGTTATTTTTGTTTTCTTTGCACACCAAAAGTATTTTTGTAGCTTCACAACATTACGGTTGAGCCACTGATGTCACATGGACTATTTTAACGATGTCCTTACTACCTTTCTGGCCCTTGAACGTGTCAGTTGCATTGATGTCTATGCAGAAAGAAAGTTCTCGGATTTCATCAAAAATATCTGAATTTGTGTTCTGAAGATGAACGAAAGCCTTATAGGTCTGGAAAGACATGACGGTGAGTAATTAATGATAGAATTTTCATTTTTGGGTGAACTGTCCTTTTAAATTGAACAAAAGTGATAGCAAAGATTTATAATGTTACAAATGTTACATTTGTTTCCACTCTCTATTTATTAGAGAAGCCTAAAAAAAAGAAAATGTATTACAGCTTCTACAAAATAATTAAGCAGCATGACTTATAATATTTCTCTTCTTACTGTATTTTTGATCAAACAAATGCAGCCTTGCATGGTGACCATAAGAGACTTCTTTCAAAAACATTGAAAAATCTTACCAACCTCAAACTTTTTAATCAAGCAGAATGTGAAACTTGACAGCCGTGAGCGTCATGTAATTTTATTCTATGAAAAAGAGCCTCTTAGATGTTTTGTTCGACTGAATAAGTCATACAAATTTACATACATAATGACCAATTTTTTTTTTCTAATTTACACACAAACAAGTGTTCTGAATCCATATGAAACGTGACAGACAGACAAGTAATTTCTTGCTTGACTTCTTTCAGCTGTAAGTTTTAAATCTCATTTCAAGTTTTTTTATCCTCATTCAATTATAATCAAGATCGCATTACAAAAACTTAATTTGCAGTCATATGAGGTCTATTTAAACTCCTTTTTATGTTGTTAGGTAGGGAAGGATGGTTTATAGTACAAGATGCAGGGTAATGTCAGGTTGACATTTGACCTCAGCAGGCCATAATAACCAGTAGATATGTCAACGAGCGTAGGTCATGCTGAAAGGTCCATCCATCCTGACACCCTGATGTGATTGTGTATATGTAAGTTTCTCTCTCATAAACAGTATTTGCTAGTTGTATCCGGCAGTACGATGTGTCACATCCTGTCTATTTGCTGCTTACACATGCCAGCCTGATAAGACTTCTTTGTTTTCCCCTGTTCCCCAAAATGCTTCGGAACGGGTACATCCTGTATATGAAAAACGCAGCTCCCGGTCGGAAAGCCGTGAAAACATGCAGAAAAGAGAAGTGGGACAATAGGCCGGATCTACGGCAGTTCCTAAAGCCTCGATGTTCTGAAGCACTGCTGTTTATTTCACACATTAATCTAATGCAAATACCCAGGCAGGAACACATGGACTTGTGTGGGAGAGGAAACTGCTTTTCCATTAGTCTCAATAAAATAAAATGAAAAGTGAAATTAAACTGAAAAGAAGACATAGACTTTTGTGGGAGAGGAAACTGGTTTTCCATCAGCCTCAATAAAATAAAATGAAATTACATTTAAAAAAAGAAGACATGGACTTTTGTAGGAGAGGTTTTCTACCATAATAAAATAAAATAAATAAAATAAAATAAAATAAAATAATGCACTTTTGTGGAAGAGGAAACTGGTTTTCCATTAGTCTCTAAAATAAAATAAAATAAAATGAAATAAAATACAATAAATTAAACAATGATGAATAAAACATTTCAAATAAAATAAAATAAAATATTAAATTAAATTATTAAATTAAAAAGAAAAACATGTATGTGGTTTCGTCTCAACTCAATTTAGCTCAATAAAATAAAATAACAGACATGAATGTGGTTTCATCTCAACTCTGCTCAATAAAATAAAATAAAATAAAAATGTACAATAAAACATAAAATAAAATAAAATAAAATAAAATAAAACAGTCAAACATAAAACAAAAAAGAAGATATGTATGTGGTCTCTTCTCAATTCAGCTCAATAAAATAAAATAAAATAAACTTGTACAATAAATAAAGTATAAAATAAAATAAAATAAAACAAAAAAAAGAAGATGTATGTGGTCTCGTCTCAAATAAATAAATTAACAAATAAATACATAAACAATAAATAAAATGTAAAATAAATAAAACATAAAATAAAATAAAATAAAATAAAATAGGAAGACATGGACTTTTGTGGAAGAGGTTTTCAGTGAGAGGAAACTGGTTTTCCACCAGTCAAAATAAAATAAAATATTACATTTAATTGAATTTAATAAAAAAAAAAAAAAAGAAGACATGTGTGGTCCCATCTCAACTCAACTTAGCTCAATAAAATAGAAAAATAAAAATAAATAAAATGTACAATAAATAAACCGTAAAATAAAATAAAAAAAAAAAAAAAAAACAGGATGACATGGAGTTTTGTGGAAGAGGTTTTCAGTGAGAGGAAACTGGTTTTCCACCAGTCAAAATAAAATAAAATATTAAATTAAATTAAATTTAATTAAAAAAAAAAAAGAAGACATGTGTGGTCCCATCTCAGCTCAACCTAGCTTAATAAAATAGAAAAATAAAAATAAATAAAATGTACAATAAATAAACCGTAAAATAAAATAATAATAAAAAAAAAAAAACAGGATGACATGGAGTTTTGTGGAAGAGGTGTTCAGTGAGAGGAAACTGGTTTTCCACCAATCAAAAAAAAATAAAATATTAAATTTAATTTAATTTAATAAAAAAAAAAAAAGAAGACATGTGTGGTTCCATCTCAACTCAACTTAGCTCAATAAAATAGAAAAATAAAAATAAATAAAATGTACAATAAATAAACCGTAAAATAAAATAAAAAAAAAAAAAAAAAAAAAACAGGATGACATGGAGTTTTGTGGAAGAGGTTTTCAGTGAGAGGAAACTGGTTTTCCACCAGTCAAAATAAAATAAAATATTAAATTAAATTAAATTGAATTTAAAAAAAGAAAACATGTATGTGGTCCCGTCTCAACTCAACTTAGCTCAATAAAATATGAGAAGATTAGAATCTTCCTTGTTTGCCTGAGTTGTTTTTCTGGAGTTCTACAATGTCATAACTCCCAGGTCATTCACTCTTACAATCAGTTCACAGATTGACGTCTCCTTATTCAAGGTCAAGGTCACGACCGCAACAACACAACCGTTGCAAACACCACGCAGAAGCCCCACATCATCTCTCATTGTTATTTTATTCCCGAACAGTGCAAACACAAGTATAAAAGATCTCAATATGAAATTTACATTCACATAGAACCATCGCAATAAATACATTGCAACCCCAAAAATAGCACAAATATTACAAATCATCAATAAAATACTCTTTTCGTTTTACTCTACAATATATTTAATACGTACAATAATTTTGACCCGTATCAAATATGAAAATATCTAATCGACATGAAAATCTATTCTATGATTTTTACTGTGCACACTTTATGCATTATTAAAGTTAATATATCATGTTCATAACAGCAGTTAAGTTAGGCCACCGTAGTCAAAATAGATCATATTAAGCCATATCAAATAGAACCATTTAGCTGTTTGGCTACATTTGTTGGATCATATAGAATCTGAAATATTCAGTGATACAATAAGCATTTTGGCATTTGGCATTCATATTCATTAAAGAAAAAACAAAAATCTACACCTCGAATGAACAGCTCCTTACTTTACGTTAATAAATACGCAAAAGTCCGTATATGGTAAATAAAGCTAAATGCGGCAAAAATAGAATCAGAGAGAGCATTCCTGAATACGTAGCTTAACATGAATCAAACGTCGAGGAAAAAAAAAAAGGAGTAGCCCATTTGCGAGTCGGTATTGAGCCCCACGTGGTTCGATCAGTCCGATGAGAGAATAAAAGTCGAAAAAAAAACGAAGTTGTGCTATAAAAGAACACAGTCTGATATGTTGTTGGCACATATTCAAAGAAATACACTTTCTCTAACAGACCCTGGATAAAAAGGCAGTCACTTCAAGAGCTTGACAAGGCGCCAATGCTACAAAACTCCCAGAAAGCTTTTCCCACAGCACCACGCATGGACCAGGTAAGCGAATACGCCGTAGGATAAACCGAGAGAAAAAAAAAAAGTAAATAAAAAGATTCTTCGCTTCATCAAGGCCATTATTCTGGGCTCATGCAGTGCTACTAAAGCATCTTTCTCAACATATCTTCGACACTTTTCACCCTCGGTTTTGTTTTTGCAGTAGGCATGCATTAGAGACACAAATCAGTTATCAAACAGAGCGACGTGACAGAATTACAGCATGCTGAGAGGGACATGCAGAACGGCATGCTTGAAGCCAAACTTCGTTCCCTAGGCATCATGGGAAAGCTATCAAAAGTACAGTAATAGCACATAAAGAAAATCAAAAATGAGGCTCGTGAGGCTTTCCAAACCAAGCGTTCGCATGCTCCGAAACAGATGTTTAACCTAAGATCTAGAGAGCACATGACACATCCAGCACTAAAATATCATGCAACCGCGTGGGTAAAGATCGTTCCGCAAGCACAGTGAGAGATGCTACCGTTGATAGGAGGATCTGAAAGCGAAGTGCCACTTAGAAAAAAACACCGACAAAATATATGTGGACTAAAGCCATCCGATCGCATACCGAAAGCCAATTTGGTTGCTTTTTGTGTTATCAGTGACAGCCTCGATTGTGCTGGCTTCTGGATTGTGTTGACGTTTATTAAACCCGACGGGATCGCTCGTCGTGTTATTACTGGAAAGGATATCCCAGAGGGCAAAGGGCAGCAGCAGCAAGTGCATACAGATGTTTTGTCCAAGCACCAAGTGCGTACACACATCACATACAGGAAAACTGTGCTGATGCAACCCACGCAAAGTTAAACATTTACCCACGTCACAGACTCGACCGACTTTCTGTAAATGATTACAAAACAGCATAGCGTTCGTGTTCGCTAGTAAATCATTGCAGTCTCTGATTCACTGCGGTTGTTTAGTATTTCTGCCTCCCTCTCTCTCGCTCTCTTGCTCTCTGCAACCGCAGACGAGCGCCTGAAAAGCGAAGAGCTGGGAATCTGCTATCAGGTCTGTAAACCTGTGACGTCTTCTTCATGTAAACAATTTATCCGAAGCAAATCTCAATATGAGGAACCATCTTTTCCTTTGTCCCCTGTGGGAAAAACCCGACATGTGTTCCGTCGTCTGCCCTGACTCAGTCTCGTACAAAATACAGCGCTGTTTTAAACGAAACGTTTGGTCCTCACCGCTCACATGTTCGAAATATTCATCGCCGTGGCATCTCTTGACATTTTCAGATGCAAGATAACACACACGCACACACACGCACACACTCACACACGGTGGGTACGTGTCTCCTCGGCTGGTGTGAAGCTGCCTTTTGCAGTAGATCGCATGCTCCCGTTTAGGAGACCCTGATATCCTGTTGCTCGGGGAAGACTCGTTAAAACGCATACGTGCACACGGAAAGACATACATGCTTATTATGTACTTGCGTGAAGGGGGAGGGCCTTTCTCGGTTTGGCACGTCTCAGTGCAAAGACTGTCTTCCTACCTTGTGCTCGGTTTCCATCCCTGCCTCTGATTTACTAATGCATCTGTTGATCACCGTAGAACCCGTCTTTTCTTGGCGATCACACCTCCATCTCCATGTCGACGGATACGGAGGGCAGGTACAGAATGCTGTTGTTTGGGGTGCTAACGTGCCCTACGGTGTGACTTTTCACCCCGTAGCTGCTGACGGCGGGCGCCGATCCCAGTTTGGTCCGGATGCAGGGGCTCGACCCGCGCTCGGTGCTCTCGGGTCGCAGGTGCTGAGCGCCTTGCGCGGTTCGGCCTTCCAGAAAGTAGGTGAGCATTTGACCTTTGCCCTTCACGCTGACCTGGCCGCGACACTGGAAGTGGTAGTAAGCGGAGAGTAGGCGGAAGACGTCCTCGGTCACCTGGAGTGAAGACGCAAATGAAGTCAGATTTGTTTGGAGTGATGTCAGGTTTGTTTTTAATGATGGTGGGTTTGTTTTACCTGTATTTTTCCCTGAACTCCAGTGCTGTCCATTCTGCTGGCGACATTGACTGTGTTTCCCCAAATGTCGTACTGAGGCCTGCGAGCCCCGATTACGCCGGCAACCACTGGACCCACGTTGATACCTGATCAGTGATCAACAAAAATTATGAAGTAATCAGATTTAAAGTTTCCTTTTTCTATGTAAAACAGACACAAACTGATTAATGTTTGATTTAATGTTTTAATGTCTCTTATGCTCACTAAGGCTGTTTATTTGATCAAAAATTCTGTAATATTTTAAAAAGAAATTGCTAAATGCAATACATACAGTACACAGGGGAGATCAAAATTAGAGAACAATCTATAAATTCTTGATTTTTTCTGAAATACTGTTCATCATGAGGAATATTAGCTGTAGGTCTGCAACTGTTCTACTAAAATGTTTGAAAATAACCAAGGCATTTCAACAAAAACCTTTATTTTGTGGAAAACACAGTGATCAAAATTAGAAAACAGTAACCGCTGTAGCACGAAAGAAGACTAGAATTAAATTTTGGAGGGTTACAGCTGTCAAAAATGAGTATGAAATGTAGACGTCCTTGCTTTGAATGAATTCAGCACATCTGCGGCTGCAAAACATCACTAGTTTCTCAGACCGCAATGGTGTGATCTTGGTTCACATTTCTTCCACTCTTTTCCATAGTTTGGTAACTGTAGTGGTTTCTTAGTCATAACTTTGTCGCCAATAATTTTCCAGAGATGTTCAGTTTGGTTTAGATCAGGGATGGGCAACTTTGACAGTGACGAAGTCACAAAGTCACTTTATACCAAGGGGCCAAATTACTAATCCACATCTACACACCTTTTATACCATCTTACTCAATTTCCTTTTTATTGAAGGAAATTAATGTATAATTCCTGTAATTTGTTTTTAAAGATTTTTTTAACTATAAATCTTGTGCATTTATGCTAGTTCAGAATATTACCCCAACAAGCCAATATAAACATCTCAATTGCATTGTCTGTTAATTTCCAACAAATGTAAAGAGGTTCTATTTTTTTATCAGTGGCCTACAGAACATTCTCAAAACAACATAAGAGGATAGTTCTTTTTTAACTTATTAAAAAAATAAATGAATACTTATTCCACATGGTACCATAATATAGTGCAGGATTTTTAAAATCAAATTTAAGACATTTAAAGACCTTTTTAAGACCTGCTGTCACAAATGGTAAAGAGGCAGACAACGGTGGGTTCAGTGGGAGCTTCTTTATTTGAAAAACAACTGAGGATAACTTCCCAAACGTCAAAAGTCAACATAGGCATTTACACTGAAGATCAAAAGCTTGAAGGGTAAACAGTTTTATCTTATCTTCCACAGGAAATCCTGGACGGTGTGAGGGAAATCGAACACATAGGTTAGTTCCAGGCAGGTAAGTCAGAGCAGAGAAATCCATGTGCAACCTTGAGACCAGCCAACGAAGGAATGAGGTGAGTGAGTATATATGCGTGCAGGTACGTGGATGCAGGTGTGAGCAATCAGTAATCTGGTTACTGTGAGCGTGTGTAGGAGGCTGGCATGGTTGGTGAGGTGGGTGTGGCTGGTGACTCTGTGACAGTAGCCCCTCCCCCACGGGCATCTCCTGATGCCCATAACCGACAACGAGAACGACCACGCCCCCTGGGAACGGGACGATCTAGGTGGACTTGATGGAACTCGGTGAGGAGCGATGGATCCAGAACGTCATCTCTGTCCACCCTAGATCTCTCTTCAGGACCGTACCCCTCCCAGTCTACGAGGTACTGGAGCCGGCCACCTCGTCGCCGGGAGTCTAGGATCTGTTTGTCTCTTAAGTCAAACAGACGTTATAGATGGTCTCGTTGTTGTCGATTTCGGGAGGAGGATGTATCTCGTGCTCTGTGGACGGAGGAAGAAGTGGATTAACGAAGGGCTTGAGAAGGGATACATGAAAGGTAGGTGTGATACGATAGTGCTCTGGTAAGGTGAGTTCGTAAGTGGCATCATTAATTTGTCTGCTGATGGGGAATGGACCAGTGTAACGGGGACTCAGCTTCCTGATGGGCAGTCAGAGATGGATGTCCCGGGTGGAGAACCAGACACGTTCGCCACGTGGAGTGGGCGAGCAACGGGCATCGGCATAGTCCTTGTGTCTCCTAACTGCCCGCTGGAGGTGAACGTGAGCTGAGTCCCATACCCTCTCACTCTCACAGAACCAGTAGTCGACTGCGGTGACCTCTGTGAGCTCTCCGGTCCATGGGAAAAGTGGTGGTTGGTATCCGAGAATACATTGGAATGGGGTCAGACCTGTGGTTTCTTGACAGAGGGAGTTTTGGGTGTATTCTGCCCAGGGTAGAAACTGACTCCAGCTGTCTTGGTGACAGTAAACCCGGAGATACCGCCCGATCTCCTGGACCTTTCGTTCAGTCTGCCCATTAATTTGCGGGTGGTATCCTGAGGATAAACTTACGGATACTCCCAGCAGGTGGAAGAAACCTCGCCAGACCCTGAAAATGAACTGGGGCCCCGATCAGAAACGATTTCTTCAGGGATGCCGAAATGACGAAAGACACGATGGAACAGGGCTTCTGCAGTTTCTAATGCAGTAGGTAACCCCTTGGGGGGTGATAACATAGCCCAGGAAGTGTATTGTGATTTTAAAGAACTCACATAAGGGATGTAGGCCCCCATCTTTCTTTGCCACGAAGAAGAAGCTCAACGCTGCGGGTGAGGTAGGCGGTCGGATGAACCCCTGTTGTAGCGCCTCCTTTATATACTCCTCCATGGCTGCCTGCTCCGGGATCGAAAGAGGGTAGATGTAACCTTTGGATAGTTTGGCCCCAGGCAGCAGGTCGATTGCACAATCCCATGGCCTATTGGGTGGAAGGTGAGTAGCCACGACCTTACTGAATACGTCCTGGAACGCCCAGTACTCCTGAGGAATCTGGAAGTGTTCTTGAGAAGCTGGGCTCTCAATGGAGGTGGCACAGATGGATAGGGTCGAGTAGGTGGGCGTGAGAGCTGGAAGATCCACTAGGCACTGTTCGTGGCATTCTGGTGCGCATCAGATGGTCCTTTGCTCCGCAATAAAGACACAGGCCTTGGGTGATTCGTTGTGAACGCTCAGCGGCTGACAGATGATAGCGGTCCGTTTGCATCGGCTCTGGTGCTGGAGGAGGTTGGATTGGTGACTCGGCAGCAGCGTTCCATGTGGCAAGCGTTGAGGTGTTGAGAGATATGTAGGGCCTTTTGAAGTAAACTTTCCAATCCCACGGTGTCATCGTATATGGACATTTGTTGTCGTAAAGTGGGATTTAAACTTTGGCGAAATGCAGATAGAAGGGCAGTTCGTTCCATCCGCTACAAGCAGCCAGAGTGTGGAAATGGATGCGTAGTCGTGAATTGACATATCCGCTTGCTGTAGGCGGAAGAGTTCATCGTGCACTGAGAGAGCGGAAGTTGATTTGCCGAACACATCTATGAAATGGTCCACAAAAACATCTAGTGAACGAAATAAGGGGATCTGCGAATTCCAGAGAGATTCCACCCACTGCAGCGCTCTCCCGGACAACAAGGAAATGATGAACGCCACTTTGGCCGATCGTTGGCGAACTGTTGAGGTTGTAGATCGAAATAGAGTGAGCATTGGAGGAGGAACCCACTGCATGACGCCGCCTCACCGGAATAGGTCGCGGGTTTGACCATGGGACATGTGGATGAGGTTGGCATGACAGAGAGCGGCTGAAGTGTCTCGGGAATAGTGCAGACCAGGTCAGAGAAGTGCTCCGGTGAGTGTCCATCCAGCAAGTGCTCCCGACAGCTTAATGTTGTCGGGCTGGTCTTCTGTCAGACAAAGGTGGGTTCAGTAGGAGCTTCTTTATTTGCAAAACAACTAAGGATAACTTCCCAAACGTCAAAAGTCAACATAGGCATAAACACTGAAGCTCAAAAGCTTGAAGGGTAAACAGTCTTATCTTCCACAGGAAATCCTGGATGGCGTGAGGGAAATCAAACACGTAGGTAAGTTCCAGGCAGGTAAGTCAGAGCAGAGAAATCTGTGTGCAACCTTGAGACCAGCCAATGAAGGAATGAGGTGAGTGAGTATATATGTGACCTTGGACCACAAAACCAGTCATAAGGGTCCATTTTTCGAAATTAAGCTTTATACATCATCTGAAATCTGAATAAACAAGCTTTCCATTGATGTATAGTTTGTTAGGATAGGACAATATTTGGCCGAGATAGGACTATTTGAACATATAGAATCTGAGGGTGCAAAAAAATCTAAATATTGATAAAATCACCTTTAAAGTTTTCCAAATGAAGCTCTTACTAATGCATATTACTAATCAAAAATTAAGTTTTGATATATTTACCATAGGAATTTTACAAAATATCTTCATGACACATGATCTTTACTTAATTTCCTAATGATTTTTGGCATAAAAGAAAAATCAATAATTTTGACCCATACAATGTATTTTTGGCTATTGCTACAAATATACCCCAGCGACTTAAGACTTAAGTTTTTGTGGTCCAGGGTCACATATGCGTGCAGGTAAGTGGATGCAGGTGTGAGCAATCAGTAATCTGTTAACTTTGAGCGCGTGTAGGAGGCTGGCGTGGTTGGTGAGGCTGGTGTGGCTGGTGACTGTGACACCTGCACTTTACATTTCAGTCTTTAATTTTTTTTCAAGAAAACAGATGAATCAAAACTATCAGTATATTAATGTAAACTATTATTATCAATCAATTATTAAATTAAATAACAAATAAATATATCTTAGTGTCTTAATTGTTTAGATTTTAATAATGCATAGCTTCTTGTCGATCCACCAGTTCACATTTAAAAATATGTGACAAAAATAGTAGACTTTAGCAGGGCTTATTGAAAATGCAAATTCGTTCTCTGCCAGCAGGTTGCACTTTCGGAACGGCAGAAATATAGCAGTTACCTAACAATCCAAACATATGGGTATCCCTGTCAACAAAAGATAATCTGTTTACCATCTTGACTGGAAAATACTGTTTCCATAGTTAGTTTTTCCATTTATTATTTGCTAATGTTACTGAATATTTACATTAGAGTGCACGTTCTACAATGCTGTAATTAATACGGTGAGTGGCAGAATAGCAACCTCTCCTGGTTGGAGATAGTATTAACATCATAAACTGAAAGCAATCTTTACGTGACTTACTTTTCAAATGTTTTAAAATTGATCATCCGAGTTTAATGATCCAGCGGGCCGTACTAAAAGACACTGCGGGCCATATACGGTCTGCCGTCCGCCAGTTGCCCGTCCCTGGTTTAGATCTCTGGGCCGACTGTTTCATTATTTCAATGTTCTTAGCTTCAAGGAACTGCTTTACCCATTTTGCAGTGTGACATGAAATTGTCTTGCATGAAAATTGCAGGCTGACTGGGAGATGCTTGCAGAGAAGGAACTGCATGTTGCTGAAAGAGGTTCAGCATTTGCATTCACCCTGCCACGTATCTGTATAAGAGGCACAACTCCTACTTGAGAAAACATCCCTCAAACCATGCAGAAACACTTCCTCCTCTACCTTTCACTGACTTCTTTACATACTCAGGGTTTATTTTATCATCAATGTAACACTGAACAAAATGGTTTCTATCTGACCCAAATAAATTGACCTTGCACTCATTACTAAAGTGAACTCTGGGCCAGTTCTCCTTTCTCCATACAACATGCTCCTCAGCAAAGGTGAGCTTAGCCTTCTGATTTTTTCTGCCTGGTAACTGCAGAGTGCACTTTCAGTCCGACTTCTCTTTGACATGACGTGACAGATCCTTACCCTGTTCAGCACTGAACTGGCATGCAATTCCAGCTGCAGTGCTGAACCGATTCCCTATTGAGAGTCTCTGCATTAGCCTGTCTTCTCGTGCATTTGTCCTACATGGACGACCAGCCTTTTGGGGGGACTTGAATAAATTAGTGTCATTGCAAAGGTTCAATATTTGTGAAATCACAGATTTGGAATGCCCATCTTGCAATGGATGAAATGGTCATCCCTCTGTGGACATGTGGACAACTTCCTGTTAGGATAATTTCAAATAGGACCTCGAAATTTAGGAAATTGTAGGTTGTGCTCTAATTTTGAAAACTGCCTAATAACACGTAGTTATTAAACAGGTAGTGTGGCCTTGAAAGAGGCCAGTAGTGTTAAAAAAAAACTAAATATAAATTGTATAATTTCGTTTTATTATTCTTCCTCAGCCAAAAATGTGTTTCAGAGGTGGAGAAAGCTATTACATTTTGTCATTAGTATATTGCAAAATTCCTTCTTGTAACTGCAGTTTTACATTTTGCAAATGCGACTTTGTCAAGTGGCTTAAAAAAGCAATTACAGATTGCTCATTTGGGCCAGTTTTACAGGATTGCACCAGTTCTCCATTCTGTCTGCCCTTCTCATTAAAAATGATTTGTAGTGGGTATGTTTTTTTTGAGCAGCTCCCTGTGCTAAACCTTCAGTTTCTGCTGTCTGTCTGTCCACGAAAAAAAAAATAAAATAAAAAAAAAACCTACTCAGCAACTCATAGCTGAAGGAATGGATATTATGTTAACAGCAGTATACCACTAATGCTTGAGGTGTTTGAATTCATGAATGTTTTGCTATTTTGTTAAGAAAAAGTGTGAATGAGGTGTACCATGTTAATGCATGTTGTGCAATTGTGTTTGTTATATTTAATCTGTTCTCTACAAATTATGTTACACTCAGGACATCCTACTGGATGCGGGATGTCCGGCGCAATGTCCACACTTACTGACGTATTTCCTCCACTCTCTCATTTACACACACTAACTCACGGCTGACACCTCGCTTTAACAAAGTCACTCACCAACTCGAAGCACAAAGTCATTGTAGGACTGGTAGTTGATTGCATCCAGTACGTCAAACATCTCGACGGCGAAATCAGCCACTGTGCAAAGGTGCGCAGAAATGGACTTCTTTACCTATTCAAGGAGAACATTTTTAAGAGAAAACAGAAAGACATATATTCATATAATACCACCATACTTGTTCTGAGATGACAATAATAACGGAATAATTGTTGGATGATTTTATAATCATAGTATGGGAATATTTCTGCCAAAAACCAAAAATATAACAAAGTTCTGTCACCAATTATTTTGGCAATCGAGTAGACAAAAGTAAACAATAATTATTAATAATAATTATTACAATAAACAATTATTCTTACGATTAATCAAGTTTTTTGTTTTTGTTTTGTTGTTGTTTTTTTGTGGTAATATAAATAAGCTAACAACAGCCTTTAAAATTACTTAAAATATATATATAATGGCAATGAGGCAATAATAATTAGTTCAAATAAAGTATTAAAAGCAAGTAACCATATGGTTTAATTGAATAAAATTGTTAAAATACATAATGTATTATAAACAACTGAACTAATGTACATTACACATTATAATAAATGTCTGCAGAGGGCGCCAATGGCCTTACGACTGTTTTTTTTCACTTTCCTGCATGATCTAATCCTTGTTTAATATTGACAAAACAACATTTAAGTCAAATGTCCACTTAACCTTTCATATATTGTCATTTCTTTATGACAGAAATGCTACAGCCACTGTAATTTCTTGAATATGTGGACATCAAAACGTGTAAACTCAGAGTGAGGGTTTGAGCTTTTATTTTGAAATTGCGATGAACAGTTAGCATATCAGAAAGATAATAGTGTATTCTCCTGTGTTTGCGTAGGTTTATCAATGATTTACCTTACAAATCTGATGAAATAGGCATGTAGCGTTCCCAGATGAACGTTATAATAAACCCAAACTCACAGCAATATGCAGAGATGGAGTTTGAGACGCTCCACACATGTAAATGATAACAGTTTGAGTGGAGCCGCATTTACTGTGAGCAGAGCAGCTCAGAGACGTACCTACATAACCTACACGTATGTAAATTATTAAAGCACATATTAAACCTGTATCGCATATATATATATATATATACTTAAATCGTAGCGTTCACGATAGCTTTATGTTTTATTATGATTTTTAAATGGGTTTAATATATCATGCAGCCTTGGAAGATAGTCTAATAATGCGGTTCAATGATTCACTTCTGTGGAATGCGCCACTTCCGGTATTTTGCAGTTACTCAACATGGGCAGATAGCAGTCAAGGATATTTTTTTAATCGAGTACTCAGATTGAATTGAGAAATTGTGACAGCCATTTACTTTTTTGTTTTGTTTTGATTTGTTTTGTGTGAAATACAAAAGAAGGTATTTTTAAGAATGCTCATGCTGCTCTTTTTCCCCCAAACAACGTAGCATAGTGACCATGAAGCTGTCAAGCTCCATAACAGACACAAAACACTATAAAAGTATAAAAGTCCTACATCCCTCCAAGTTTACTGAAGTCATATGATAGCTTTGTGTCGAAACAGACTGATATAGTTACTCTCTTAAATTCTTGACCTCTGCCATAAATGATGTCAAACTGGTTATCGTGTGTCTCGTAAACGTTCAAATATGAGGAAGTGCAAATGGGATTTCAGGGTCACTTGCTTTTGGTGTATGGAAAAGAGAAGCTTAGACATTCTGAACATCTTTGTTTATGTTCCATAGAGGAATTCTACAGGTTTAGAGTGACGTGAGGGTAAATACAAGAAGACAGAACATCATTTAATATAACTAATTAGCAGTCTGAGGTTTAAAGGGATAGTTTACCTAAAATTCTGTCGTCACTTACTCAACCTCATGTTGTTCCAAACGTGTAGGACTGTTTTTTTTTTTTTCCTGTGGAACTTAACGGTATTTTGACAAATGTCTTTTGGAAGTCAATGGGCTCTAAAATGGTTTGTTTTCCAGCATTCTTCAAAATATCTTCTTCAGTGTTTCACAGAAGAAAGAAATTCATACAGGTTTGGAATGACTTAAGGATGATTAAGTGATGATAGAATTTTCATTTTCATGTAAACTATCCCTTTAATTAAGCTGTGGGCTGTGTTTATGTTAGCTTTAGGGTTAGGAGAAAATATCATTAGCTGAAGTCAATGGAAAGTCTCCACTATGACAGAAAAACAAACACGCACGTGTGTTTGCATTTGATATTAGTTTTGCTTTCAAAGCAGTGGCAGGTTTGAGTGGTGCCATGACATGATTTTCATCTTTCAAGGCCAAATGCAAATACACCCAAACTGAGATTAGCTTGAAAAAACACACACGCCCGCACACGCGCAGACACAAGTTCCCTCTTAATACGCTCACTTCTGAAGACCTCACAAACACGTACACACACAAGGGCATGGACTAATTTGATTAATAGTATTGTTTACTTTAAAAATATCCAAACATTTTAAAAGAAATTAAGAAATAATAACTTTATATAAAATAAAATCTTTTTAACCTCACTAAATTTTGTTAGATTCCTACTATGAAACAGGACAACAGTTTTCAACACTGATGATAATAGCAGCAAATCAGCATATTAGAATGATTTCTGAAAAATCATGTGACACGGAAGACCAGAGTAATGATGCTGAAAATTTAGCTTTGCATCACAGGAATAAATTACATTTTAAAATATAATCAAATAGAAAAGAGTTATTGTAAATTGTAATAATATTTCACAATATTACAGATTTTTGGACTGTATTTTCAAATTAATGCAGCCTGGTAAACATTAAAAAAAAAGTATTTTTCTTCTCAAATAATTTATCTTGTTTGAAAAGATCATTTTACTGGAAAACAAGGCAAAAATTCTGACTGAGAAAATGATTTTTGTGGTGTTTGCACACATACACACACACTCTCTCTGTGTACCTTGGATCCCGCAGTGGGAACGAGTCCGACCGCAGCCATGTAAGTACTGCCAATAGTTTTAATCTTCTCAATGTCTCTGTAGCATTCCTTGTCCATCAGCTACAGACATAGAAAGACAGAGAGAGAGAGATGGTGTGATGGAGAAATAAATGAAGCCTTGAGTGGGATTAAGGTAACTCACACACTGAGCCAAAACATACATATCTCGGGCTGGGAGACAAGAAATTCTCACCGCATCAAAGTCGGCGATGATCTCGTTTAGCAGCCGGAGGCATTCCACACCCATGTTGTTTCCATCCAGCTCAATGTAGAAGTCATTAAAGTTGGGGATGGAGGCGAACAGGACGCCTACCTGAGAGTAAGACTGATAATACAGGTCCTGGAACAGTGAAAGAGCAAGAAAGGAAAGAGGCATTAGACCCTCAGGGGATGATACCACTGATCCAGGCTGAGCTGGAAACCTAACAGCGGTTAGAGAAGGTAAGCCTACGGTAATTAGTCACGACACACGACACGCATGAATTTGACAAAGTTGACTTTGGTCGATATTAAAAGGCAGAGTATATTAGATTGACCCATCCATCTCAAATCAAAGATACAACTGCATCACAGTAGTTCATACCCCCATAAAATGGGGGGTTTTCTTGCTGTTCTGAAATAGAAATAGAAGGATTTGATTTACTATGTAGACATATCGGCCACATACACGCTGCAAATTTTTGGGAGTGACAACCGCATTTAAATACAGAAGTGACTCCCTTTAATTATCACTCTTCAGAATATGTATGGAGTATAGTAGTCACTCCCAAAATTATGATTTGGACATAACTATAGCAACAATTTGGCGTCTTACGGCTGTAAACAAGAAACATGCCACCAAAATTTTTGTTTACCAAACTAATATTAGAATTTGCATGCATGTTTGAGTTTAGTCTGACTAATTTGACAATAAAAAAAAGCAATAATTTGTCATTTTAAATGTCAGATAAATGCTTTCGTCTGGCTGAAATCATATACAGATGTTAGTCTTTTTACACTACCATTTAAAAGTTTAGGGTTGGTAGAATTTATATATATATATATATATATATATATATATATATATATATATGTAATATATATTTTCTATAGAAATTTCTATAGTTATTATTATTATTATTATTATTATTATTATTATTATTATTATTATTAATTTCACTATTTTTTTCCTGTGGTGCCAAAACTGAATTTTCAATTTTTTGACCCTAAATGAATATTGTTACATATTATTACAATTTTTATTACAATTTTAAATAAAACGTAAAACTTTTTAAAATGTAAAATAAATGTAAATAAAAATTAAAAAAAAAAAATGTAATAAATAAATAAATAAAATCTCTCTCTCTATACACACAGGGATAGGGATTTCTTTTTTCTTTTTGTTTCTTTCTTTCTTTCTTTCTTTCTTTCTTTCTATTATTATTATTATTATTATTATTATTATTATTATTATTGTTATTATTACTTTTTTAATTACTTTTTCCTGTGGTGGCAAAACTGAATTTTCTTCAGCCATTTCAAATATTATTTTAAAATTCTTTATTTATTTTAAGAAATATTAAAATATATTAATATTAAAATACATATATTTTTTATTTTAAAATATATATATATTTATGAATTTTAAAATATTACTACAATTTAAAATTAAATGTAAAACTTATTTTAAAAATGTAAATAAAAAATGTAATAATAAATCAGTCAATCAATCAATCTATCAATCAATCAATTTCTGTCTCTCTATACACACACATATATGCATTTATGTATTTATTTATTTATTTATTGTAATTATCACTTTTATTATTAATTTTACTCAGTGACAAAACTGAATTTTCATCTGCCATTTCAAATATTATTTTAAAATTCTTTATTTATTTTCAAAATATTAACATATATTAATATTAAAATATAAATATTAAAATATTATTATTTTTAATTTAAAATATATTTCTTTATGAATTTTAAAATATTACTACATTTTTTTTTTAATGTAAATTAAATAGAATTTAAAACTGTTTTCATCAGCCATCTCTCTACTTTGTGTGTGTGTGTGTGCGTGTGTGTCACATGACCCTTCAGAAATCATCATCATTATTATTATCATTCTAATCATTCTTATTATCAATGTTGAAATGTTGTTGTGTGACTTATTATTTTTTCTGGAAAATGTAATACATTTTTTAGGACTCTTTCATAAAAAGAGTTCAAAGGAACAGCATTTATTTGAGATAAAAATCTTTTGTAAAATTTCAAATGTCTTTACTGCCACTTTTGATCAATTTAAGCGTCCTTGCTAATTAAAAGTATTAATTTCTTGGAAAAAAAAAACTGATCCCAAACTTTGGTACATTTAAACATCTTGTGTTTTTATCATAAGAGTCAGAAAGGGGGTAAAAAATTGTCATGTAAAAATTAAATTGTTTTGGTGATGTTTTGGTA
Source organism: Cirrhinus mrigala (assembly GCA_036247105.1). Taxonomy (NCBI): domain Eukaryota; kingdom Metazoa; phylum Chordata; class Actinopteri; order Cypriniformes; family Cyprinidae; genus Cirrhinus; species Cirrhinus mrigala. The sequence continues at coordinate 11,862,326 of CM070026.1, read as the reverse complement.
ACATCATGAGTAGACTTGATAGAACAGTTGTACACTTTTTCCAAGCCGTCGATATAGTAAAATAAGATTTATTAAAGATTCATCAAGCAAACATTCCAGTGATGTTTGCATCTTGTGTGTACTTTTGTATATGTGTCCGAGAGATTGACTTCCTCATGCCAATGTTTACAATATAATTCCACGCTCAAGAGAGGATGCTTGCTTCAGAGCTGCTGCAACAGATTTCAGGATGTCTGATTGCATCAATTCCTGGGAAGGATCTTGGACAGGAAAAGAGGCGAGCAGCATGTGTTGAGCATGCAGCAAACAAACAAAAAACATAACAAAACGCATAACGGGAGTGTAATCACACATTCATTGTGTTCATAAGGCCTCACAATAAAGCCTGGCAGTCAGATCACAAAGCCAGACGGAGCGGCCGAGCATTTACACTACACACAATCACAATGTTATCTCATTTGCATGATCAAAACACACGCTATCATCAAAGCATCTGCGCTGACCTCTCACCTAATTAGCAGCTGGATCGTAGCAACATTGCCATGAAGTGGCGACTTTGAGAACTGCAATATCTGACAAACCCCAACAGACCCCACACCCCACTTCACTCCATCTGAATATGCTATTTGGCTTAGAAATATGTTACGTTAACTGGCATCTCATGATGTATTTCTCTGTGATATGAAAATGAAATCTGACCATGTTTCGTGGGTTGGACAGCAGAAAGTGTTGAGCTACATGTGCAGGCAGAAGGTTAAACAGAATCCTCTTATTGTCCAACTTCACTCTCTCCATGTCATCTCTCTCCTCCGCAGCCTGTGAACAAAACACACAAATTGACATATTAACTGTATACTAATACTAGCTGTGTTACTTCTACAGTCACTGGAGATTGTAGAGTTTAGCAATATTTTGTGTTTATATAGAATTATATTCTGAAATCAAAACATCCACTAGAGGGCATTGTTACTGTTGAAAAAGCTTGCTATCACAGTGATTATGATGATAACCAAGATATTCCACTATTAAAAGTTGGATTTTCTGTGGAAAATATACACTACTGGTCAAAAATATTTGGTGTGGTGCCGGTATTGCCTACATTATCGGAACCAAATGTCCCTACAAGTATAATAATACCAGTTTTGTTGTTGTTGTTTTGTTTTGGTCCCCATGAGGAAACAAGCTTATGAATCAAACAGAATAAAGTTCTTTGAAAATCTAAAAACGCGGAAAGTTTAGTGTGATTAGGGGATAAAAAATACAGTTTGTATGGTATAATGAACATTAGATTTATGGAATGTCCCCATAAGGCATGGAAACCTTTTTTTTCCCCTTACATTATTATTATTATTACAAATCATTTGGTCAAATTATTCCTACACTTGCCATTTTTGAGTGTAAAATGCAACAGACAGTCAATGAACAGCTTGTGGGCGATCTGTGGGCATGTGGCCTGAGGCTGAGACTACTTACATACAGGCACAGACGAAATCTGTGGACTTTTTTGCATATTCTGAACTGATTTTTGGGGAACAATTCTGTCAAAAGGACTTCAAACATGTTAAACAGGGCCAAAATACTTAATACTTAATAGGCTAGTTCACCCAAAAATGAAAATTCTGTCATTAATTACTCGGGTTCCAAACCCGTAAGACCTTCGTTCATCTTTGGAACACAAATTAAGATACTTTTGATGAAATCCGAGAGTTTTCTGACCCTGCATAGACAGCAACGCAACTACCACGTTCAAGGCCTAGAAAGGTAGTAAGAACATTGTTAAAATAGTCCATATTACATCAGTGGTTCAACTGTAATGTTATGAAGCTATGAGAATATTTTTGTGTGCAAAGAAAACAAAAATAGCGTCTTTATTCAATAATTTCTTCTCTTCCGTGTCAGTCTTCGCCGTGTGTTCATGGGCTTTGAATGTGGTAGTTGCATTGCTGTCCGCGCAGGGTAGAGCCCTGCACGGGCCTCAAATCTAGGCCCTAGCCCACCCCTGGCCCAAGACGCTCAGGCCCTTGCCTGACCCTTGTCCGACAGCTTACTAGAATTCTCGGCCCTAGTCCGACCCAAGCCCCCCTTCTCTCAAAACAGCTCATACTCCTGTTTCAGCTGTTAAAATAGTTCTGTTTTATAAGTAATGGCAAAGTGATGATATTTCATTTCAGTATTTTGAGTTAATTTAGAAAAACCTTTAGAGCATTTTTTGTTTGTTAAATGCAAAACAACCAGGTCAGCGGCAGACAGTGAGTTTATCATAGCCTACACTCTTAAAAATAAAGGTGCTTCATGATGCCATAGAAGAACCTTTTTTGTCTAAATGGTTTCATAAAGAACTTTCAACATCTGAAGAGCCTTTCTGTTTCACAAAAGGTTCTTTGTGGTGAAAGAAGGTTCTGCAGATTATAAAAAGGTAAGAAAGAGATAGTTCTTTAAAGAACTTTTGACTGAATGGTTCTTTGTGGAACCAAAAATGGTTCTTCTATGGCATCGCTGTGAGGAACATTTTAAAGCACCTTTATTTTCAAAATCTATAGATATAAAACAGCTCAAGCATATCACAATGTTAGTTTAAACGTTAAACCCATATAAATGTGCGCTGTTAGATTCATATTAAATCGTTTGCACGCTTTACAGGACATGGAGGCGCCAGCACGATCACTTGCATTGGAAACATCTTAAAATGCGCCATAATTTTTGCTCATAAAGGTAAGAGTAATACATCGTTCGGAACTGTAAAGGCACTACTTTATTTGTGTGCACTCACAATATCAACAAAACGTTGTGCTTTTATAAAATAATTTCTGCAGTTTCGGTCTTGAACAGGTGCACTTTTCAAAAACTCAGCGAATACTTGCCTTAAAGACTAACTACTAGAAGAATAACTACTTTAAAATGGATATTCAATAATTCAAAACAGAGACTCTTTTATTCTAAAATCCATAAAGATGCATTTCTCTCTAAAGGCATGAGGAGATGGTGAGTCAGGATCATCAACTTCATCTTTGCAACACTGACTCAGAAAACACTAGTTTATTAATAAATAATTCAAATATCTCCTTACTATTTCCCCCGACACATTCATGGTAATTACCTTTGCTGGCGCTTTGTGGAAAGCTGTAGCCTATTGTATGCACTTGAACGCAGATCTCTTTCAGCTGTGCTGAAGGCGCGCTCGCTGAGGCTGGCGGGGACACTAAACACTGTCCGAGCCGCTCTTGGAACACATTCTCACTACCAATTTGTCACAAACTGATGCTTGGTCAGGATTCCTTGGCATCACTTTTCGACGCACAGTGTACGCCTTTAGCGTCATTTTTTGACATGCAGGGTCCTCTACTGCTTTAAATAAGAAACCTTTGGTGTGAACACATTCTCACTCTCAACTCGTCACATATTGACACTTGGTCAGGACCCCTTGGCATCACTTTTTGACGTACAGGGTACCCCTTTAGCATCATTTTTTGATGTGCAGGGTCCTCCACCGCTTTAAATAAGAAACCTTTCACATCAATATCCTGACATGAAAGGCACTGGGAATTTTATCTTCATTATTAAATTATATATTGGGTAATAATTTTGCCATTATTACATATATGTTGGGGTGTGTATGTTTTTTTTTTCAATGTGAACAGTCAAAACAATTATTTTTACATTACACTATTTACACATTTATGAGCGCATAATCCAACCCCTGCCCCAAAACCTAACCATTTCTCAACATAAAACACAGGATATAACAGGCAGATACAACTACAGTCATTTTAAATTTATTTAGGATTAATGTCCTAAGTCTTCCAAGGCAAAACTGATTTCTGAGAGGAATAGATGCGATCGTCGTCTCTATCCACCGTACAGCTCATACTGTGTGCAGTCAGTGCACAAATTTAAAAACTGCCACCAGAACAAGTGTTATGTCAGCTTTGGTTGTGAAATGCCATTGGCTCTTGCGTGTCTCGTGACCAGTTGCGTCATGCCAAACAAGTTCGGGAGTATCTTTTTGAATGTGATATGTGTGGGAGCGAGATCATTTTCAGCGATTAAAACCTTCTGATTTACTCTGCTCTTCGCATTAAGATATCGGAGGACTTGGAATGCAGTGTGACTTGTTTGTAATACTTTTATACTGCTTTTTAGGGTCGCTTTTTGCAGTAAATACCTGTCACTATACTTTTATTTGCCTTGTGCGTGTTTTATATTGTTCAGAAGTGGGTGCGTTTAGGGTAGGGGTGGGGTTAGGTGCTCCAAAATATCTATTAAAGTATCAGTTTATACAAAATGACTTTTGCAAATGCATGCAAACCATTAAATGTGACCCTGGATTACAAAACCAGTCTTAAGTAGTACAATATTTGTAGCAATAACCAACAATGCATTGTATGGGTCAAAATTATCGATTTTTCTTTTATGCCAAAAATCATTAGGATATTAAGTAAAGATCATGTTCCATGAATATATTTTGTAAATATTCTACTGTAAATATATCAAAACTTAATTTTTTGATTAGAAATATGAATTGCTAAGAACTTCATTTGGACAACTTTAAAGGCGATTTTCTCAATATTTTCAAATAGTTGTATCTCAGACAAATACTGTCCTATCCTAACAAACCATACATCAATGGAAAGCTTATTTATTCAGCTTTTGGATTATGTAAATATAAAAATTACCCATATGACTGGTTTTATGGTCCAGGGTCAAAAATATGATGCATAATGCAAATAACTAGAAACAATGGAGGACCCTGCATGTCCAAAAGTGACACTAAAGAGGTATCCTGTGCATCAAAAAGTGAAGACAAGGGTTCCTGACCAAGCGAGTTGACGAGTTAGGAGTGAGAAGGTGTTGGCTCTTGACAGTCGTGGTAACATGGTCTTGTGTCGTTTCCACCAGCGTGCAAATTTTTTTCATCACCATAATTGATGGATGTCTAAAGTATAAAAATAAGAAAAAGCCTAAAACAGGCCTGATGACCGGCCCGTGTCTGAGCTATGACGTGAAAATTGGCTTTAAGCCTGGCCCCGTTGGGCCTGGGCTGAAATGCAGGGCTCTAATGCAGGGTCAGAAAGCTCTCGGATTTCATCAAAAATATCGCAATTTGTCTGAAGATCTGAAGAAGAACGAAGGTCTTACGGGTATGGAACGACATGAGGGTGAATAATTAATGACAGAATTTTCATTTTTGGGGTGAACTATCCTTTTAATAATCTTTTAAAGAGCAAATGTATGCATAGAACTGTTTGAAATCCATGTCAAGTTTTGCTCATATAGATTCTGTGTGAGCCCATTGAACACACACACACACACACACACACACACACACACACACAAAGAAACAAAAATAAAACTCTATTGTGTGCACATACACACAAGTGCACTTACCTGGGTGGCCCAGAGGTAGTCCAGTCTGAGTTTGAGATCCAGCTGTCTGCAGTGAAGCACCAGAGCTCCAGAAAACAAAAGCATTGCCAGAACCGGGTCATAGCCATGTGTGTGAAAGAATCCACCTCTACACACACAATGACATTCATCAGATTATCAGATACAACTGGGATTCAATCTTTCGACCGTAAAACTTAACTTAGTTGCTCCTGAGATTGTAAATTAATACTGCAATAATTTAACACTTGTCTTGCTTACCCTTGAGATAATTCTACAAATATGAACTAAAAGCACTCTTATAACCTTTGTGTTTAGCTCAACTCACCCTATGGCCTTCCGATAGCCGCTGGTCTCCATGACGACAGTGTGGAGGATGTTGAGAAGGAGAAGCAGGAGGATCTTGGGTAGCGATGACACACGGAGGTACAGCGCCACAGATAGCGATGCCATCACACATGATAAAAATACATACGGAGTGTATTTGCACACCCCGGAGCCCACGCCGGTCCCGTTGACTGTGACAACTGTCACCATGGAGACATTGGAATTCCCCTCGAGTGACCACGGTACACATTCCACCTGTGTAGGTACAGCAACACGTACACATTTAACACAAGAACATCAGAAATGCACTAATAAATAAACACAATGGAGGTTATATTTTTAGCTTTTATATATATATATATATATATGTATATATATATATATATATATATATATATATATATTTTTTTTTTTTTTTTTTTTTTTTTTTTTTTTAATCAGTGTATATTCTATTAAGCAACACTCAGTCATCACTCTCATCACTCTCTTCTACTGTACACACACTCACCACACACCCCTGGGTTACGGAGTACATCAGCAGCACCAGAAACCCGCACAGAACCGTTCTGATCTGCAGGGTCAGACAGTCAGGAGAGCACTAAAAACACAAAGACAGGAGAGAGCAATCAGCAAACCTGCAGAAAAAAAAATTCAACTAGTGTTTGACATTTCCTGAAGAAAATGACTTCCATGATGCTAGGGTGCTGTGGGTGGTTGCTAGGTGGAGCTGGGGTGTTCTGGATGGTTGTTAGGTGGTGCTAGGTTGCTCTGGGTGGTTGTTAAGGTGTTTTGTGGCTGCTAGGTGGCGCCAGGGTGTTCTCAATGGTTGTTAGGTGGTGCTAGGTTGCTCTGGGTGGATGTTAACATGCTATGTGGCTGGTAGGTGGTGCTACAGGGTTCTGGATGGTTGTTAGGTGGTGCTTGGCTGCTCTGGATAGTTGCTAAGGTGCTATGTGACTGCCAGATGGTGCTACAGTGTTCTGGATGTTTGTTAGGTAGTGCTTGGTTACTCTGGGTGGTTGTTAAGGTGTTGCTATGTGGCTACTAGATGGTGCTAAGGTGTTCTGGATGGCTGTTAGGTGGTGCTTGGTTGCTCTGGGTGGTTGTTAAGGTGTTGCTGTGTGGTTGCCAGGTGGTGCTGGGGTGTTCTGGATGGTTGTTAAGCGGTGCTAGGTTCCTCCGGGTGGTTGTTAAGGTGCTATGTGACTGCTAGTGGTGCCTAGCTGCTCTGGGTAGTTGTTAGGTGGTGCTTGGCAGCTCTGGATGGTTGCTAAGGTGCTATGTGACTGCTAGGTGGTCCTACAGTGTTCTGGATGGTTGTTCGGTGATGCTTGGTTGCTCTGGATGGTTGTTAAGGTGTTGCTATGTGGTTGCCAGGTGATGCTGGCGTGTTCTGGATGGTTGTTAGGTAGTGCTAGTTTTCTCTGGGTGGTTGTTAAGGTGATATGTGGCTGCTAGGTGGTGCTGAGCTGTTCCAAATGGTTGTTAGATGGTGACTAGTTGTTCTAGGTGGTTGTTAAGTTGCTAGGTCGTGCAGCGGTGTTCTGGATGGTTGTTAGGTGGTGCTAGGTTGCTCTGGATGGTTGTACAGGTGCTATGTTGCTGCTAAGTGGTGCTGAGCTGTTTCAAATGGTTGTTAGATGGTGCCTAGTTGTTCTGGGTGGTTGTTAAGGTGTTACAATATAGCTGTTAGGTGGTGCTACAGTGTTCTGGATGGTTGTTAGGTGGTGCTTCGCTGGTCTGGGTGGTTGTTGAGGTGTTGCCTTGTGTCTGATAGGTGGTGCTAGGGTGTTCTGGATGGTTGTTAGATGGTGCTAGGTAGGTCTGGGTGGTTGTTAAGTTGCGAGATGGTGCTACAGTTTTATGGATGGTTTTTTAGGTGGTGCAAGGTTGCTCTGGGTGGTTTTTAAGCTGCCATGTGGCTGCTAGGTGTTTTGGATGGTTAGGTGGTGCTAAGTTGTTCTGGGCGATTGTTAAGTGATGGCAGGGTATTCTGGGTGGTTTCTATGTGGTGCTAGGGTATTCTGGGTGGTTGCTAAGGAACTCTGGGTGGTTGTTAGGGTGTTTCTATGTAGTTGCTTTGATGTTGCTAGGATGTTCTGTATGGTTCCGAGGTGGTGTCATGTTGCTTTGGGTGGTTGTTTGGGAGTTTCTATGTGATTGCTACAGTGTTGTTAGGGTGATCTTGACCATTGCTAGGGTATTTCCAGGGTGCTCTGGATGGTTGCTAGAGAACTCTGGGTGGTTGTTAGGGTGTTGCTTTGATGTTGCTAGAATGTTCTGTATGGTTCTGATGTGGTGCCACGGTGCTCTGGGTGGTTGTTGGGGTACTTGTATGTGATTGCTACAGTGTTGCTAGAGTATTTTTAGGGTGATCTAGATGGTTGCTCGGGAACCCTGGGTGGTTATCAGGGAGTTGCTATGCGGTTGCTTTGATGTTGCTAAGATGTTCTGTATGGTTCCGAGGTGGTGCATGGTGCTCTGTGTGGTTGCTGGGCTGTATCTATGTGACTGCTACAGTGCTGGTAGGGTGATCTGGACAGTTAGTAGGGTATTTTTAGGGTGGATGGTTGTGAAAGAACTCTGGGTGGTAATCAGGGTGTTGCTAAATGGTTGCTTTGATGTTGCTAGGATGTTCTGTATGTTTCCAAGGGGATGCCATGGTGCTGGTGGGTGGTTGTTAGGGTGTTTTATGTGACTGATACAACGCTGCTAAGGTGATCTGGCTGGTTGCTAAGGTACTCTGGCTGTTTGTTAGGGTGTTGCTATGCAGTTGCTTTGATGTTGCTAGGATGTTTTGTATGGTTCCAAGGTGGTGCCATGGTGCTCTGGGTGGTTGTTGGGGTGTTTCTGATGATTGCAGCATTGCTACTAGGGTGATTTGGACAGTTTCTAGGGTATTTATATGTGTTCCGAATGGTTGCTAGGGAACTCTGGGAGGTTGTTAGGGTGTTGCTATGTAGTTATCTTGATGTTGCTAGGTTGTTCTGGATGGTTCAGAGGTTGTGCAAAGAAGCTTGGGTGGTTGTTGGGGTGTTTTTATTTGATCACTACAATGTTGCTAGGGTGATATGGATGGTTACTAGGTAGTTCTAGAATGCCCTAGGTGGATATTAGGGTGTTGCTATGTGTTTGCTGTTGTATTCTGGGTGGTTGTTAAGTGGTTAATTACTGGTCCAGGAAAAAAAAGCCCCCAAAGTTTCTGTGATATTCTTGCCAATATATACGGCTCAGGTCCACATTCTCACTGTAAGTATGGGATATTTTGCTGGTTTTATCATGGGCCAGGTGAAAATTGTACTTAGAAAAGTAATATCACACCTTTCCTCAACAAGCTGTATGATTTTGGGTGGCATTCATGCCCATAGCACAAAAGGCGTAGGTCAAGCTATGTGCCAAAAGGTTTGTTTGAATATATGGTATAATATAATATTGTGAGATTAACTGCTAAATAAAGCCAATGACTGAAAACACCTGTACCTGACATTCCCTACATAATGGGGACCAAATGTCCCTACAAGGATAGTAATACCAGTCATTTTTGTCTTTGTGGACACATTTTTTGGTTCCCATGAGGAAACAAGGAACAGTATAAAAACCATTACTTCTATGGAAAGTACCCACAAAACATGGAAACCAGTGTGTATAAGTGTGTGTTACCTGCACATGAGTGATGTGAAGGTACATCACACTTGCCATGTGGAAACACAAACAGAGAACCAGCAGAATCACAACCAGAAGACCTCTGCAGCAAGAGAAAGAGAGAGAAAGAGAAAGGTTGTTATATGCATATTTGTTGTATGATGCAGTGACCTGAGCATGTAAAATGTGTGATCAATTTAGTGTGTCTGGCAAATAAAGAAAAGCTGTGTTATGTTGATGTGTCAGGTAGTGTGTGTGTGATTTACATACTGAGGAATGATGAGAAAATAGACCACTGCAAAAAATGAAGTGAGGACAAGCGAGATAACCACCGCACTGATGAAGGCATCGTCATACACTTGCTGATACTGTGTGATAGAGAGAGACAGAGACAATTTGATAGGTTGTAGCAATTAGCAATCAGTTTTTCTACAGTACATGTGTGTAAAAGTGTTTGTTCAACTACTGTATGGGCACTTTTTTTTCCTGCACCATCATGCACGAATGTCATTTCCACTATATTAAAAATCATAAAAATGAATATATATATATATATATATATATATATATATTTTTTTTTTTTTTTTTTTTTTTTTATTATTTTTTCCTTTCACATGATTCAACAAAATTACAGCTTGACTGGCAATAAAAACACAATAAAAATGTTCTGGTCTGATCAATTGGTACTTATTTTCTTTGTGTTTTGTACATCTCATATTACATCTGTGCTCTTCGCCAACACTGTTGTCTCCTTGGTAACAAATAACACTTTAAATAACTTCATGAAATGCAAAATGTGATGAAAATAACACCACACCTGAGGGACAGTTTGAGTAAAAATAAATCATTTTCAAACAATATAAGTATATTTTCATTTCACTCTGTTACATTATCAGAATTTTTACAATATAATAATATATTTTTTATAAATACAAGATATGTATAAGACAAGGTCTTAAAACACAGCAATGTCTTAAAACATTTAAATTGTTAAATTCTGAAAAAATCAATACATAAAAGTGCCCAAAGTTGAAGAAACACCTGTGTGTGTTCACGTGCAAACATATGCTTTGTTGTATCTCTTGTAAGTCTCACAAGTAACATGTATTTTTGTCATTCCAGTGCAGCCTGCAAGAGATCAATGCAACACACTGCTTTGTGCGTCAGCTTCATTAGAGTATAAAAACCAGCATCCCCCTCTTCATAAGAGCCAGATGCAATGTCATTATACTCCCAGAGAGAGCAGGGAAAGCCACTGCGCTCCTGCACGCACGAGTGTGTGCGCGTGTGTGTGTGAGAGAGAGAGAAAGAAAGAGAAAGAGAGAGAGAATATATGTGGTGAGTCTGACAGATTTTCCCAAATCATTACTGTTGCCCCCATTCTGTTAGGGTGGGCGGACGTCTTACATGAATCGAAGATGGGAGGGATCGGAGAGGACTGAATATAGGCAAAGAAATAGAGAACAGAGCAATGGAGAGAGCGAGAGAGATGAGGGGGAGAGAGGATGTTGTAAGTGAGAGGAGACAGGGAGTCACGAAGCACAACAGAACAATGCGGGGGATGCGGCGTGTGTGTTGGAGGAAATTCTTCACTCTATCTCTCTCACATTTCGCCAAGTCACTCCTACCAATGCCCTGGATCAGCTGCTGCTGTATTAGGAACAGCGGGGCACGTTGTCACACTTTTTACTTTGGTGAATATTTCCTAGGAATATTTCCTGTTTGTGCTTAGCCATACACTACTATTCAAAAGACTGGGGTCAGTACAATTTAAAAAAAAGAAAAAAAAGAAATCGAGACTTTTATTCAAAAAGGAGTGTTAAGTGGGTCAAAAGTGACAGTAAAGACATTTGTTGTGCTACAAAAGATTTCTAATTCAAATAAATGCTGTTCATTCAGCAAAAAAGTCCTAAAAAAGTGTCATGGTTTTCACAAAAAGCATGAAGCAGCACTAATGTTTTCAACATTGATAATACTAAATGTTTCTTAAATATTTCATATTGTTAAAATTACAATAATAATTCACAATATTCCTGTTTTTACTGTATTTTTTGATCCAATAAATGCAGGTTTGATTAGCATAAGAGACATTTTTTAATTCACATTAAATCCTACAGACTCTAAAATTTTCAATGGTAGTTTACCTTAAAGTCTTGGCTTCTCGTACAGTTCATTTTTATACAGTTGGCCAATAGCGGGGCATGTTGTCACACTATATGGGGTAAGTTGTCACAATTCAATTTGCCATTAAACATACTGTTGGTTTTTCTACAGTATTTAAATGGTAAAACACTTGGAAAAACAAAACAAATAAAAAAATGTAAAAGGTAACTTTACTGAAACAAAGAAAGAAACAAAGGCATTGTTTGACGACACCGTGACGCCAGTGCAATTCATCGGGACTCGGCAAGAAATCATGTCGATGGATGAGCTAATAGCATGTGCGTTCATGCCATATTGGAATTCCCATAATTTCGAGATTTCAACTTGTAAAAAGTCCTCGTGAACTGGAAGTCTTCTGAGAGCTACGACTTGTACCACATGACCGCTGTACCACCTGACCAACTTAAGCTCTGTTTAGGCATTGATAGTGCTGCCTTTTGCTGCCATATCGTAATTAACGTAATTTCGAGATGACAACATGTGACGTTCTACTCTGAGCTGTTCACGTCAGATTCGGAATTATGATTTTCTATGGCAACACTATATCAACCCCTAAACAGAGTCTACACTGGTCAGGTGGTACAGTGATTATGTGGCACAAGTCATAGCTCTCAGAAGACTCCCAGTTCACAAGTTGTAATTACGAGTTCTACGAGGATGTGAACACATTTTACAAGTTGGAATCTCGTAATTACAGGAATTCCGATATGGCGTGAACGCACCTATAGAAAAGCATCCAAGTATATATAGCTATAGACAGCTCCGAGAACGTAGAAAGTCACATGTTGTCATCTCGAAATTACGGTAATTACGATATGGCGTGAACACAGCAAATGTATTAAAGACTTATTAAGGTCACTGTGGTATAAAGCAGGGTGGGGCTGAAAGTCATGGAAACAAAACGAAATGCTACTCTGTGCGTTCGTCAGCTGTCTAATAAAATGCAAAACATATTAAAGTGTCTTTGGGGTTTCAATGTTTTCTGCAAAATAAAGCCGGAAAATCAGGGGTTTATGATGTCATTGGCAGGCAACACAAGGACACGGTCCATTACACTAGTTAAAATTGCTTATCTTTTGGATTTAAACATTCTTGGAAACATTTGGGATAATGTAAGTACACAAGTCAGCAAAATATATAACACTGTTCTAGTGGTTTTTTAATATTTGAATCAAAAAATCTTACATTTTGTGCCTTTAAAAAATTCTAACCATTGTTTTGGCCAATGTTGTAATTAAAAATGATTTAGATACATTTACAGCATTTAAAACACGTGTAACTACTTGCCCCACCCAGACATTTATTTAAAAAATTACATTAAAATCTGGGAGCAGATTTATGTCTTTGTGGTTTTATTGTTTATTTTGTTCAAGCCTGTTTCTGCATAGCCATACACCACCATTCAAAAGTTTGGGGTCATTTTTACACTCAGCCACTGTAGAAAAAACTGATGATATAGTAATTTTGTTTAGAGTCAGAATCTAAGAAATCACTCTATTTTAAGAGGTTCAAAATGTCTTTGTGACAACTGCCCCCATGTGACAACTAGTCCTGCTCTTACCCATCATGCATCTGTGTGTACTCACTCTCTGCTCCCTCTCTCTGCTCCTGTATGTGAGGGTAATGTAGTTGAGGTCTGCCGTCTCGGACTCCGTCTGTCGTGCTTCTATCAGACGGCCGATGTAACGGTTCACTCTGGTCCCGGGAGAGTTCTGCACCATGCCTGCTGAAAACGACGTCCGATTGCGCAGCTTCTCAGAAGCTGTTCGCAGCGCTCGTCTCTGGAATCCACGGGAAAATTTCAAGTGAATTATCGTATAGCAGATTCCAAATTTGAAATTCAAGTTTAGATACAAATAACTTTTAATAATTCAACTGAAATGAGGATTTTCAGTAAATAGCGTCAAAAACTTTAGTCTGTGGACTGTATCCTTAAAGCTATGCTATGATTTCAGAAGATATGAAATATAGTGCCCGAGTCATATGGACCATTGTTATGTTGCTTATTTTTTTTAGTTTGACAGCTTTAACATTTCAAAATGCTTTTATTTGTGTACAGGTTTGGATTGACATGAGGGTGAATAAATGGTGACAAAATGTTAATTCTTAGGTGAACAATCCCGTTACGATTAAGTAAAGAAGAAAGAACAGCACACTCAAATGTACTTTTAAACTCGTCTACACACACATATCAACAGTACATGGTGACAGATGGGTGTTCAACACATCTCAGCATATTTTCTCACACATGCAATGGTGATAAGATGTTTAATTATGCACTGATACAAGTCAAAACACACACACACACACACCAGTCAGACTTGATGAGAACAGTAAATCTGCAGTAGTGATTGGATCTGTGTGCAATCATCCACTCATCTGAAGGAGTGGCATTAGATAGTGGACTGGATTAAAACAGTGGATGTGATTTGTGTTGGTGTGAAAGGTGACTTTGGGTGATTTTGGGATCTTGGATTAACAAGTATTGGAGGAATGTGGGGGAATAAAAAACAGCAACTACAACATATCAGCAGAAATGGAACATTTCACTGACTGACTAGTTGTGACATCATGATATAGTGATGTATTGCCTCATGAATATTAATTAGGTATTCAATATTCAGGTAATATTAGGTTCAATATTCATAAGCCAAACATGTGTAAATGTGGTTCTTATGATGGGCCTTCCTGATTTCCTGTTTAAATCAACATCAGACCAAAATTTTGCGTTATCAAATGCATTTGTAAGATATTTTTCTGTAATTTTACAATTTTTCTTTCAATGCCGGGTTTAAATATACACTTACATGTAAAGAAATATTACTTAATATTCATTAGCAGTGTTGGGGAAAGTTACTTATAAAAGTAATACATTACAATATTACGTTACTTCATTAAAAAGTAACTTAGTTACTTTTTATGGAAAGTAATCCATTATTTTACTTTTGCATTACTTTTTGTCATCTGAGCTGGGCTTGCTCATTCATTTTTAATAACAAAGCAAAAAGTTATATTTTTGGCAACTATAAAGGCTGTTGTACACCAAAAGCGAAATAAATAAGCCTCAGGCTGAAGTAAGGGCCTCAGTTTGGTGTTTGTGAATAAATGGGAAAGCAAAGTAACTGAGTAAGCAAAGTAACTGGCGTTACCTAATGAAAAAGTAACTCAGGTATTTTGTTGTAAATTTAAAAGTAATGTGTTACTTTACTAGTTATTGAAAAAAAGTAATCTGATTACGTAACTCAGGTTACTTGTAATTTGTTACCCCCAACACTGTTCATTAACATTTTGTTGTACTGTATAAGTTCACCCAATATCCTTGCACAATCATTTTCATTCATTTTGCTGGTGTCGACGCAGCGATTTTGTGGGTCAGTGGGTAGATGCTCGGTTCAAACATCTGTCTTATTTTCTATTTTAAATAGTTAACTCTTTGATATAATATCAGATATTAAAACTGTAAACCTGGAATACATGACTTTTAAAATCAAAACTTCTGAAAGCTTTTAAAACACCAGGCATCATACACATCCGTTGTTCCGAACTGAACAAACTCACACAGAAACATGTGCCTTGTTGCTAGGAGACACATGACAAATGAAAACAACATGTTCTAAAATTGGCTCAAAATATCAAAAATGTTTAATATCCTCTTACAGTGACTGTGACTATCATACGCTACAAGATTTTGGTGAAATCTGACAATTCTGACTGCCCAAAAGGCTTTGTTCTTTTGCTTTCAGCAACTGGTGTCGATTCGTTCGAGGTAAAAATTTAGGCAAAAGTTATGAAGTGTATTCCATACTACTGGCAGTATTTAAACCAACTAAAATACTTAGTATAAAACTATTTGATTTGAAAAAGTGGCATGCCATCCTTGGTCCTCTTTGTTTCATTGCAATGTATACAAAGATGAACATATGCAATAACCACGCACCTTGTCGTCATCCTCACAGGTCATGACGTTGGAGAATGGGATCTCAGCCTTGAACATCTTTCTGCAGTGCATGAGCTGCACCAGCAGGTAACAGACTGTCTTAAACTTCATCCTTTTTGCTGGCTTTATGTCTGATAGGATCAGCCCAGGAAAAATCTACAAAGAGAGAAAGAAAGAAAGAGAGGGGGTGGAAAAAAATGTGAAACGAGGAGAGAAAAGATTAACTGAATGTGTGAAAATGGCTGCGGTGACTGTTATCTGAAAAAAACAGAAGTGACTTAAAAAAGTGATATGAAGAGGATGCTTCTAATCTATCTGTAAAGAACTCCAGATGGACGAGGATGTTTGTAAAGCTTTTGATTGTGCATGTATGGATCATTTTATTGCACTGCACTCATCTCTCAAACTGGAAAGATACAGCTGGGATAGAAACTCAAAGCTTTAACAGAAATAGACATCCAATGAGTGTTAAGTTCATCAAGCCTGAGAGAGACTACACTACCATTTAAACACTTGGAGTTGGTAAGATTTTTGAATCCCTTATACTCACCAAAGGTGCATTTATTTGATGAAAAAATGCAGCAAAACCATTTATAAAATACTTGTTGTCTATATTATTATATTTTAAAATGCAATTTTATTTTTGTGATATCAAAGCCGAATTTTCAGCATCATTACTCCAGTCTTCAGTGTCACATGATCCTTCAGAAATCATTCTAATATGCTGTTTTGCTAGTCAAGAAACATCAATAACCTTATCAATGTTAAATATAGTTGTGCTGCTTAATGTTATTGTAAAAACCATGATACTTTTTTTCAGAATTCTTTGATGAACAGAAAGCTCACAACAAATGTTTGTCCAAATACATGCTGAGAACATCTTTAAGACTTAATACCTACTTCTACTACAGCAAAAAAATTGCAATAACAAGAAGTAAATGCTTCATGGCTGTAAGTAAATATAGTCTATTGGTTATTTAAATGTCCCATACCAGCTTCAACAGGAAATGTGTCAACAGAGGAAAGAAAGCTGCTCATCAATCAATTTCAGTTGTGCTTTAAAAAGCTAAATGTGATCCTGGACCACAAAACCAGTCATAAGAGTCAGTTTTTTTTTTAAATTGAGATTTACACGTCAACTGGAAGCTGAATAAATATGCTTTCAATTGATATATAATGTACAATATTTGGTCGAGATACTACTATTTAAAGAAAAACTGAATCTGAGGGTGCCAAAAAAAAAAAAAAAAAATCTAAATATTGAGAAAATCAACTTTACAGCTGTCACAATTATGTTCTTAGCAACGCATATTACTAATCAACAATTACATTTTGATGTATTTATGGTACGAAATTTACAAAATATCTTCATAGAACATGATCTTTACTTATTATCCCAATTACTTTTTGGCATAAAAGAAAAAATGATCATTTTGACCCATACAATGTATTTTTGGCTATTGTTACAAATATACCCATGCTACTTAAGACTGGTTTTGTGGTCCAGGGTCACAAATGGCTGACTTGTTGTCAGTAATTGTTAATCAAATGCAATCATTTTACTAAAATTACTACTGTAATTCTTTACTACCAATGAAATTCTAATTCTTTAATGCCAGTGTAACCAAAGCTGTGTAGGAACATACAGAAATAAAGGTACAAAAGCAGTAACTTCGCAAACTGTACTAATTCGGGTACTAATATGTAACCTTTGAGGTACTAATATGCACCCTCTAGGGGTAAATAATGTAAAAAGGTGTAGTTTTTGAAAACATACTGCCGCAGTGACAGCATTTGTACCTTTTTCTGGGAGTTAAGGGAAAAATAATACTATCAAATAATACTACATTCTAAGATTTGCCTGCTTTTCAAAATCTTTTAAATTCTGATGGATAAAATCAAGTTTCCTTCTTTATTTACAGTATAGTTTAACACCACATTACAGAAGTGAAATGCTTTACTAGTGTTGTTTTATGTTGTCTATGACGTGACGATGATGTGTTTGTACCTTGCGTCTGTGTGAGGGCACGATAAAGTATGTCTCGATGGCATGTTTGCTGAGGAAAGCGTGTCTCTCATGCCCGAATCCCGGCTCCACTTCGTAATCTCCATTCAGACATTCAAGCGTTGCCCTGGTGATATGGACCTTCCTGTTGGTGGAGGGGCAAATGATCATACTTTTACCTTTCTGCTCATATGGTCCTCGCTAAATGAAGGTTGCATGATGGTTGAGGGGCGGGATGCATAAATATCTGAATATGTGGTGTGTGACTAACCCAGGTAGTCCTCCTGCCTCCATCATGTTGGCCAGTGTTACGTCATTGGACCAGACGTCATACTGCCACTTGCGGAGCCCCAGAACTCCACACAGCACACGGCCCGTGTGCAAACCCACACGCATGTTCAAGTCCACCTCAGTCGCTTCCGCAACAGACCTGATTATATAGATATATTCACAAAAAAAGTTAAACTTTGCATTTTCGATACATGAGTGGTCTTTATACTGACACCTACTGGTGTGGATGAAGCATCATAAAAAAAAAACTTTTCTGTTACAGATTCAGTTTTAGAAACTGAGTAGTAGTAAATTTTGACTAATTGCTGGCCACCAATAGAGCCTTTTATAGGCCAGTGGTTTTCAGTCCTGTTCCTGGGGACCCTCTGCTCTGCACATTTTGTATGTCTCCCTTATCTGTCACACTCAGTTCATTACATGGATCTCTCTCCTGACGAGCTGATGAGCTTAATCAGGTGTGTTAAATAAGGGAGACACACAAAATGTGCAGAGCAGTGGGTCCCCAGGACCAGGATTGAAAATGTTTCGGTTACTTATGGAGGGAATGGTGAAGTGTTTGGGCTCCCAAAAGCGACCCCTAGTGTCGTATCACTCGACACAACGTTGGAGTGAACGACAGAAAGGGAACCAGTGTTATAGGTACCTTGATTCACTTTGGCTGGAACCTTTTTTCATGCAAGTGCACATAATGTTAAACATTCATCCCAAGTACAATTAAATTAAGTGCAAAAAAACGCTAAAAAACTTAGCACATTAGCTGTCAAAATTAGCACATTAACGCAGGCATTTAATTTTTCCAGTTTAACGGCATTAATATTTAATGCAGTTAAAGGAGAAGTCCACTTCCAGAACAACAATTTACAGATAATGTACTCACCCCCTTGTCATCCAAGATGTTCATGTCTTTCTTTCTTCAGTTGTAAAGAAATTATGTTTTTTGAGAAAAAAAAAAATCCCATCTCATGTTCTCCCTCAACTTCAAAATTGTCCTATATCGCTGTTTTACCTTTTTTGTTAAAGGTGTTTGATCTTCTTTGCATGTTCACTTTGCAAAGACTGGGTCGGAACTTCTGCAGCGATGTAGGATGATTTTGAAATGATTTTTGAACTTGAGAGAGAAAATATGATTGGAGTTTTTCAACATACCCTAACTGTCAGAAGAGTCAGAATACACAGAGTTCAGGGAGAGCAAGACAAGATAAGTGTTTGAGATTAAAAAGTAATTAAATTGTATTGTTTTAATGAAAATAACCGATCGTTTTGCTAGATCAGGCCTTTCTTTCTCGGCTAGGATCGTTTACAGCCGCATTTGGGATCGTTTGAAGCCGCATTTAAACTGACTTTTGGAAGTTCAAACTCGGGGCACCATATCAGTCGATTATATGGAGAAAAATCCTGAAAAGTTTTCCTCAAAAACCATAATTTCTTTACGACTGAAGAAAGAAAGACATGAACATCTTGGATAACAAGGGGGCGAGTACATTATTTGTAAATTGTTGTTCTGGAAGTGGAGTTCTCCTTTAAAGTAATAGCAGTCAAATAACCTAATAACCCATCTGCTGTGATGTCTATTAATTAAAAAAAAAAAAAAAAAAAAAAAAAAAAAAAAGAATTGATCCAAAGTTTTCATGCATATTTAATTTAGTATTTAGTGTTTGATAACTTTATTTAATTTCTGTATACTTGCTGAAGGCTGCAGGAAAATAATGGGTTTATGTGAAGATTGTTTTAAATTCACTTAAATTAGAAGTTATTTTTTAAGTCTAATAAATGTTAAATGTAATGTTGAATGGCCAGTCAGTGGTTAATCATCAGGGGGGAAAATCCTTGAGACATCCGTAATATTGGTATCAGTGATACTCATCTTCTGTCAGAAAAAAATGTAACAAATATTACAAAATATACTGCCTTTATGTTGTTTCTACATTAATTTGAATATTAATGTGAAATTATTGCAATATTAAAGTTATTTAATAAAATAGTTATTTAATGCAATATTAAAATATTTAAAAACTAATGTGAGGTGGGCTAAATCGCGTTTAATTTTAGAAAAAAATGTGTGATGAATTTTTTAAACGATTGACAGCACTACTATTAAATTAACTGATTTAAAAGAAAACGTACAAATATCAGGAAATTGTAAAACTGTAATTGCAAAAATAAGTAAATAAATACATAAATAATCATGGAAATAATAAAATTTTAGTTCGAATTTAATTGCAATCTGCCGTAAATGATCTTATAGGCTTAATATTACTTAAAAATTACATTTTACTTCTAAACTATAGTGAAGTCCAAATTGTGAACAACCAAATCCCATTTTTATTGTTTTTTGTTTGTTTGTTTTTTATTAATTTGTTAAGTTTACAAACCATTGTAAGTCATTCCTTAGTAGATCAAACTTTTAATCTGATTTAAATTTGAATTATATTTTTATTTTTATTTTTTTTAAGTTGTGATGAAACTAAGGTAGCTACAGATATTTTGTTCCATACTGCGACATACATCTGAGTGAAACGGATTGCCAAAAAGTAAAAAATGTAGGGTGGAACTTGGATTTGCCCATCAATTGTTTGGATGAGGGTTATTGTAACAAAAAATAAAACTAGAACCACCAAAAAAAAAAAAAAAAAAAAATATATATATATATATATATACAATTTCAGCTAGTTATTTTTTCTTGTTGCTGTTGTTTTAAGTTGATGTACTAAAACAAGTAAAACTTAAGTATACAAAAAATACAAAACTTGAATTAAAATGAAAACTGTGATCGGAGTGATCGGAGATGTCTAGCAATGCCACCAGAAAGAAATTTGTAATATCACCAGAAGGCTGTTTTGACATTTCGATTTGAAATTAAGAGATCAAAAGAAATTAAAAAAAAATGAAACATGTGCATGGATAAATCATACACAATACGTACTATAACAAATAGATGTTAATTTGATTTTAAATCACTACTGAGTAAAATCACCATAACAAATAACATCACAAACAACAAGAAAGCTCCTAGAATAAAAAACATTGGTGAAAACATACGGCAACCCTGAACACCATATATTTCCACCTAGAAAACTAGAGTCAGGTTTTTTGCCTCTTTTTCAAAAGCTCCTTATTCTCTCCTCATCCCTCACTATAATGCCGGATCTGATGATTGAAGAGAGAGAGAGAGCTTTGGCAGGAGGAATTTCTTCTCTGTTTGTTACCAGCACAAAGCAGGAGATCTACACTAATGTGAGACAGAAAGTGTGTGTGTGTGAGAGAGAGAGAGAGAGAGATGTGTTTCTATGTGAGTGAGAGTTCTCGTCTGCGTATGCATGCGTGTGTGTGAGTGTGCATATTCTAGCACCTGTGTGAGGTGATAAGAGACTGCAGCAGTGAAAGCCGCCTTAGAATTCAGAGCAGAGAAATGAATATAGTGGAGCAGGTCTGACACACATACACACACACTCACACACATTCCCACACAAATAAAATCACTATAGCTTTCAAATACAGTCTGTCAGATCATCGGAGCTTCTGCTGACCGGCTCAGTGACTGCTGTTAAAACAAAATGAGATTTGGCCACAAACACTCACGTGATGGTGTCGATCATGTCCAGACCCATCTCCACACAGCAGTGCGCGTGGTCGGCTTTGGGCTGGGTCAGGCCGGACACACAGTAATAACAGTCTCCCAAGATCTTAATCCTCCTGCAATGGTTTTCCTGCCAATCAGTCACACAAAAGCACAATGGGAGTTTTTTAAGAGACACACAAAGCCAATAAATGGAATGTGCAGTTGAAAGAAAGTCTGTTGATTAATATCACAAATCTACCAGGTTATACAGAATTTGATTTCTTGTAAATTCTGTCATTAATTACTCACCCACATGTCGTTCCAACCCCGTAAGACCTTTGTTTATCTTTTGAACACAAATTAAGATATTTTTGATTAAATCCAAAAGCTTTCTGACCCTGCATAGACAGCACTGCAACTGACACATTCAAGGCCCAGAAAGGTGTCATGCAGCAGAGACTGACATGGAAGAGAAGAAATGGTTAAATTAAGTCGTCATTTTTGTTTTCTTTGTGCACAAAAACTATTTTCATAGCGTCATAACATTACAGCTGAATGAATGATGTCACATTGACTATTTTAACAATGTCCATACTACCTTTCTGGGCCGTTTGAATGCTTTAGTTGTGCTGCTGTCTATGCAGGATCAGAAAGCTCTTGGATTTCATCAAAAATATCTTATTTTGTGTTCGGAACATGAACGTAGGTCTTACAGGTTTGGAGCGACATGACGGTGAGTAATTAATGACAGAATTTTTATTTTTGGGTGAACTATCCCTTTAAAAGTGAGTGAATGAAAGAATTATGATGTTACTGCTGGAACAAACTATTAGGATTTTTTCTATATTGACAGTTAATAAATGAGCAGATGAAAGTTTACTTAGCTATCAAAACTAATACATAATATACACTACCAGTCAAAAGTTTTTGAACAGTAAGATTTTTAATGTTTTTAAAGAAGTCTCTTCTGCTCACCAAACTTGCATTTATTTGATCCTAAGCACAGCAGAAATGATTTTGAAATATTTTTACTATTTAAAATAATTTTCTATTTGAATATATTTTAAAATTTAATTTATTTATGTGATTTCAAAGTTGAATTTTTAGCATCATTTCTCCAGTCACATGATCCTTCAAAAATCATTCTAATATTCTGATTTGCTGCTCAAAAAACATTTATTATTATTATGTTGAAAACAGCTGAGTAGATTTTTTTTTTTTTTTTCAGGTTACTTTGATGAATAGAAAGTTCAGACAAACAGCATTTATCTAAAATAGAAATCTTTTGTAACATTATAAATATCTTTATCTAACTGATCACTTTTGATCATCTTTGCTATAAATAAAAGTATTAATTTTGTTCCCTCTCAGTCTGTACTTTTAAAATAAAAAAGTTTGGTGTCTCAGTAAAGATTTTTTTTTTTTTTAAATGAAATCTTTTTATTCAGCACGAATGCATTAAACAATTCAAAATTGGCAGTAAAGACTTTATATTGTTACAAAAGATCTAATACAGTTCTTTTAAACAATCCATTCATCAAAGAATCCTGAAAAAATAAATGATCATAGTTTTCACAAAACTGTTAAGCAACACAACTGATCATAAGTAATGTTTTTGAGCACCAAATCAGCATATGATTCAGCATATGACTTTAGAATGATTTCTAAAGGGTCACATGACCAAAAGAAGCATTGCCAGATTTAGACAAAATTGTAAACTGTAGTTAAGTACATATACGCAAAGATACTGATACACGTAACCATTTGCAAATATTTGATCAGGATTAGACTCTCTCCATTGATTCAACAGAACAATAAGACACTCAGACTAAAGAGAGCAAGACAAACAGAAAGACAGAAAAGAAGAAACTCTACAGATCGATTGCTCTGTTTCATTAGAAATGCACCATCTGGCACCACAGGGCAGGAGGAGATTGTGGGAAACCCCCTGTCACAGCAGACACACACACACACACACACACACACACACCATCTGTGCCAGTCATTTCCAACTGTTGTCTGAATTTCAAACTAATGTCAAACTTGAAAAAAAAAAAAAGTTTTAGTTTTGAGAGCTACATTTCACAAAAAGCCTTACTTTTCTCTGGAACAGATTGTATTTAGCCAAGATTTACACTTGCTGATTTGGGAATACAGATAGACAAAGTGAGCCGTGAAAGTGTTGGAAATGTGAAACTAATCTGCTTTTATCTCTTTCTAATACACAAGAAACCACAATTTTACTTATTTGGAGGATTGATAATTACAAAGATCCAAATAATGCAAAAGCCTCTAGTAAAAGCTGCAGTTGTAATTTGCAGTTATTCAACATCAAAGACACTTGTGTAGGATCCCAGACAGCACCTTTGAAAAGTGCAAACACAATCATAGCTGTCAGGATGGTAATTTAGCATTTACTGTCAGGGGCTGCTGAAATATTTACTAAGTGTTTGCTAAGACAAGTACCTCTATTACTATTGTTAGGGATCAGAACAAACCCTTAAGCTTTTATTAAACTTCTGTGAATAACCTGTCTTGCACAGTTTGTTCTGTGATCATTAAAGAAACTAGATGTTTGTTCTGAACAAGGTGTGCTAATTTTTTTTGAAGTGATCAAACTAGACAGTAGACAAGAGACGAACACTTAAGGTAAGTTTTGCAAGTCTTCAATGTCACATGATCCTTCAGGAACCATTCTAATGTGCTGATTTGCTGCTCAAGAAACATTTATTATTGGCATTTATTAAAACAATTGTGCTGCTTAACATATTTTTTGGCATATTTCAGGATTCTGTGATGAAAAGATCAGGATTTAAATGTGTAACATTATATTGTAAATTAATGTAGATTTATTTTTCAGTCAGAAGTCTTTAGTCCACTGT
The DNA here is from genome assembly GCA_036247105.1 of Cirrhinus mrigala. NCBI lineage: Eukaryota > Metazoa > Chordata > Actinopteri > Cypriniformes > Cyprinidae > Cirrhinus > Cirrhinus mrigala. Next base: position 11,838,138 of record CM070026.1, on the reverse strand, counting down.
AATTTTACCATTGCTATAGGATAATACTATTTCCAACTCAAATGCTTCCACTCTCCCGCAGTGCACAGAGCCACTAATGGGGATTATAATTATAATGTTGATTAGCATATTGCAGTCAGACTGTGAGCAATCATGTAAGTTACCGCATATGCCCACTGATTTAAGATTCTCTCCACACATACATATCAATAGCATTACTTACTGTAGCAAGCTCATCAAACTTTCCAAAGAGCTCGTTCAGCAGTTTGACCAGCTCCTGGGCCGTGCACTGTGAAGCCAGACTGGTAAAGCCCACAATGTCTGCAAACAGGATGCTGCACATAACAAGAGGACAACAGGTTAAGATGATTCAAACAAGACCTTACACTGTTCTTTGTTACTGCATGAGGTTGACTAAAGAAACTAATACGTTTGAATGAACGTGCAGTATATTTAGTCTATTGGCCTTTTTTTCATTATAACATTACAGTGAGTCAGATTAGCCCAGGCCAGGGGTACATGGGGTGCTTAGCTTACCCAGATGTTGGTTTGACCCAACAGAGTTGTCAAGGTTTAGCTGGTTAGTACAGTCCAATTAACCAATCAGCGTGGTACCATTCAATTAAAGGGATAGTTAATCCAAAAATCCAAAAAATTCTGTCATTAATTAGCCAACCTCATGTCGTTTTAAACCCGTGTGACACAAAGAAAGCACAAAGTAAGATATTTTTGATGAAATCCAACATCTCTCTGACCCTGCATAGACAGCAACATGACGAAGCCCAGAAAGGTAGTAAGGACATTGTTAAAATAGTCCATGTGACATCAGTGGTTCAGTCGTAATCTTATGAAGCTATGAGAATAGAAAACAAAGAAGAAGAAAAAAGAAAACAAAAAAAAAACGACTGTGTTTAACAATTTCTTCTTTTCTGTGTCAGTCTTTGTTGCACATTCACAAGAGTAACACTGATGTCAGATGGACTGTTTTAAAGATGTCCTTACCACCTTTCTGGGCCTTGAAAGTGTCAGTTGCATTACTGTCTATGCAGGGTCAGAAAGCTTTCGGATTCCATCAAAAATATCTTAATTTGGGTTCTGAAGATGAACAAAGGTCTTACGGGCTTGAAACGACATGAGGGTGAGTAATTAATAACAGAATTTTCATTTTTAGGTGAACCATTCACTGTTATTATTGTTAAATTAAAAATAATAAAATGGAGTAGATCTAAATGTGAGTTTCCAGTCAACTGTAAGAAAGCGGCAGAGTTTAAGTGGACAAAATGATTTGAGGAGTCCTGCATACATTATAACAAATCATTTTTATAATTTGTACAATAAAACAAAGAGTACTGGAGAACGTTTTAGAAGAAAATACTATAGAGGGTTTGCACTTACATCACTAATTGGTCAGTTACCCGGATGCATGGCCATACTGGCGATACTCAGATGTAAACAACAGCATGGATTGCAGAGTTAACATAATACTGAATATGTTGTTCTGCTCATTTATGCAGTTTAAACCACGTAAAAAATGTGTGGAAGCTGCTAAATCATATAGAGAAGGACTTAGTAAGCAGGGAAGAGCGCAATATTTTGACAAACTTGTACGTATCTTTGCCACATAAACTACTTGATCTGTGGCAAAGATACATATGAGCAGTATTAATTAAGATATTAGCCTAATATTTCAATTACCTGACCGGAAATGATAAGAACAAACACAACCCTGGTTTAGTTTGGCCAACCACAAACGCCTTTTGTTTCTCAGACTCAGATTTGTCATAACTTTTGGCTGTGTATAGTACTCCAAATGTTTTTCCCAGTCCAAACGATTAATAATAATAAGCCCAAAACATGACAATAATTGTTCATTTTCAGCAGCAATAATAAGCAAAATATGCCGGTTTCATTCGGTTCAGTGGCATTGTTTACGTTCAGTGCCGCCAATATGGCCAATTGATGATGCGTCATAAAAATACTCTATTTCAGTCTTTCAAAATGTTATATTTATTTCAGCGTGTTATTTGCCATTTCTTTATAATTAGAAATGCTAGTGAAATTTACTAGTGAAAATAGTTCCTACACCATTTTTTTTTAAAGTACACTACCATAGAGTATGTTATTTCACCAGAAGATTTAAGAATTAAGACATATTGATTAAAAAAAGAAAGAAGACCAATAACCAATTACTCTTAGATTACTTACTACAGAATATGAAAATCTCAGTAACACTTTATTTTACAGTTTCTTAACTAGTCACTTATTAGCATACACATTACTAGAATATTAGAATATTATTAATTTTATAACCCATTCTCATTAACATGAAAATGTCATGCTGAGATTTAAGTACCTATAAAACACTAGGTCACTAGCATCAACTAATTTAAAAGGACACTCAAACTCAAAACAAACCTGAAAGAAAGCTGAATTCTAAATTTAAAACTATAATGATAAACTAAAGGCACTAGTGTCATTAGTTACATAGCAATTCAGACTTAGGTTATGGACTCAATAAAACCTATATTTCCAAACTAAGCAAACATTGCAGATAAATGAGAGTACAAACTTATAGCTTTTATAGCTCTCATAGTTACAGCCCACTCTTCCTGTTTGCTTTGGAGCTGGGCCTAGATTAACCTCATCTTTTAGACAGTCAGTTAGTCATGGAAAAGTTACTTGTGTGCATCATCTTTTACTCCGCATCTCTTGGCTGTGTGTATGGCATATGTGTATATGTGTGTATGTGCTATTGTGTGAATTTGCCCCTCAGCACTGCCTTGTTCCATCTCTCCCTCTCCGTCTCTCCGCATGTGTGGGCAGTGTGGGTTAATTGAGCAGCTCTTGAGTTGATAGCACTAGCGCTGTGGGCGCCGTACACGCTGTGCGAGCTTTGGTTGGCAGCCAGACTCAGGAACTTAGACGGTTGCGCGTGAGTGGAGAGTTGTTGACTCTTATTGACTCACTGATTCAGTATTCGCAATCACAATTTAAGTACAATGAAATTGACACTGTCTGTCTAGTCTGTAAAAAAAGTAGAAATGTAGTGCTCTCATCTCTCATTCATGGAATAACTGTGGGTTTTCAACATGAATGGCTTGATTGTTGAAACACACTCTCTCTCATTCTCTCTGTACCTGACGTTGTCGTGTCGCTGGATGTATATCTTATGGAAGATTCTTTCTGGTGGCTTCAGGAAGTCCTCCTTCATTTCCATGGCAACATTTCTGGGCAGTAAGCTCATGAGAAGGCGTTCCTGTAATGCGTCCATTACATTTTAGAATAAATAGCAAGTTTCTGAATGTCTCAGTCAAGTTTAACTCTTTCCCCACCTGCATTTTATTTATTTATTTTTTTAAAGTTGCCAGCCACTGCCAACATTTTTTATAATTTTCACAATATTTCATTGCAGAATATTTTGTTGTATAAATATATGAACATGCAATATGTCAAAAGAAAGAATAGAGTCTCTGTTTTTAAACCAAAAACACATTTTTTTCTAGCTGCATGCATCATTTTTTATAAACACTTTAATGAGGGTAAGTTTCATTAAAAAAGCAACATTTTGAACAAAAAACGTTTTTTGTTAAAGACTGCAACCAGGTTCAGAACAATGATCAAATCATAGATAGAGAAGATTGTAGTCTAAACCACTTCCTGGGTCAACATTTCATTCAGTCACATTAGGCAACTTCGATTTATATGCTGTCTATGTTTGATGGCGTTAGATTACATACAGTTGAGGTCAAAAGTTTACATACACCATGCAGAATCTGCAAAATGTTACTTATTTTACCAAAATAAGAGGGATTATACAAAATGCATGTTATTTTTTATTTAGTGCTGACCTGAATAAGATATTTAACTTAAAAGAGGTTTACATATAGTCCCCAAGAGGAAATAATAGTTAGATTTATAATTTATAAATGACCCCGTTCAAAAGTTTACATACGCTTAATACTGTGTTGTTACCTAAATGATCAACCGCTGTTTTTTTGGTTTTTTAGTGATAGTTGTTCACAAGTCCCTTGTTTGTCAATGACCCTTTCCAACAATGACTGTATGCTTTTGAGATCCATCTTTTCACACTGAGGACAACTGATAGACTATATGCAACTATTACAGAAGGTTCAAACGCTCACTGATGCTCCAGAAGGAAACACGATGCATTAAGAGCCGGGGGTGAGAACTTTTTGAATTTGAAGATCAGAGTAAATTTAACTTATTTTATTTCTGGGAAACTTCTGTAGCTTCTGAAGGGCAGTACTAAATGAAAAAAAAATTAGGCAAAATAAGAAAAATGTACACATTATTCTGTTCAAAAGTTTACAAAGTTTCTCTTATGGACTATATGTAAATGTCTTTTATGTGAAATATCTTATTCAGGTCAGTACTAAATGAAAAATAACATACACTTTGAATGATCCCTCTTATTTTGGCCAAATAAATAACATTTTGCAGATTCTGAAAGGTGTATGTAAACTTTTGACCTCAACTGTATGCCTCTGCTTACATATGCAATCACTTGTTTGTACTTCTCCTTCATCTGTGTTTTGATTCAGAGATTCGGTACTCTTTCAGATGATGTCTAATAGCGCCCCCTACCATATAACAGTAAAAACACAGAAAGCCAGAAAATTTCATCAATCGTGGGGAAAGAGTTAAAGGAACACTCCACTTTTTTGAAAATAGGCTCATTGTCCAACTCCCCTAGAGTTAAACAGTTGAGTTTTACCATTTTTGAATCCATTCAGCCGATCTCCGGGTCTGGTAGTAGCACTTTTAGCATAGCTTAGCATAGATCATTGAATCTGATTATACCGATAGCATCTCACTCAAAAACGACCATATATAATGACGATATTTTTCCTATTTAAAACTTGACTCTTCTGTAGTTACATTGTGTACTAAGACTGACGGAAAATAAAAAGTTGAGATTTTCTAGGCTGATATGGCTAGGAATTATACTCTCATTCCGGTGTAATAATCAAGGAACTTTGCTGCCGTACCATGGGTGCAGCAGGCGCAATGATATTATGCAGCGCCTGAAAGTGACCAGCACTAAGTTTGTGTAGATGCAGAGCTGCAGCTGGCAGAACTGATGGCTGTGTGACATCATTACGCCTGCTGCACCCATGGTATGGCAGCAAAGTTCCTTGATTATAAGCCGAAATAAGAGTATAGTTCCTAGCCATATCGGCCTAGAAAATTGCAGCTTTTCATTTTTCGTCCATCTTTGTACACAATGTAACTACAGAAGAGTCCAGTTTTAAATAGGAAAAATATCGAAACCCTTTGGTCATTTTTGAGCGAGATGCTAACGGTCTAATCGGATTCAATGATCTTTGCTAAGCTATGCTAAAAGTGTTACCGCCAGACACGGAGATCAGCTGAATGGATTCAAAAACGGTAAAACTCAACTGTTTAACTCTAGTTGGAAAATGAGCCTATTTTCAAAAAAGTGGAGTGTTCCTTTAAGCTGAATTAAAGAATAAATTATTTGTTTACCCATTATTTAACATTACTATATACACTACCATTCAAAAGTTTGGGGTCAGTACATTTTTATTGTTTCTTTCTTTCTTTTTTTTTTAAGAAATTAATACTTTTATTCACCAAGGATGTATTAAGTTAATAATTAAAAGTTTATTAAAAGTTAATAATAAATAATTTACATTGTTATAAAATATTTATATTTTGAATAAACACTGTACTTTTTAAACTTGTTATTCATGAAAGATTCCTGAAAAAAAAAATTACAGTTTCCAAAAAATATTTGGCAGCACAACTGTTGATATTATCCAACATTGATCATTCTAATAATAAATCCGCATATTAGAATGATTTCTGAAGGATCATGTGACACTTAAGACTGGAGTAACAGCTGATAAAAATTCAGCTTTTCATCACAGGAATAAATTCTATTTTAAAGTATGTTAAAATAAAAAACATTATTTTATATTGTAAAAACATTTTGCAATATTACTGTTTTTTTTCTATATTTTTAGTCAAATAAATGCAGCCTTGATGAGCATAAGAGACTACTTTAAAGACTATTACAAGTCTTACTGACCCCAAACTTTTGAACGGTAGTGTATATATATATATATATATATATATAAGTCATTAAAATTATTATATAACACAGATGGAGTTATGGGAATTCTACAGTGGCCAAAAAAGACCAACAAATCAACTCTCTCTCATATTTTAGATAAAAAGGTACAATATGTAATATTGACAGTTAGTGGCTGAAATAAGTACTGCCGTCCAAAATCAAAATATTGTTTCTCTCGGCCACTCCTCCTCAGACTTGATGCTCACACGGGTTGCCAGATGCAACAAGGCATGAGCGCAACCAACAGTGTTAAGCAACAACACTAAGTTTTAATATCCCTCTAGTCATAGAGCTTTTTAGTTGGATGCCATGGCTTTTTAGGTCAGGTTGAATCCGCAATATCTGATCCAGTTCATTTGCTGAGTTCCATAGCTGCAGTATGCTGTGTTTTCCACCAAATGGCATCCTGGTGTGTCAAAAAACTATTGGGTAAAATGGCAGTCAGGGGAATCACACAGACTAAAGCAAAAACACACATTTTGAAATGGAACTCACATTTCAAAGTGAAATAACTGGCTGTAGCATTGTTTTTTGAAAAACAAGTATGTGAACTTAGCATGTTTCCTGAATATCTACAAACATATTATGGTATTTTTATGCTTTAGTACAGTCAAAAAACTACATACAGTCCCCATGAAGTGTGCTCCAAAACAATTGTAGCATTGTCCAAAACAAAATTAGCATTTAAAACTTACAGTCTCTAACTTCCGGCAATATGAATCAACGATTTTGATTACATCACCCTGCTCTTCAACTTCTCATCAAACTTTCTGTCCAATCAAATGCTCTATAAAATCTGAAATGTCCCACCCCCTACATTATAAATAAACGTTGAAACTGTGGCTGAAATCAGTCACTTGTTCAGTTTTAAACAGAGTTACACAAACTGGTCATTTGTTCACAGAGCTCAAGCTATAATATAAATGAAAGGCTATTAGCTATTTAAAAAAAAGGGGCGGGACTGCTTGATCTGTCCCGTCTTCCTGTTTCGGTTGACATTTCGTCAACACATAAAATAACTCTGCGAGTTTCAAAGCACTTCAGTGGACCTTTAAGACATTTGCTCAGCCAACTTTATGAGACCCCACCTTGGATAGTGTTCCAACATACAACGAGTTATCCAACAAGTAACAAATCTGACTATCGTTGTGTATGTAAACATGAAAATAAGTAATTTATGTTACATAACAAATTTTAAAGTCTCTTCAAATAATGTTCACCACAGACATGGAAATTTCCAAGGGAAGCCATGGCCTTCCGTTTGGTCTTCAGATTGACGTCACGACTGAACAGCTCCATAAAAAAACCCATTAAAATGATTGTGATGGCCACTGTATAATGGTTTCTGTTAGTTTAAAACTGGCCACTTCTGTTATCTGTATACTATTATATACTGTGTTCTATCTAATGAACACACTGATAGCTGTAAAGTGGCCAATCTCTGTGAGAGATCACAGTTCTGAGCGTTGGAGTTGGTTGGCATGGCAAAGGTAAGTTTCCGTGGAAACGCATATAGTTCATTGCCAAACCATGCGTTACTAAAAGCAGGTGATAAATGTCTTCTCGATGAGCAAACCTCAACGAGACATGCCACCTGTGTTAGAAACCCAACGGGTCGCTTTGTCACTCACCTTCACTCAAAAGTTGAGCTGAGAGTTGGGCTGAGAGTTTGTAGCAGCATGGCTATAATTGTCTAAGACTTTTTCATTGACTGTGAAACTTAAAACCAGCAAATATTAGTGTCTGTTACATATAGATTAGATGTTCTTCCTTCCTGACCAAATTTTAGTTACATGTAATTGGATCTCCATTTGCTGCACATATATAAACCACTCTATATAATTCTCTAGCCAAAATTACAGTGAAAACTAGGGCTGGCTAAAAAAATATTGATTTTAATCGATTCTTATTTTTATGAAACTACATATTTTCTTAAATCCCAAGAAGCGATTAGTCTGGCCTGTTTTCAGTTAACAAACAGAACATTGTAGCGCACATATCCAATAAATCACAAAAAGCTTTGTGCTTTTGTACTTTTCTTATGAAACAAAGTCTCAGATTTCAAATTCTGTCCATTTTATCACAGTATTCAAACAATAAATGCCATTTTGGTGCTGTTTAATGTGGATTGCCTCAGTTGAAGAGAAGCGGCATGTGAACTGATTATCTCCTCCCCTTTAAAACCAGTTTCAGCATGAAATAAACATGAATGAACATCAGAAGGTATGTTAAAAGCAAGAGTACAACTTACTGAAATCCATATCCTGTCTCATGTAATTGCTCAATCAATGTTTCAACTGCACAAAGACGTCAATGTACAACGCCACGTACAATGTATAATGTCACGTCATGTTTACTTCAGAAAAAACATATTCGGTGACCAAAAACGTCTTAGTCACCTAGAAAAATCTCTACGCAAAACTGATCGGGCAGACTAAACTATAAGTCATAGAGACTTGAAACTTGGAGGGATGTTAGTACTCACACCATCTACAATGTCACCAAGACTCGCATCCAATCAGCCTGACAGGGGTGCTTCAGCGATCAAAAGTACGAAATTGCTCATAACTCCTAAATTGTTGGTCGCAGGCTAAAGTTCTTATGTCGTTGGAATCCTTGGCTCACACCAGACAAAACACACGCCTTGGATTTGGTTTTGTGGCAAAATTTTCAGGTATTGTGGATTTTTTTGAAAAACCTACTTTTGCAAACTAGTTTTCACTTGATCGGAACCAAACCCATGCAGAAAGATTCTCTGGAGAGTAAATATCAGCAATTATATGAAAAAAGTTGACCTTTTGACTCACCATCACAAAGGGTCACAAAATGTTCGAAGGCAGCAGGGCTGCCTTTACTAAAATGGCTATAACTTTTGAATGGAATGAGATATCTTCACCAAACTCACAATGTAAGATCTGAAAAAAGTCACAGAGCTTGGCCATTTGGTGGGGCTATAAGAGGGAACAAAAATGTAAATGGCTACAACTGCACAACTATTTGTCCTATCAACATGAAAACTGATGTGCACGGTCTTGGTCCAAAGTGCCATAAGTGTCTACAAGGACATTTCTGTATCTCGAAAAACATGGCTGCCATTGGCCGATGAATTTTGAGCACCTGTTAGACAAGGTTAACGAAGGCCAATCGGAACAAAACTCAGTGGGCCTGTTTGACTCAGGGCCCCAAAGGTCTGCATTTTTCAAGGGCGTAAACGATTGTACGTCACACGGTTTTTTACACATACGTGCAATATCCATATCATACTATAGGCTTACTCATTCCGGACAACTTTACCTCTAGAACCACTGATGTCAATCAAATCATTTTTAAATGATTGAGAAGATGTACAAAACCTACTTTTGTGAACTAGTCGCAAGTTTGTCTGGAAAAAAAAAAAAAAAAAACACTGCAGTACAATTCTCTGGACTCTCTATCCAATAATTATCAAAAAAAAAAAAAAAGTTGAAATTTACCCTTTGGGAAGCTATAACAGGGTCGTTTAGAAAAGGGGCCTGTCCAATTGTACCCAAAATCCTATAAAGTCTAAAGTAAAATATAAAATTTCACACAACCTGCTGAGCACATGCAACAGGTGATTCTAAACAAGCATACAAAGTTTTAAGGGGATCGGACCACAGCTGGTGCTATCACAGTCATATCCGTTAAAAAAAAGCATAATATTTCTGTGGTAAATGACCTGGATTTGCCAAAAATGCTTTTTTTAAATCATTGATTTAGGTGGTTACAAGCTTGGTAAATAATGTCTATTTTCAAGTGTGCTTAACTGCCTTAAAGCATTTGATCCCTGGTAATCGCTGCTTGCAGATATATTTATTAGTAGTAGTTTTAGTATTATAAATAATAATACTATTATTCAAAGCACAAAAAAGTTACAAAGGTTGAAAAAAAAAACATTCAAAACTCTCTGGCCTCCACTTTTACATTTAAAATGTCCATTTATTCAAATAAAAATCCAATTAATCCAATTTTACTCAAATATTTTCAGTTCCTGTGATTTAATTCATCTGTCCCAAAAACTCTCAAACTTTTGAAATCAACACATGCCATTCTTGCTGATTGTGCACTTTAGTGCACATACAGTAAATGACAGATCATCTGTGCAAATGGAAAGATCAGAGACTGGTCCATATCTCCACAGCGAGTGCGCAAGCATTTGTGAGAGTTTGCGTGTCAGTTGTGCAGTACAGCTTGGTGTGATGTATAGAGTGGGTGGTGTTACCTTCTATTCAGGGAGTTTGTTGGGTAGGAGGTGGATGAGTCATGTGCAAACAATTATAACCAATTTTCAGTCGCTAAGGAACAAGGGGAAAGTGTCCTCTCCGCTTTAGTTTGTATGAGTGTGTTTTGCATCTTTCCATCTTATGCCCCTCTCCACTTCATTTATAAATCATTCAGTAATTATCCACTGCAATCTATCCGGAGCTCAGCGAGGGAGATAAGTTATGCTAATGTTGCTATTTGATTCACATTCTTTATCATTGATATAATCCACAATGACAGCGAAAGATGAAGCGGTCTCACTGAGAAATAAAGTGGGATGGTGGATCTGGCTTGTTCCGGCAGGTTGCCGCTGCAAGAAAATCTTTGAATAAGTGCATCACAATCTGCTGTGTGGGCACTTTTGTTCAGAAATGTCCATCCTGCAAATATGCCTACAGTTATAGCAAAGAGTTTGCTCTAAGTATAGAAAGTCCTGTTTCATTCAGGATTGGGCTTATACAGTAGAGGTGCTGTTGTATATCTAGACGGATGCATGGAAGTTGTTTATAATATCCACCTTTTGCCCATAAGAGTTTTGCCCATTTGTAAATTTTATGGGTCTGGCTTCCGGGCTCTCATCCGCATCCAGTTATTTTTAGCTGTACTAAACAGCTTGTTTTGCTGCTTAATATTGCAAATTGGTGTGTCTTACCATATTATTTTAATGTATTATCTTAATTATGAATACACTGGTTTGTAGTGCAAACAGTTTTACCGTTTATTGCACGTTATTTTTCTTATTATTTCCCTATAGCGGACAATGAACCAGAAGTCTTACCCATAGGCTTGCTTCTGCATTGATGAAAAAGGTGGATATTTGGGCTTCGGTTTAACTGTCTTTTATACTGTCCTAAAATTCATGCAGCCAGAAAAATAATTACTGTTTACATTTTAAAATAATTTAAAGTCTTAACTTCTTTTAGATGTCTATACAAAAAAAGAAAGAAAGAAAAAAAGAAATAAAAACATTTCACTTTAAAAAAAAAACATGGATTTCATTCGCAACCCATTTTACTCTAAGACATGTTTCACAAAAAAGGAAAAAAAAAAGAAGAGAAAATGTGTGACAGGAGTTAAATCGGTTTGCAGTAGAAAAAAAAAATCTGTGTAATTCAGAAATGAACTGGAAAAATGCTTTTTTAAAATTCTAATTCAATTCTTGATATTGATTAAAAAATTTAACTGAGATAAGCAAGAGCAAATTAGAATTTACACTCAAATTTAATGAGGTAGAATTAAATGTCAAGACACATTTTAAATGTTACCTTGACATCCTTGTTTGAAAGTTTTTCTTTTTCTTCTTTTTTTATGCTCTTTCATACTCTACCGTTCAAAGGTTTGGAGTCGGTAAGATTTTTTATTGTCTCATATGCTCAGCAAAGCTGCATTTATCTTAATAAAAACACATTAAAACACTAATATTGCAAAATATTGTTACAATTTAAAAATAAATATTTTCTATTTTAATATATTCCTGAATGTTTTTTTTTTCTGTCATGTAAAGCTGAATTTTCAACAGTCATTACTCCAGTCTTCAGTGTTACATGATCCTTTAGAAATCATTCTAATATGCAGATTTGTTGTTCAAGAAACATTAATACTCATGCAACTCAGTATTTTTGTGGAGAAAAGCATTTATGTATTTTTTTTTTTTACATTTTTTTTGTATCAATGTAAGTCTTTAGTGTTACCTTTGATGAATGTAATGCATCCTGATGAATGAAGTATTAAAATATTAATTTCTTAAAAAAAAAAAAAAGTACTGACCCCAATTTTTGCAAAAGAACACTTCATTTTTTGCCATTCATTAAATTCCAGTTTCTGTCATTCAAATTCCAGTTCAACTTTGAGTCGAGCTGTTTTTCCATTTGCAAAAACCCACCTAATGTCATGACAAAAACGTACCTGTGGCAACATTTTCGCGAGATGCGAAATACATACCAATAATTACAAGTCACTACAGCTTCCAACAGAAATGTCCACTTGAGGCTGAGAAACAGCGAGCACTTGTAATAGTTCAGGTACACAGTTATGATTAAAGCTCCATATATTTTGATTTCCAGCCGGAACAAGTTTTCTCAGTAGCTCAGCCAGCACGGAATAGGACTTAAGGTGTGTTATTACGAGATTCTAACTTGTAAAAAGCGTTCATGTCCTCGTAGAACTTGTGATTACAATTTGTGAACTGGGAGTCTTCTGAGAGCTACGACTTGTACCACATGACCGATGTACCATCTGACCCACGTAGGCTCTGTTTAGGCGTTGATAGTGTTGCCATAGAAAAGCATCATTCTGAGTCCGAGGACGTGAACAACTCAGAGTAGAACGTCACATGTTGTCATCTCGAAATTACGGTAATTACGATATGGCAAGAACGCAGCATTGCACCGTGTCTACACTGGACACGACAGTTGTCCCGCAGCGAGTAGCTCAGCCAGTAGCTCAACCAGCATGGAATTGAACATACAGTCTGTCTACACTCGACGCGACAAAGCGACCGTTGCAAATCATTTGAACTTTGTGTGAGCACGTCATAAATGGAATGCGGTAGCAGTTTACAGTCGGGGATTTGTCGTGTCGTGCCGCATCCAGTGTAGACAGCATCAAGCTCGCGTCCGGTGTAGACACGGTGTTAGGATGCGGAATCCTTGGTTACGAATTCCATGAAAAACATGACTCACGATGAAGGAGCTAAAAGATGAGAGATCAAGAACAAGCCAAAACGGTATCCTAGCGATTGCGTTTTTACGTTACATTCGCTTTTGTTCATACTATCGAGTAGGTTTAGGTGTAGTGCAGATGGTATGTTATTTTAAAACGTCATGGAGCATTAGAGTTATGCTGCGTTCACGTCATATCGTAATTACCGCAATTTCGAGATGACAACATGTGAACTTTTAAGGTGCGTTCACGCCATATCGGAATTCCCGTAATTACGAGATTCCAACTTGTAAAAAGCGTTCACGTCCTCGTACAATTCGATAATTACAACTTGTGAACTGGGAGTCTTCTGAGAGCTACGATTTGTACCACATGACCGCTGTACCAACGTAGGCTCCATTTAGGCATTGATAGTGTTGCCATAGAAAAGCATTATTCCGAGTCTGAGGACGTGAACAGCTCCGAGTAGAACGTCACATGTTGTTATCTTGAAATTACGGTAATTACGATATGGCATGAACGCAGCACTCCTCAGAGCTGTTCACATCTTCAGACTCGGAATTATGCTTTTCTATGGCAACACTATCAATGCCTAAACGGAGCCTACGTTGGTACAGCGGTCATGTGGTACAAATCGTAGCTCTCAGAAGACTCCTAGTTCACAAGGTGTGATTACGAGTACTACAAGTACGTGAACGCGTTTTACAAGTTGGAATCTCGTAATTACCTGGAATTCCAATATGGCGTGAACGCACCTTTATAGAGCCACTCAACAGACATTTCAAGTCCGAACTGCACTGACAAGTACAAAAACGTCACATAAACATACTATATGTACGTTCATCTGTTCCAGGGGAAAAATGAACACTTTTTTAGTGCCACTCAGTGAACATTTCTGTTGGAAACTGCAGTGATATGTACTTATTGGTCTGTATTTCGCAACTCGCAAAACATTCCCACAGGTACGTTTTCGTCATGAGACTAGGTTGGCAAAAACATGTACTGTTAAATTATACACAATAAAGCATACATTAAGAAACACTAAAAAACCCATTTTGATTTCATGTTGACTTAAAAGTTTACATTTGCAGCTAGTAGGCTGAATAAAAATGCTAAGCCGTTAACTCACACTCAGTAGCTTCAAGAGACTGTTCTGAGGTGCTTTTGGTGGGCTGTAATGGCATTAAAGTTGCACACAGGCTGAATACCAACTAAGTCAAGCACCTGACCTCAAACCCGATCTCACAACTGTTTTGTGTGCCTTAGCATACATGCATCTATGCGTGCATGTATTAGTATGTGTTTGCAGAGAAAGCTTGACCTTTAAGCTAGTCAGGAGGGAATGAAGGCAGTGTTGCAAGGTAAATTACCTGTCAAAACTGCAACTTTAACTTGAGGGAGAAAATGAAACAGCTGATCATTTCATCAAAAACATGCAGCTGTTCATGTGTCGTGAAAGTCTGACCTGTTTCTCGTTCTCGTCTTCTAGCTGCAGGCGCTGTTGAATGCAGTTTCTGGCCTGTAGGAAGGCCTTCCTCTGGGCGCGCTCAGTAAGGACTCGCACAAACACACCCGACAGATTCACGCCGACCAGCAACACTGCATTTGCTACCAGCTATGAACAGAGAGAGAGAGAAAAATAACAGGGTTTGTGAGACCAACTCTGTTTATCAGACCATGCTGAAGGATTCTGACATTTAAACAACATTCGGCGACTGAATACGAACTTTCAGTGATTAGGAGTGGCGTGCTGGTAAGTGTGTGTGTGAATGAGAGTGAAAAACGGGGGCAAAGAGCAAAATTGGCTTGAAGGAGAGACGGAAACAGATGCCGAGAACGGGGGCAGTGGGTTCATTTTTTTCAATCCTTCCTGAGATGATAAACTCGAGCGCGGAGACGGACACAAACCCCCCACGCTAGATAGCCTGAGCATCTGTATGGATTAGCTCCTGTGACCGAAAGAATCAGCAATTGCCTGGCTTTTGAGACACGTCACTTCAAACGGGCGCCTATTAAGGGCTTTGTATTGTTCATTCACAGAGCAACAGAAAATTAGATTACCCAGAATCCCTTCAATTGGTCTGTGCATTCTTTTAACAGGCCCTTTGTAAATGAAAGTGAAGGCCACTTGCTGAATAGCACAAAGCAGTGACATTATTACAAATCCTTAGCAAGGTTATGAGGCTTACAAATTAGGTAACAAGGCTAATAAACAATGTGGAATATGGAAGCCTGTTTCTGCCATGGAATGAACAAATAAAATAGGTAATTGTGATTTTTTTTTTATCCCATAATTAAGACATTTTTGTCACAATTCTAAAATCAGTTTTTTCTGATTTAATTCAGATTTTTTTTTTTTCAAAATTGTGAGTATTGAGTTTATATCTCACAGTTCTGCACTTATATTTTGCAATTCTGAGTTTATATCTCCCAATTCAGACGTTTTTCTTTGTAATTCTTAAAAAAAGGTACTGAGAGATATAAAACGTGCAATTTTGACTCTTTCTCTCATAACTGCAATATGTCAGAATTTTGAGATATAAACAATTTTTTCTCACTATTTTTTTCACAATTCTGAGTTTATATATCACAATTCTCCATTTATATCTCACAATTCTGCATTTATATCTCAGAATTCTGCATTTATATCTCACAATTCTACATTTATATCTCACAATTCATAGTTTATATCTTACAATTCTGAGTTTATTTTTCACAATTCTTTGAGTTTATCTCACAATTCTGCATTTATATCTCACAATTCTGCATTCATATCCCACAATTCTGGGTTTATCTCTCGCAATTCTGCATTTATATCTCCCAATTTTGAGTTTATGTCACAATTCTGTATTTATATCTCACAATTCTGCATTTATTTTTTGCAATTCTAAGTTTATTTCTCACAACTCTGAGTTTATATCACAATTTTGAGGTTAGGCCTATATCTCACAATTCCATGTTTCTTCATTTATTCATCAATTCAGAGTTTATATCTTACTATTCGGTATTTATATCTCACAATTCTGAGTTTATCTCTTACAATTCTGTATTTATATCTCACAATTCTGCTCAAAATTGCAAAACTCTGAATTGTGTGAAAAAAGTCAGAATTGTGAGATAAAAAGTTTTATCCACTGGTGGAAACAGTCTTCCTTAGTGGCCAGCTTGGTTAATTGGTATTGGCTATTGATTGCTAATCATTGATTAAGGCTTTAAAGTCGTGTGATTGGCTTATAGACGACTGACCGTCCTTTATTTTAATGCGTGATATGCACCAAGGTTACGCTGTGACAGTCTGAGTGAGAGGTTGTGAAAAAAAAAACCTCATTAACTCAGCATGTGAACGGTGACACTTGTGTCTAGATGTGAAGTGCTCTTGAAGTTTGGAGAGCAATAATGAAATACAGTATATGCCGTGTGCTGTGCAATGCTGCTGTTTTAATGCGAAGTGGCACGCTGATATTTTTAGATCAGGTGTTTTTAATGAGTTTATGTCGATCCTCTTTGCTTAAGGTCTTTGGAGCATTTTGATTGGATTTTAGGCACTCTATCGGGCTTTGCGATGAAATCAAGGCTTAGTAGGTCACCAAATCCAGTCCCTGTTCTCACAGGTTTGGTTTTTGATGACGGAAGCTGCAATTCCTGTGTGAGCGTTTGTCACAAACATCATTTAGCATCCAGCGAGGATGTAGCGAGACATGTGAAACTGTCACGGCGTTCGGTAAATCAGAGGCGTAGAGGTTACGAGCTGAACTGAAATGTGTAATTTTGTCCGTCTGCCAGATTCAACGAAAGGTCAATGCATACAAATACTCTCCATATTAATATCATGAGACTTGCTCTGTTTACAGCCTCACTCCTTTCATTTTAACTTTCTTGTTCTGTTTAGATTTACTCTGTTTAATGTCTGAGAGACCCCTTTGGTGTATGTATTACAATAACAGTAGTGATATTGAAATTAGCCTCTTATTTTCATGTCAATTTCTTTAATTATGTTTCTCTAACCTAATCAAAACTCACTTTTGTTAGTGGAGGTTTATCCCTCTGCGACTAGTATCTATTTCAGTAACGCTGTTTCTGTTTTGAATCAATTTGACCTCAACAAAAACACATAGCAAACATAAACAGCTGGCAGAAGAGTATCTCTACAGTGTCAAAGAGTGAAATTCCAAACCTGTATCAAGAAGATATTTTCAAGAATGGAGATAATGGATTTTTAACAATTTTGTAGTAAAGGTGATATCACACTTTGTCAACAGTTGTGCTGTAGCACTAAATATCAGACCTGCAGTCTTGTTCACACCAAAGCTGTGCTGACATTTAGCACAACAGCACTCTTGCACATGCAATTATGCTTAATTGTATCACTATTATGCTGGGTGGAAGAAAATTAATTTAAGGGGGAAAGGAATATAGTCCCAGTCAAAGGAAGACTTCAGATGAAAACAATTTACAGCTTCAGCACTGAAGCTCTGAATATAATTCTTTGTACACATCTACATAAATCTCCAACTGGCCAAACATGTATAAATAAATTATTCAAACCAAAGATTATTCCACTATTATTAGAGTCATAGATTATTAGAGCCATTCGTTGTTAGGATAGAAAATAAAAAGCATGCAGTCTTCTCACCGCAAAATTCTGACAGCTAAAGCTGAGAAAACACATTTTTAAAAATAGTTTTATAGTATTTCTACGCTAGTTTTGGCACAAAAGTTGTGCAAGCTCTTGAAATATTTAAGTAATTTCAGTTCTGATATTCTTGATTTTTTTTTGGTTTTTAATCAATGTTGAAAGTGATTTAAAATGTAACCCTGGACCACAAAACTAGTCTTAAGTAGCACTGTTATATTTGTAGCAATAGACAAAAATACATTGTATGGGTCAAAATTATTGATTTTTCTTTTATGCCAAAAATCATTAGGATATTAAGTAAAGATCATGTTCCATGAAAATATTTTGTACATTTCCTACTGTAAATATATCAAAACTTAATTTTTGATAAGTAACATGCATTGCAAAGGACAACTTTAAAGGCAGTTTTTGCCATATTTAGATTTTTTGCATCCTCAGATTAGTTGTATCAGCCAAATATTGTCCTATCCTAACAATACAACCATACATCAATGGAAAGCTTATTTATTCAGCTTTCAGGTGAAGTATAAATCTGTATTTTGAAAAATTTACGCTTATGACTGGTTTTGTGGCCAGGGTCACAAAAGTGCATTTAGAATTCAGATAATTCCTTAATTTTTATGAATATTTTTGAATTAACACTGCCAAACAGTTTCACTAACTGACCTTCTGATTTTTGGTTTATTATTTCATAAAAGAAGTTCTGAGAGGTTTCTGACTGACTGCTTTCTCTAGGAGCTGTCCATCCTCAGTGGTGCTGAAGTCAAACTGGCCTCTGCGCGCTCTTCACGCCACCTGTGTGCACGTGCGGTGCGTGCGCCCACAGCACCTCATGCTCCACCAAGCGCACTAATCGCTAGCGCATCACCCTATATGACACGCCAAATACAATAAATTAGATTTTTTTAGGGATGAAATGTCCAATGACACAACTTACCGGTGTCCACACGCGAGGTTTACGCGCAGTCACCGATGTCGCCGTAACGATGAAATGCGACGCAGCCACCAGGATGCCGAACAAAACCGCCAGAAGCGTCCTGACCGGTAGCAGAGAGTAGGCAACGAATGTAACGAGCATGAGCTGCCAGACACCTTGCTCAGGTGTTGTGCTCGGTGCGTCAGGCCCCTGCGCGCCCTGCGTCCCGTGACCCAGAACAAGAGGAAACGGGCAGCAGAGCAGCGCGAACGTGAAGCTAAAGAGCAGCGCCAGCCGCGCGATCTGCTGCAGCTGCGTGACCTGCAGATATTTGACGTTGGTGACGATGAAGAGTGAGGTGAAGATGACGCAGTGGACCGGGTGCGAGCCCTTGGACACGGTGAAGCGCGAGCCGGCGGAGAGCAGCTCCACGAGCGCCAGCGCGGACGCGGCGAGGATGAGGATAGCCAGCGCTTTGAGCGTGGCGGTCTGCTCGAGCTTCAGGTTGTACTTCTGGAAGAGAGTCTCGAGCTCCTTGCAGTCAAACTCGCGCTCGCACGCGCCGGCCAGGCAGCGACTTTTCCTCCGCCGCGTGCGGACTCTGGGAAACGGAACTTCTTCCATAGCGGGGCCATTCATACAACCAGAGCTCGTCTTCACAGGCACCGCATGTCCAGCACTTGTTGTCGCGGTCCTGGCGGCAAGTGTCGCGCCTCGAGACGCGAGACTGTATCTAATCCGCAGCACGCGCCGCCACCATCCACAGGTTGGTGACTGTTGTAACGAGCGCAGACAGCACCCGCCTCCTCTTTTCTCTCCCTCGCTTTCTCTCCTCCCTCCTCGAGGCGGTCTCCAGGGAACAGACCACCCGTAGCGTTTGTTCGGCCCCAGAAAGAGGTTAACATCGACCACGCAGAGTCGGGACTCCCCTCTCCGCATCCCACAGCTGCATCTCAGCGCCGCGGATCACGCATGCGCAATGTCAGTCCGAGATTGAGAAACCAGGCACGTCTCCCAGTCCTCAAAAAAGATAAGACAAGACAGCAGCGCAGCTCTGACGGAGCTCGTCTTAAATGGAAAAGCGGCGAGCAGTAGGGCAGCCTCCATGTTTGTGAAGCGAGCGAACGATGTTTTCCTTTCGACTCGCTAAAACCGAAATCACCCAGGAGAGTCTCCCCGCCGTGCGCCTATAAATAGCACACTGATCAGTGGCCTTTTAATTAAGCACTTTAATTCCAGCTCGAGCCTTTGTTTGGAGTGCCGTTACCGATCCGGTGGCGGAGCAGGTGTTGCGGATTACAGATCGCATTCATCTTTTATTCTCGCGCATCTGCGGCTAAATTGATTACCGCCGGGTGCCTAAGTGGATTTTTGCGTTGGGACAATGGGGTTGAGGAGGTGTGCCCGCTACTCCATTCATGATGAGCTTCTTGTGTTCACTTGGCTGCTGTTGAATGGCCCCGTCAAGAGAGCGCGCCAGTCCCGCTCGGACCCTAAGCCCAAAATAGAAGCAGATATGGGCGCTGTGTGAGCCCCTGACAACTTTCAATACACATAAACAGTGTCGGAGATAAAATTACAAGTAACGCGAGTTACGTAATCGGATTACTTTTTTTCAAGTAACTAGTAAAGTAACGTATTACTTTGGAATTCATATGAAAATATCTGGGTTACTTTTTCAAATAAGTAACGCCAGTTACTTTAAAAAAAAAAAAAAAAAACATTTTTTACCATTTATTGAAGTCTCCTGTCTGGAAATCAGAAGTAATTATTGTGCATTAATTTCTCACTCACAAAAAAAAAAAAAAAAAAAAAAAAAAAAAAAACAGATTCAGCATTCCTCAAAATTAATAAAAACAGTGAAATGGAAAGGCAAACCTGCAATAATTAAATATGTTAAATAATACAAATGTGACCCTGGTCCACAAAACCAGACATAAGGGTCAACTTTGAGAGTTTATTTATTTTTCAAGTTGAGATTTATACATCATCTAAAAGCTTTCCATTGATGTATGGTTTGTTAGGATAGGACAATATTTGGTCGAGATACAACTATTTGAAAATCTGGAATGTGAGGGTGGTCGAAGTCAAAATATTAAGAAAAATTGCCTTTAAAGTTGTCCAAATGAAGTTCTTAGCAATGCATATTACTCATCAAAAATTAAGTTTTGATATAGTTACGGTAGGAAAACCGGTAGTAAATTCCAAAATATCTTCATGGAACATGATCTTCGCTTAACATCCTAATGATTTTTGGTATAAAAGAAAAATCTTTTAACCCATTCAGTGTATTGTTGGCTAAAATATACCCGTGCTACTTAAGACTGGTTTTGTGGTCCAGGGTCACAAATATCTGTTATGTATTTAATCCTGCTTTATTAACCAATGTCTTTGCTGCTCACTGGTCCTTCAATGATCCAATTCAACCATACTAATAAGCAAAAAATTATTTTATATAAACTAACATTTGTGCTTCTTTTTTGTTTTTATTGCTGAAGAGTGTTCTTCTCCTGAGAGAATTTACTTTTCTTTCATGAAGGTGCATTCATTTTACTTTTGGTGTGAAAGGGCTTTTACGTTTGCCAAAATTAGAAATTTTCATATTAAAAACAAACAAGCAAGCCCTGCCCAGATTTAAAAAGTAACGTAACGCATTACTTTCCATAAAAACGTAATTAGTTACTTTTAGGGAATAAAATTGTAATGCATTACTTTTGAAAGTAACTTTTTCCAACACTGCACATAAACATAAGCGTTATTGCTGTTTAGTTAGTTCCAGTTATCTCATTGCTAGGACTGGTCACATGCACCAAAAACAATCATTTCAACAATAACTACTCCAAGTTGAATCAAGAAATTAGTTCCAGTTCTTGCTTTATGTATGTATATATACCCTCTCGGGTATTTTTTATTTTTTTTTTACTTTTGCCTTTCGCTCAATAATATCTGATAATATTTCAAAATGTTTTTTTTTTTTCATTCATTCCGACCAGTTAAATCACAAAATCAATGCAAAACTCAGTGTTTCTGCTGTCTGTTCATGGCCCATGTCCCGACGCATCAGAATCCCCTGAAGCAGACAAATAACCCAGAATCATCTTGTTTTAGTAGCTCAGGATCAGCAGGCATCAAAAAGACATTGTTCAGTCAAACCAGGTTTTCCATTTCGCACTCCATAAGAGAAACCCTACAACGAGCTGACTCTACAAATTTGTTCCAGTTCCTGCTGTTTTGTTTTTTAAATATATTATCATAAAAGTCTTGGCTCAAGATGAAGTCAATTTTGGAAAAATGTCCATAGAGTTTTATAAACACTTATTTTTAAATTCTACAATGAATTTTCAGTTGCCTCTTCACTCATATTGACCCTCTCAGTCATAATTTTCTGTCAAAACCTTTGCTCGATAATATCTAATAATATTTCACTTTTCTTCTCTTTCATTCTTATAAAAGGTCAGTTAAATCTGCTATCTGTTCGTGGCCCATAAACATGTCCCAAAGCATCAGAGTCCCCTGAAGCAGACAAATAACCCAGAATCTTGTTTTAGTAGCTCAGGACCAGTAGGCATCAAAAAGACATCATTCAATCAAACTGTGACACCAAAGAGGAGGTTAGACGCTTTAAAACACTGAATTGTGTGTGGGTTGTGTGGCAAGGGAGCATGCTTGTATTATTTATGAGCACTTGATTAAACACGACTGATGCTTGTGCTGTAGTGAGCATGATCTGTAACTTTATATCCATCTGGCTGCTCCCCAGATTTATTGTGAAGAAGCTGTTTATGCTCGGTAAATACATTTCAGATAAGCCGAGCTGGCACTCGACAGAACGGTAACTGTCATAACTATCACAATACATAAGCGTTAGCACCTCTGAGGGATCCATGAATCTCATAAATGCGATAATTAAAGGCTGACATCAAATCAAGCTTTTGAGAGACTCGAAGTACTCTTACAATTTATGATATTAGGCCTCCTTCACTGGCATTGACTTGCAGACTGACAGGGCGGTTAGAAGTTATTTTAGTCACTTCTTCAAAAACGCTTTCAGTTTGTGTGTATTTTTTGAGCATCTTGCTTGTATGGCCTGCTTTTGATCGCACAGCATGCGGCAGATGCCCTTGATGGCTGGCAGAGTCGTCCCAGCGCTTATCCTCATGAAAACTCTGTCAACATTATGAATTAAATCTAAACCCCTACTGTGCCTTTTCAGCTTATCAGGTATCGCTGATTTGTTCATCTAATCTATTTTAGGCTGTTTTCATTTACTGTTACAAAAACATATTCACTGTTTCTCACTTTATTTTCACCTGACTACTTTTAAACTTGTTAATTTAACGAAATCTATATATTGATCTGTACTTGTGATTGATTTATGTTGTTCACTTGTGTATTTGCTGTTTGCTAGAGGCATTTGAGTGATTGATTTTTTTGAAAGTTTTATTGATCCTCTGTCCACGTCTCACACGGATTCATCTGATGAAAAACATTTCTAAATCTGAATAGTGCAATTAAGGTGATCTAACAGCAGGAACCTGCGTTTTAATTTTCAAAGTACTCTTTAATGTACAATGGAATTAACAAAACATGCATTCAGGAAATAGCTATTAATTTGGGGCAACAGGTCAGGCACATTTGGCTCTTTCTGTTTTTTTTTTTTCCATTGATTTACTCATCTATCCAGGTCTGTTGACATGGGGGGGGGGGTATTCGAGAACATTGTCTCCAGGGGGGTCCAAAAACATGGTTTTACATAAGGCTGGATCTTATAATTGTAATTATTCTAAGGCCTGTGAATTCAAGCAGTGCGTCAGACTGTTTCTAAAACAGGCTTAATTAACTGACCACAGTGTTTATGAACATTAATGATCATAAACAAAATTAAAAGTTTGTTTTAATTAAAGGTAATGAATGTTTTTATTGATTTTGGTGCAGTGTTAATTTCGTCAACAAAGACGATGGTGAAAAATATTCGTTGATGAACATTTTTTCTGTGACTAAGATATGGAAGCCCTTTTCCCCCACTGAATAAAAAACAAAAGGTTATTGCGACTTATCTCACAATTCCTTTATTTTTTTTTTTGGCCATTTTTGCCTTTTTTTTTTTTTTTTTAAGTTGATAGGACAGTGGAGATTAACAGGAAAGTGTTGGGAGGAGAGCACGGAAGCAATATCGGCAAAGGACCTTGGGTCGGGATTTGAACCCAGGTCAACCAGAGATGCAGTTACGCCATATGTCAGTGCACTAACCACACGGCTATAGGCACTGACTTTATCTCACAATTCTGACTTTTTTTCTCAGAATTGTGAGATATAAACATGCAATTGTGAGTTATAAAGTCAGAATTCCGAGATATAAAGTCACAATTCTGAGAAATAAAGTCGCAATTGTATAATATAAACTCGCAATTGCCAGTTATGAAGTCAGAATTCCGAGATATAAAGTCGCAATTCTGAGTAATAAAGTCACAATTGCTTGGTAAACTCACAATTCTGAGAAATAAAGTCACAATTGCATGATATAAACTCGCAGTTGGGAGTTATAAAGTCAGAATTCCGAGATATAAAATTGCAATTCTGAGAAATAAAGTCGGAACTGCATGATATAAACTCGCAATTGGGAGTTATAAAGTCAGAATTCCAAGATATAAAATTGCAATTCTGAGAAATAAAGTCAGAATTGCGTGGTAAACTCGCAATTCAGAGAAATAAAGTCACAATTGCATGATATAAACTCGCAACTGGGAGTTATAAAGTCAGAATTCCAGGATATAAAATTGAAGTTCAGAGAAATAAAGTCAGAATTGTGTGGTAAACTCGCAATTTTGAGAAATAAAGTCACAACTGCATGATATAAACTCGCAACTGGGAGTTATAAAGTCAGAATTCCGGGATATAAAATTGCAATTCTGAGAAATAAAGTCACAATTGCATGATATAAACTCGCAACTGGGAGTTATAAAGTCAGAATTCCGAGATATAAAATTGCAATTCTGAGAAATAAAGTCAGAACTGCATGATATAAACTCGCAATTGGGAGTTATAAAGTCAGAATTCCAAGATATAAAATTGCAATTCTGAGAAATAAAGTCAGAATTGCGTGGTAAACTCGCAATTCAGAGAAATAAAGTCACAATTGCATGATATAAACTCGCAACTGGGAGTTATAAAGTCAGAATTCCAGGATATAAAATTGAAGTTCAGAGAAATAAAGTCAGAATTGTGTGGTAAACTCGCAATTTTGAGAAATAAAGTCACAACTGCATGATATAAACTCGCAACTGGGAGTTATAAAGTCAGAATTCCGGGATATAAAATTGCAATTCTGAGAAATAAAGTCACAATTGCATGATATAAACTCGCAACTGGGAGTTATAAAGTCAGAATTCCGGGATATAAAATTGCAGTTCTGAGAAATAAGGTCAGAATTGTGTGGTAAACTCGCAATTCTGAGAAATAAAGTCACAATTGTCTGATATAAACTCACAATTCTGTGAACATATCAGTCTTTTTTTTCTCCTCAGAACTGGACTTTATAACTCGCAACTGTGAGTTTTTATCTCATAATTCTGAGAAAAAAAGTCAGAATTGCGAGATACAAAGTCGGAATTGCAAGAAAAAAAAATTCTTGCAATTCTAACAATTCTGCAGTGCAACATAACAACAGAAGAAGAAGAAGAAAAAAATTTTTTTGAGGTAGGGCAATTCTTAGCCTAATAGACTTTTTACTCATTTCCTCTGCTTTGGAAATCATCTTTTTCTAGTGGAATTCACTAGTTTCCCAAAGTCATCTTGAATGTTGAATTGTCAATACAACTGAAAAATTCGAGAGAACATCACATAAGCTGACTTCATAAATGGATGTTAATTTTCCTAAAATATTTTTTGTTTGATCTCTCCATTATAGTGGTTAGTGATCCCTTTGGTTAGGTACTTGGAACTTCATTAAAATTTTATATTTCTCTTTCTATTGATGCAACAATGCAATATGAAATCACAATTATTTAGTTTCAAAGAAAGAGAAATGCCAAATAGATTGCTTTAAAAAGGTCATCTAACTTTTAATTAATCACTAGCTAGTGTACTTTTCATGTTAATTAATGATCTTTTATGATTTTATTGCTTTTCATAAACGCCTTGTGAAGCTTTTAATGATATAATCCTTCAATACTTGTGCCAGTATCTCACAATCAACCACACTCAGTCACACACAGATTGCAATTCAATTTAATTTATTTTTATTAATTGTAACAATAACCATTTTATTTGCTCTTTTTGTTGTGCTACTATTGACACAAGACAGCAAATAAAATTGGCAAATAAAAAAAACAACAACAGTAACAAAAAAAAAAAAAAAAGTATAATTTATTCATGCTGCAATGCATTCTGGGATTCAGTAATTCTAAGTAGCATAGTTACTCTCAATGTCCCTTAGACCACAGATTCAATTAAGTTAACAGAACTTAAATGGCTTAAGTAAATTTAACTCAAAATAAGTAAGAAATACTTTTAGTATTTTAGTATATAAGACTAAAATAACACTTAATACAGTTAAGTTAAGATTACTTAATTGAATTAGGGCAAAGAGTTTGCACAATTTAAATGAGTAAACTTAACAAATTACTTTTTACAGTGCAATTCTATTTTATTTTTCATTCAGTGGCGAAAACGGGCTTCCATACTAAGACGAGATGTTGACGAGATAAACTAATATCTGATGATAAAAACTATAACGAAATTTATACCGCGTCCTTGTTAACAAGACAAGACGGGACTAGAATTGAGGACTACCGGACATTCAAAATACATCCTAGAGGCTAACTGTCGTCTTTCAAAATGTCAATAGATTGCAATCAGATAAGGGGCGTTTGCATAATCTAGTCTCACACACCAGAAGTGCTCTCTCGCACAGGCTCCACTTTTTCAGTTCTCAAACAGCGCGATTTAGTTCTCAGTGCACAAATACACACACAGTAGTCCAAATTGTGTTGAGTATCTCACATAAATACAGTCGGTTATGGCTTAAGTGAACGTAAACAGGTGGGTAAAAACTGAATGTGTGTCAGTATTACATGCATGCCTTCTGTCTTAAAGGGACAGCATTGCTAATTAAATACCTATCTGTGTCATTAATGTTAACCAACAAAATATGTTAAATAAATGTATACATTAAGTAAGCCTACTGTATCTGAAAAATGAGTTCAATTTGTACATCTGTCTTATTTGTCTTATTGTGATTCTTTTTCAAAAATTATGTATTGCTCCTTTTTCACTTCTGTTAAAAGGGATCGCTCACCCAAAAATGAATATTTTCATAATTTATTCAAGTTTTCCAAAATTCAATCCTTGATTCAAATTTATTATAAGCTTAATTGATTTGGTCTAAAGAGAGAAGAATTAATGATTATTTCTGTTTAAAGATTACATATAAAATAGCTACCAAAATAAATGTTGGTAACTGCAGTTTGACTAAAAGTTGACAAAAATGCAATGACTTTTTGTCGACTAAAACGAGACTGAAAGACTCAAATGACTAAAATGTGACTAAGACTATTAAGCATTTTCGTCTCAAGATAAAGACTAAGACGAAATCAAAAAAGCCTGTCAAAATGAACACTGTTTTGGTGAAGATGGGGAAATGTGTATCATTATGCATTTAAATAAAACTATTAACTGTTAACAAAAAACATTACACTAACATTGTTTTTAAGAGGAAAATAATGTTCATATTATATGTTTAAAATAACCTTATTTGAAACAAAATTGAAGCTTTAACGTTTTTCAATTGTTACAATAGTTTACACAATATGCACTACAGTTCATTTTTTTTTTTTTAAAGAAACTACTACTCTTATTCAGAGAAGATTAAACTGATCAAACATGACAGTAAAGGCATTTCTAATGTTACAAAACATTTTTATTTCAAATAAATGTTGTTCTTTTGACAAATAAATGTTGTTCTATTTTCTATTTCATCATCGAAAAAATAAATAAAATAAAATAAAATAAAATCCTGAAAAAAATATTTAAGCACTCATAACATTGTTATTAATAAGAAATGTTTTCTTGAGCACCAAATCAGCATATTAAAATGATTTCTGAAAGACTAAATACTGTGGTTCAAAATTTTGGGAGTAGTAAGATCAGCTGCGTTTATTTGATCAAAAATTGCGATGTATTATTATTGCGATGTAAAATAACGTTTTTCTATTTTCTTATACATGAAAATCTAATTTATTCCAGTAATCAAACTGAATTTTCAGCATCATTACTCCAATCAGTGTCAAATGATCCTTCTGAAATCATTCGAATATGCTGATTTATTATCAATGTTGAAAACTTGTGCTGCTTAATACATTTTTGGAACCTGTGATCCTTTTTTTCAGGATTCTTTGATGAATAAAAAGTTAAAATGAACAGCATTTATTTAATATAGAAATCTATTCTAAAAATATACACTACATTTCAAAAGTTTGGGGTCAGTAAATTTGTATTCTTTCTTTTATTTATTTATTTTTTTTTTTGAAAGAAATTAATTTTTTTGAAAAAAATTAACATTTTATATTTTAATAACATTTTGCAATAGTTACTGTTGCAATAGTTTTCCCAAATCCCTTTCTTTCTGGCTACTTTGTATAGGTTTCTATGTAAGTACTGGTACTTCTGATTGGGCTGAGGTTGGAATTTAGCAAGTTTGAAGTAAAAGTATTTGATGGACATATACTATGTGTCAGGAGCATTCACTCAGTATCATTATCTCATTTTTGACCGAGATGGCTTTTAGCTGGTTTTGCATCTGAACTCTTCATATATACACACAGACCAAAATTATAAACGCAACACTTTTGTTTTTGCCCCCATTTTTCATGAGTTGAACTCAAAGATCTAAGACTTTTTCTATTTACACAAAAGGCCTATTTCTCTCAAATATTGTTCACAAATCTGTCTAAATCTGTGTTAGTGAGCACTTCTCCTTTGCCGAGATATTCCATCCACCTCACAAGATGCTGATTAGACAGCGTGATTATTGCACAGGTGTGTCTTAGGCTGGCCACAATAAAAGGCTACTCTAAAATGTGCAGTTTTACTGTATTGGGGGGGTCCGAAAACCAGTCAGTATCTGGTGTGACCACCATTTGCCTCTCGCAGTGCAACACATCTCCTTTGCATAGAGTTGATCAGGTTGTTGATTGTGAGCTGTGGAATGTTGGTCCACTCCTCCTCAATGGCTGTGCGAAGTTGCTGGATATTGGCAGGAACTGGAACACGCTGTCGTATACGCCGATCCAGAGCATCCCAAACATGCTCAATGGGTGACATGTCCGGTGAGTATGCTGGCCATGCAAGAACTGAGATGTTTTCAGCTTCCAGGAATTGTGTACAGATCCTTGCAACATGGGGCCGTGCATTATCATGCTGCAACATGAGGTGATGGTCGTGGATGAATGGCACAACGATGGGCCTCAGGATCTCGTCACGGCATCATGGATTGGTATCATCAGTATCATCATGCATTCAAAATGCCATCAATAAAATGCACCTGTGTTCATTGTCCCTAACATACGCCTGCCCTTACCATAACCCCACCGCCACCATGGGCCACTCGATCCACAACGTTGACATCAGCAAACCGCTCACCCACACAACGCCATACACACTGTCTGCCATCTGCCCTGTACAGTGAAAACCGGGATTCATCCGTGAAGAGAACACCTCCCCAACCTGCCAGACGCCATCGAATGTGAGCATTTGCCCACTCAAGCCGGTTACAACGACAGGTCGAGACCCCAGTGAGGACGACGAGCATGCAAATGAGCTTCCCTGAGACGGTTTCTGACAGTTTGTGCAGAAATTCTTTGGTTATGCAAACCGATTGTTGCAGCAGCTGTCCAGGTGGCTGGTCTCAGACGATCTTGGAGGTGAAGATGCTGGATGTGGAGGTCCTGGGCTGGTGTGGTTACGTGGTCTGCCGTTGTGAGGGCCGGTTGGATGTACTGCCAAATTCTCTGAAATGCTTTTGGAAACGGCTTATGGTAGAGAAATGAACATTCAATTCACGGGCAACGCCTCTGGTGGACATTCCTGCAGTCAGCATGCCAATTGCACGCTCCCTCAAAACTTGCATCTGTGGCATTGTGCTGTGTGATAAAATTTCACATTTTAGAGTGGCCTTTTATTGTGGCCAGCCTAAGGCACACCTGTGCAATAATCATGCTGTCTAATCAGCATCTTGATATGCCACACCTGTGAGGCGGATGGATTATCTTGGCAAAGGAGAAGTGCTCACTAACACAGATTTAGACAGATTTGTGAACAATATTTGAGAGAAATAGCCCTTTTGTGTACATAGAAAAGGTCTTAGATCTTTGAGTCCAGCTCATGAAAAATGGGGGCAAAAACAAAAGTGTTGCATTTATAATTTTGGTCAGTGTATATATATATATTAACAATTACCTCCAAGGAATTAAGGAACAATAAGGAATTACCTCCAAGAGACAGTCCACAAATAGAACATATGATAGATGACATTTTATATTAGTCGACAATTACCCGTGTTGCAGAACAGATGTTTCGGGGCCATGGTTTCCATAGCCATATGAATTTTTCTCCATCACATTTGTCATATTTATTGTCCCTGACTAGACAAATGATGGCGCGCGTTTGCGAGACCTTTGTCGGCGACGTTACAACACTTCGCCCTCTTGTACGAGAGAGTAAGACTCAGCTAATGCTTGTGTCACCGTGCCAGTCTTAGACGCAGCAGGAGCTAAAAATGGACAGATAAGCAAGGGGGTGGGGAAAGACACACAAAAAAAGAGAAGCGAGAGAGAGGTCCCCTGCTTCTACACCATCCTGTTTTCACAGATTAGCTTTTTATTGATCTACCTCTCACCTGCTCCCTCTCTCAATTTCTCCCATACACGCAGACACGCTCTCTTTGAGCGCAGCTACCTACCGGTGGCAGCGGCCCTGCATTTTTAACACCTACACGCGCTCACACACACATATGCTAACACATTTTTCCTTTTCATCTGTGTGTATTCCTCTCTGCCAGGGCCTTTGTGAGTAGAGAGACTCTAAGAATAGCAGTCAGTCAGATGAACACCTCAGAACGTCTGCTTCCAAAGGAGTTCCGCCGCGTGTGTTTGTGTGTGTGTGCACGCACGCGGGTCTCGGGAGTAAGAGAGACAGCAGAGAAATGAGAACAGACAGCTTTACACGCACCAGTCTCCTTGCATTATATTTGGATAGTAACAACACACATACATATGCACCCATACGCTCAAACAAAACAGATATGCACACGCAATGACAGCTTGCAGTTTGGAACCTCCGTTCCACCTCCTGGTTGGTGGGCAGGGGTTGCGTTTCCATAGTAACAGAAAAAGGGAGCTCCCCAGGCCCCTCCTATGTGCACAAGTGCTGTAAGTTCACCATGGACGCAAACGTGCGAATATTTTCTCGCACTGCTGAGTCGTTGTTTTGTTAATAACCCCCAAAAAGACAAATAATATGCTTCGAATTACAAAACTGCAATTACGATATGACATTTATGTGGGTATTGCGAAGTTGTGTATACACAAACGCTAAAGCCAACCAGTCGCAATTTTCCAAAATGTCAAAAAGAACTTTTCAAGCACCTTAATAAAAGGGTCAGATGACCCAGAAGCTTCCTGCTGGTTTCCTGTGACCAGACACGGGTCACTTCCTGTTCTGAAGCTGGGTGAAAACGTCTGATTCGAGGATGAGTCACACAGTGCTTGCCCTTTATAGAACATACGCACACCAACTCATAAACTCACAGCTTATGAGTTACCTAGCGAAGATGTGCCATTTTGTGTGCTGATAACCCTGTCTAAGCTGCTTTGCTGGTCTTGACTGGTTTAAGCTGGTCTATACAGCTAGTCCAGATGTGATCACAAACAGCAAATAAGAGCTGAGGAAGCTAATTCATGTGGATTTTTATTTGCTAGGGTCTGGTAGCATTTTGAATGGTTGCTAAGGTTTTTGCTAAGGTTGTGGTAGCTGTTAGGGCCTTGCTAGGGGTTTGGTAGTGCTTTGAATTGTTGCTTGGGCGTTTCTAAGGTTGTGGCAGTTCTTAGGGCATTGCTAGGGGTTTGGTACTGTTTTGGATGGTTGCTAGGGTGTTTCTAAGGTTGTGGTAGTTAGGGCATTGTTAGGGGTTTGGTAGTGTTTTGGACATTGCTAGGGCATATCTAAGGTAGTTGTAGTTGTTAAAGCATTCCTAGGGGTTTGGTACTGTTTTGGACGGTTGCTAGGGTGTTTCTAAGGTAGTGGTAGTTGTTAGGGCATTACTAGGGGTTTGGTACTGTTTTGGATGGTTGCTAGGGCTTTTCTAAGGTAGTGGTAGTTGTTAGGGCATTGCTAGTGATCTGGTAGTGTTTTGGATGGTTGCTAGGATGTTTCTAAGATAGTGGTAGTTGTTAGGCATTACTAGGGGTTTGGTTCTGTTTTGGACTATTGCTAGGGCATTTCTAAAGTAGTGGTAGTTCTTAGACCATTGCTAGGGGGTTGGTAGTGTTTTGGACGGTTGCTAGGGTGTTTCTAAGGTAGTGGTAGTTGTTAGGGCATTGCTAGTGATTTGGTAGTGTTTTGGATGGTTGCTAGGACGTTTCTAAGATAGTGGTAGTTGTTAGGGCATTACTAGGGGTTTGGTTCTGTTTTGGACTATTGCTAGGGCATTTCTAAAGTAGTGGTAGTTCTTAGAGCATTGCTGGGGGTTGGTAGTGTTTTGGACGGTTGCTAGGGTGTTTCTAAGGTTGTGGTAGTTTAGTAGTGTTTTGAATGGTTGCTAGAGTGTTTCTAAGGTTGTGGTAGTTGTTAGCGCATTGCTAGGGGTTTGCTAGTGTTTTGGATTGTTACTATGGCGTTTCTAAGGTTGTGATAGCTGTTAGGGCATTGCTAGGGGTTTGGAAGTGTTTTGGATGGTGCTAGGGCATTTGCTGAGATTGTGGTGGTTGTTAGGGCATTGCTAGGGGTTTGGTAGTGTTTTGGACAGTTGCTAGGGTGTTTGCTAAAGTTGTGGTATTTGTTAGGGAATTGCTAGTTGTTTGGTAGCGTTTTGAATGGTTGCTAGGGCATTTTTAAGGTTTCTAGGGTGCTTATGGCATTTATAAGGTGTTAATAGTTGTTGAGGCATTGCTAGGTGTACGGCAATATATTTTGGGTGGCTGTTAGGGCATTTATAGGGTGTTGGTGATTGTTAAGGCATTGCTAGGGGTTGGTAGTATGTTTTGGGTGATTGCTATGATATTTACAGGGTGCTGATGGTTGTTAAGGCATTGCTAGGGGTTTGGTAGTACAGTATGTTTTGGGTGGTTGTTAGGGCATTTATACGGTGCTGGCGGTTAAGACATTGCTAGGGGTTTGCTGTTTTTTCGGGGTGTTTTTTTTTTTACAGGGTGCTCATGGTTGTTAAGGCATTGCTAGAGGTACTGTAGTATATTTTGGGTTTGTTAGGGCATTTATAGGCTTCTATTGGTTGTTAAGGCATTGCTAAGGGTACAACAATATATTTGGGTGGTTGTTAGGGCATTTTTGCAGTGTTGGTTATTGTTAGAACATCACTATGGGTTTGCAAGTGTATTGAGGTATTGCTAAGCATTTGCTAATGTCTCAAGGTCATTGATAGCTGGTTTCTGGGTGGTTTCTAGGGCATTGCTAGGGGTTTGGTAGTGTGTTTCGGCTGGTTGCTAGGATGCTTCCAGGGTGTTTGTTGTTTTTAGGGCATTGTTAGGATTTTGCTAGTGTGTTTAAGTGAATGCTAGATTATTTATAAGCAGTTGCTATGAAATTACTAAGTTGTTGGTGGTTATTAGGGCATTTTTAGGGGTTAGCTAATGTGGTCTGAGTTTCTAGGGTTTCTGGGTCATTTTTAGGTCATTGCCAGGGTGTTGTTGGCAAAGACTATAGAATACCCAAGACTTGTCACTTGTATAGTATTCAATGTGGAAAGATGCAACGGTCTTTATGGCCGTGAAGCCCCACTTTCTTAATGAAGCAGCCAATCGTTGATTAGTAAAGTCAGTGCGTCACTGCAGCTGCTGTTAGAAGTCCCAGTTGCTATAGAAACAGTCAGCGTTCTGAGACGTGCGCTCAGTACTGCGCATGAGCACTGGCTGATCTAGCCTGGAAAATAAGCTTTTTTTAATGCTACTGGAGCATAAGGAACAATATTTATGAGGCAGTCCTTCTCAGACTTCACTGGTGATTTCAAATATGAAATTTCATCGTAAGCTTGGTGAACTCTTCGTGAGAATTTGATGTTTCCCCATTCAAAGAGATTGGAGATGCACTTGCCTGCCCGAGATGCATTTCAAGATGGCTGCAGAGTGAAAAGACTTGCCTTAAAGAGACTTTGGTTGTTGGGCGTTGCTAGGTGTATGCCAGTTTATTAATTTTGGGAGATTGCTAGGGGTGGTTTTGGGTGGTTGCCTGGGTGTTTTTAGGGTGTTGATGGTTATTAGGGCATCCCAACACAGCCAAGCTGGGTAGCTAACTGGTCTCTCAGCCTGACTAGCCAAAAAAACAAACAAACAAATATGCTCTAAAACCAGCTGACAGGCAAACCTGATCAGGTTGGGAGACGGACCAAGACCAGCAAACCATAAGATGATGTTGTTCAAGTAAAATCCATGGATGAATTAGCTTCCTCAGCTCTTATTTGCTGTGTGTAAGCACTTAGTAGCTGGTGGGTTTGTTCTCCAGGGACATATTTCACTGTGAGTGTTGATTTGTGTTATAACGTGTTTGCAGCCCCACAAGAGACATCAGCTAATCCTAGCTGCGAACATCAGAAACACAACCCATAATCTCGCACTTTAGCCACCTACAAGCCACGGCTAAGGCAAACACTCCACCCACACAACAAGGACATTTATCACTCCACAACTTTTCCGAAGGGACGGCGAATAGATTTAATCTTTGTATATTCACCATTTGCTAATTCCCTGGTTCTACACTGAGTCACTGTACACTCACTATAATGATTTTTCTTTATTAGCATCCAGCTTGTACTCCACCTCCACTTTAAGTGAATCTCAAAAGGGTACTTTGAGACAAATTGCCAGACATCAAACAGCAATTAAAAGTTTTTATTGAGTTCATCATTTTGTGTTGATGGGAATTGTAGGAAGTTTTTTATTGCTGCGTTCCGTTCAATTCAGATGTGGGATATTTCTACTTGAGATAGCCAATTTACAAGTATATAAAGAAACAAAATGGCTATGCTTGCATTTGTTTTTCAGGTGTACAGTTATCAGCAAAAAGGATCATAGAGTTTTACACAACTGTCTCTGTAAACACTGGCTAAAAAGGTTTTTATTATCCTGAAAAGTAGAAACTTTGACTCATTGATGCATTTTATTTGTTTAAAGGTTAATGATTATCAGTAACTATGTACATCTCCTTTTGTGCCACTATCTTCATGTGATACAGTACGGAGAAACTGGACGAGAAACTGGCACAACTTGGACCTGAGGTGATATGCAATCTATCGCACTTTTCCAAGTACTTCCGCTTTATTTCAAGTAACAAAAATTGTTTTTTAGAGTCTTAGTTTTAAGTAACAATAACAACATTAACAACTCCAACCTTGCCAGCTGAGGTTCTTGAGTAAAAAACAGGCTTTATTTTACTCCTAAATTGAAAAGCCCCATTATAAAACCCCATAGGAAAATCTCAAAGGAACCAGCAGCGAATTAGTTTTTTAGGTTCTGATGCCATACCTGCACCACTCTATTTGGTAATAATACAGCATAATGAGAATCCTCTCTGGAACATAAAGGTTAAGAAATGTACAAAAATACAAAAGTAAAGATATTACCTGCAGTGCTGCTTGCAATTTAAGAGGCATTTAGTAGAGCTGCTTGCGCTGTTGATTTTGACACATTTATTAGTGTGCAGTGCTAACAGGCCTGAAGCTCTTCACTGACCTATTCTCCATAACATTCAGCAGTAGCCAGCAGCATCAGCGGCTCAGATAAAAACGCCTGTACCTTTTAGTCCAGTAACTGAACTATTTATAAACTTTCTACTAATATCTACTTGCAGCATTTTCTGTACTCCTATCAGCATTCAAAAAGAAACTTATAATAGTTCTGGGTGTCTGACACTTATTGTAAGGAATGAACAGTGAGTATACATGTTTACTTTTGTATTCATATTCAACTGCATGCCAGGGAGTAAATTAATTCAGACAAGAGAACAAATGCTGGAAAAACATTCTTTCGAAAGGCAAAAATGCAGAAAGAAAGAAAAGAGGTGGATTGAAAATGTAATCCCCAAAGAAATGGAAATTAATTTAATTCTTAGATCCTTTAGGTTTTCAATAAACAGACAAGTGAAAACCTGTCTGCGGTGGGATTTGGGATTAGAGACACCCTAATGGAGTGGTTGCTTCAAGCAGGAAGAAATCGTTGACTCCAAGTTTATCTTTAATAAGAGACCACAGCCGCACATCACTGAGATGATTATGAAAGGAGCAGCTGAGGTGAAGATCTGTGAAAGGGCACTTTGTCTAAACAATTTCTTTTATGGATTTAACCTCACGAATAGCTTTGCTGCGCTGATGCTTGAAGACAAAGCGAATGCTGCTAAAGTTATTCACTGCACTGTGCAAATGTGTTGAAGCTAACTAGACTAATTCGATTAATAAACAATTCTACGAAGAAAATGTGAGCAGCGCTTCCGGTGCAAAACTTGTTGGTGCGAAAGTGTTGGAATTTTCCGCTGCATGCTGCTATAAAGAAATCACATCTCCTGATATTCTAGAAACAAGAGCTGGGGATTGCTAGGAGTTTGCTACTGTGTTCAAGTAGTTGTTAGGCTGTTGACAGGTGGTTGTTATGCAATTATTAGGGCGTTGCTAGGGTGGTAGTGGTTGTTAGGACATTGCTAAGGGTTTATTAGTGTGTTTTGGGTGGTTGCTAGGGCATTTCTAAGGTATTAATAGTTAAGGCATTACTAGCGGATTGTTAGTGTGTTTTGGGTGGTTACTAGGGTGTTTCTAAGGTATTCCCTTATGAAAATGAACCATGGTCTTATTATAGTAAAAGTGTAGTAACCATAAATACCATGAATAACCATAGTACATCAAGCAACTATAAATGCCATGGTTAGTTTGTAGTTACCATGGTTTTACTATAGTAATCATGTTTTATTTATTTATTTAGTTGCAGTAAAACCATGGTTAATTTTCATAAGGGTTGATAGATGTCAAAGCATTACAAGGGGTCTGTTAGTGCATTTTGGATGGTTGCTAGGGTGTTGCTAAGATAATGATGGTTGTTAAGACATCACTACGGGTTTGTTAGTGCATTTTTCGTGGTTGCTAAGGCATTTCTAAGGTACTGATAGCTGTTAAAGCATTATTACAGATTTGTTAGTGTGTTTTGGGTGGTTGCTAGGGCATTTCTAATGTAGTGATAGTTGTTAAGGTATTACTATGAGTTTCTTAGTGTGTTTTGATAGTTGTTAAAGCATTACTATGGGTTTGTTAGTGTGTTTTGGGTGGTTTCTAGAGCATTTCCAAGGTATTAATATTTGTTAAGGCATTACTACGGGTTTGTTTTTTAGGGCGTTTCTAAGGTACTAATATTTGTTAAGGCATTACTACGGGTTTGTTAGTGTGTTTTGGGTGGTTGCTAGGGCGTTTCTAAGGTACTAATAGTTGTTAAGGCATTACTACGGGTTTGTTAGGGCGTTTCTAAGGTACTTATAGTTGTTAAGGCATTACTACGGGTTTGTTAGTGTGTTTTGGGTGGTTGCTAGGGCGTTTCTAAGGTACTAATATTTGTTAAGGCATTACTACGGGTTTGTTAGTGTGTTTTGGGTGGTTGCTAGGGCGTTTCTAAGGTACTAATAGTTGTTAAGGCATTACTACGGGTTTGTTAGGGAGTTTCTAAGGTACTAATAGTTGTTAAGGCATTACTACGGGTTTGTTAGTGTGTTTTGGGTGATTGCTAGGGCGTTTCTAAGGTACTAATATTTGTTAAGGCATTACTACGGGTTTGTTAGTGTGTTTTGGGTGGTTGCTACGGCATTTCTAAGGTACTGAGAGTTGTTAAAGCATTACTATGGGTTTGTTAGTGTGTTTTGGGTGGTTACTAGGGTGTTTCTAAGGTATTCCCTTATGAAAATTAACCATGGTAACTTATAGTAGTAAAAGTGTAGTAACCATAAATACCATGCTAGGGTGCTTCTAAGGTACTGATAGTTATTAAGGCATTACTACGGGTTTGTTAGTGTGTTTTGGGTGGTTGCTAGGGCGTTACTAAGGTACTGATAGTTGTTAAGGCATTACTACGGGTTTGCTAGTGTGCTTTGGGTGGTTGCTAGGGTGTTTCTAAGATACTGATAGTTGTTAAGACATTACTATGTGTTTGTTAGCGTGTTTTGGGTGGTTGCTGTCACACGCATCAGATCACGTGAGGTCACGAGGTACCGGAAGTAATCTCCGCGGGTATATAAACAGGAAATAAGGTTTGGTTGGCACCAGACATTGAGTTCATGTTGGACTTCTGTGTAGGTTGCCTCTCTGCTCATCTCTCAACTCACGTGAGTACCGCTCTACGGAGCTATTTATATACCTGTCTGTGTGCATGTGGGAACGCGGATTTCCTGGTGGGAATCTCTACTCCATAGACGGAGCGTTCTCAGATTAACCGCGTGGTTAACCTGCTCATTCGTGTGTTTCCGCGTTTGAGTTCTCCATCACGCTACACAAGGACCTTCCTCGATCATTCATTTCCTGTCTTGCCTCCGTGACAGAATTTCTGGTCCCAAAATGGTCCCGGCGGATTTGGAACAACTGTGGGGAGTGTTACAGCAGCAGGCCAAGGAAATCGTGAATCTGCGGCAGGAGTTGGTGAATTTCCAGACGGAGATCACCGCGCTGCGTTCCGAAACCGCTGGTCCTGCCTTCTCATATCATCCTGGCTCCTATCCGGTGGGGGTTAGAAGAGAGAGTCCGCCAAGGTCACAGCCAGGAACCCCCTCCATCGGACACACCCACTGGACGCCTCTTCGTCCCGAGTGCCCTGCGTCAGGAGGTGCCTCAGTGGGGACACGATTCCACCCTGGCGGGTCATCCGGGAGTCCAGCAGACAGCCAACTTCATCACTCGAGCGTTTTGGTGGAGGACGCTGAGGAGGGACGTACAGGAGTACGTCCAGGCCTGTAACATCTGTGCCCGCTCCAAGAACATCAATGCGCCCTCCACCGGGGAGTTGCAGCCCCTCCCCGTACCCAAACGTCCCTGGACTTGCATCTCCCTCGACTTCGTCACTGGACTCCCCAATTCCCAAGGAAAGAACACCATCCTAACCATCGTGGATCGTTTCTCCAAAGCTGTGCACCTGGTGGCTCTCCCCGGACTTCCCTCTGCCAAAACCACCGCGGAATTAATTCTTGAACACGTAGTCCGCCTGCATGGGTTCCCCAAGGACATCATCTCGGACAGAGGGCCCCAGTTCACAGCCAAGTTCTGGCAGGCCTTCTGCCGTCTGGTCGGTACCACCTCCAGTCTGTCATCCGGGTTCCATCCTCAGACCAACAGCCAGACGGAGCGGGCCAACCAACAACTGAAGCGCTTCCTCCGATGCTTTGCCAGTGAGCATCAGCACTCCTGGGCTAGCTACCTCGTTTGGGCCGAACTGTCCAACAACCTCCACACCTCCTCCACCACCGGCCTAAGCCCCTTCGAGGTATGCTACGGATTTCAACCTCCCATATTCGAACATCAGGAGCCGGAGGTTGAAGTTCCGTCCGCCCAACAGTTGGTCCGCCGGTGTCGGCGGCTCAGGAACCACGCTCGTGCTGCCATTCAGAAGACCAACCGACGTTACATCATTCAGCACCGCCGCCGACACCCCCCGGGACGATTGTTCCATGTGGGTGACAGGGTTTATCTATCCACCCGGAACATCAATCTCAAGACGGACTCCAAAAAACTCACCTCTCGTTACATTGGCCCCTTCAAGATCACTCACCGATTAAACCCTGTCACCTTCCGGCTCCAGCTGCCTGCTTCCCATCCCGTCTTCCATCAATCCCAACTAAGACCTGTTTTCTTTTCTCCTCTGTCTCCCCAGATTCCCGCTCTCCCCCCACCCCGGATCATTGACGGTGGTCCTGCCTACACCGTTCGGAGAATCCTCGACTCGCGCCGCCGTGGCCGTGGCACCCAGTATTTAGTCGACTGGGAAGGAGCGTTCTTGGGTTCCCGGGCAGTTCATCCTGGACCCCACTCTCATCCAGGACTACCGTCGTCGGGTATCCACCTCTCCGGGTCCGTCTGGTGCCGGTCCTGGAGGGGGGGGTACTGTCACACGCATCAGATCACGTGAGGTCACGAGGTACCGGAAGTATATAAACAGGAAATAAGGTTTGGTTGGCACCAGACATTGAGTTCATGTTGGACTTCTGTGTAGGTCGCCTCTCTGCTCATCTCTCAACTCACGTGAGTACCGCTCTACGGAGCTATTTATATACCTGTCTGTGTGCGTGTGGGAACGCGGATTTCCTGGTGGGAATCTCTACTCCATAGACGGAGCGTTCTCAGATTTACCGCGTGCTTAACCTGCTCATTCGTGTGTTTCCGCGTTTGAGTTCTCCATCACGCTACACAGGGACCTTCCTCGATCATTCCATTTCCTGTCTTGCCTCCGTGACAGTTGCTACAGTGTTTCTAAGGTATTGGGTTTATTAGTGCATTTTTGGTGGTTGCTAGGCCGTTTCTAAGGTATTGATAGCTGTTAAGGCATTATCATGTGTTTGTTACTGTGTTTTGGGTGGTTGCTACAGCGTTTCTAAGGTATTGGGTTTACTAGTGCATTTTTGGTGGTTGCTAGGGCGTTTCAAAGGTATTAATAGCTGTTAAGGCATTACTGTGGGTTTGTTAGTGTGTTTTGGGTGGTTGCTAGGGCTTTGATGGTCATTGGGACATCACTAGGGGTTTGCTAACACATTTTGGGTGTGTTCTTGGTCATTTATAAGCAGTTGCTAGTGTAACCCCTCCAGTTCTACTCTCCCCGGTCCAAGCAGGATTCAAATTGGCATTTCGGGCATAGGAGTCGGGCAGGCTAACAAGGACACTAAAGGCTGCAGCCTCTAGTGTGTCTCTTGAGATTGGGGAGTGAGGTTTACCTGCACAACTATTACTAGCTGGCCTCCGTTATTCACCCCCTACTTGCTGTATTTGAACCGACATTTCCAGCATGGGGAGGAGGCTGTGCAAACAAGGAAGCTAAACACTGTTGCCCGAAGGCATCATTCACTAGTGCATCTTTTGAGATTAGGGGAGTGAGGTTTAACTGCACAGTCCTTACTAGCTGGCCTCCATTACACTAGTGTCACTAGGATGTTGTTAGGCAACGTCCCTTGATATTTATAGAGAGCATTTTCAATAGAAGTGGAAACAATGTCATTAGTAAGCAGCGCTAATAAGTCCTTCTTATATTTTCTTTTCCTCGGCAGTATTTACAGTGGCATTCCCTGTGGTGCTGTGCTCCCTGCAGGGCTCTCGGAACTGATGAAGGGGTATTAGCATAATTAGCTAAATGTTAGCTGCTAGCCAGAATGATGGTCCCTCGGTTTGGCCGACCAACAGCACCAGTCTCATCCAGGCCAAAGGAAGGATGAGACAATCTAGAGGAGATGTCGGGGGAGGGGAAGAAGGGGAGAGGAGGACTGCATACGGAAGAGCTATGAAGGAATTGCTGGAAAGACACTATGTACAGATAGAAGGAGGACAGTGGCAAAGAGTGAGTGATCAGATGAAGTCAGAGATAGAGAGAGAGATTGAGACAAGCAAGAGAGAAGTCAAATATGTGGAATTGGTTTTGGGTCTGGAATGTCAGAATAGAGTGTGGATATGGGATGCCTCTGTTTGTACAGAGCTCGAGGGTTTGTGTAAATGAGTATGTGTATGTATGTGTGCGTATGTGTGTGTGTCAGCTTGGGTTTTGGTTCAAAATCCCACAGGGATGCAGTAATCCGCGCATGGCTCCGAGATTTGAGTCTCTAAGCAAAGCTTTTTTCTCTATTTATAAATCTCTTAATCTGCACAAAGGGCCCTGTGAGACACACACAAACCGGAGCAGACAAGTGTGTGATTCTGTGTATGTGTAATACAAGTTTGTGAATAGAGCAGTGTGTTAGCTCTACATACACACGCAGAACATTTGTGATACATGCCACCTGGATTCGATAAGAAATGAGGGTCATTTGAGTCACAGGTCCTGCTCAAAAGTGGGATCAATAATTTTGTGTGTGCATTTCCACTTGATGCTCAGAGACAGAAGCTGACACATAAAAGCAGAATCAAGGTGACCTTTAGAGGGGCCTTGACCTT
Source organism: Cirrhinus mrigala (assembly GCA_036247105.1). Classification (NCBI taxonomy): domain Eukaryota; kingdom Metazoa; phylum Chordata; class Actinopteri; order Cypriniformes; family Cyprinidae; genus Cirrhinus; species Cirrhinus mrigala. The sequence goes on along the minus strand of CM070026.1, from coordinate 11,796,173 downwards.
TTGACCTGAGCTAAAGCATTAACGAGAGGAGCAATCTGAAGCTATAATATATAAAATTACAGAACCTTTTGAGATGCAGGTGGAAAACTTAATTATCTACAATTTAGTTGAAATTAATGAAGTGGTATTTTGTATTTTGTGTTTAAAATGTTGGCAGCATCGGTTCTATTAAAGATTAGGCAATTAAAAAAGACAAGCGTGAGATCATTTCAAATAAAAAGTGTGATAAAGAGTCGAATCTACATGTATGAGAAATTAAGCCATAATTGCAAAAAATAAAAAGTCGCATAAATGATAAATATTATCACAATTATGAGAAATAAAACCACAGCTGAGAAATATATAGATGTAAATATATATCAGCAATTCCAAGAAATAAAGATACAATTACGAAAAATAGAGTTATATGACAGTCCCAACTGCAAGATATAAAGATGCAATCATGAGGAAAAAAAAAAAATCACAATTACGAAAAAATAACAAGAAATGATGAGAAACAAAGTCACAATTACAAGAAATATGTTAGCAATTAAAAATAGTTTCAATAAGATGCAATCATATTATATCAAGTCACATTGTGTGATATAAAGCCGCAATTATGGTATTTTCACAATTATGCGAAAGTCGCAAGTTAAATATATAGACATAATTATGACATCTACAATTACAGGAAATAAAGACCAAATTATATTGCAAGATATAGTTACAATTACAAGATTATAAAGGTTCAAATATGAGAAATAAATTAACAATTACCAGAAATAATGTTGCAATTACAAGAAATAAAGTTACGATTTCAAGAAATATATTTATAATTACGGGAAGTTAAGTTGTAAGATATAGTAACAACTATGAAAAATGATGTTGCAATTATGAGATTTAATCATATTGATAAATATCAAATCACATTGTGAGATTTAGTCCTACTTACTATATAAATATATAAAGGTGCAATTATGAAAAAAAATTATGATTATTAGAAACATATTTAAAAGTACAGGAAATAAAGTTGCAATTATAAGATATAGTCACAATTATGAAAAATAATGGTGCAATTATAAGATTTAATAATATTGCAATATATAAAATCACATTGTGAGATTTAGTCACGCTTAGTATAAAGATATAAAGGTGCAATTATGAGAAAAAATGTATGATTATTAGTAATATATTTAAAATGACAGGAAATATATTTGCAATTGTAAGATACAGTCAAAACTATAAATAATGTTGCAAATACAAGATATTGTTATATTGCGATATATAAAATTAAATTATGAGATTTAATCACAGTTAGTATATAAGGATATAAAGGTGCAATTATGTGGGAAAAAGTGATTATGAGAAATATATTCATAATTACAGGGAATACAGTTGCAACTGTAAGATGTATTCACAATTATGAAAAATAATGCTGCAATTATGAGATATAATCATATTGCAATATATAAAATCACACTGTGAGATTTAGTCATGCTTAGTATAAAGATATAAAGGTGCGAATATGAGAAGAAAATAATGATTATGAGAAATATTTTCATAATTACAGGAAATAAAGCTGAAATTGTAAGATACAGTCACAACTATGAAAAACAGTGTTGCAAATACGAGATATGGTCATATTGCGATATGTAAAATCACATTGTAAGATTTAGTCACACTTAGTATATAAAGATATAAAGGTGCAACTAAAGAAAAATGATGATTATGAGAAATATATTTGAAATTACAGAAAATAAAGTTGCAATTGTAAGATATAGTCGCTATTATGCAAATAATGTTGCAATTATGCAATATAGTAATATTGAGACGTATAAAATCACTAAGATTTAAAGTCACACTTAGTGTATAAAGATATAAAGAGTGCAATTATGAGAAACAAAGTCATGATTATGAGAAATACATTTAAAATTATTAGAAATAAAGTTGGACTTGTAAGACATAAAACATTTGCAAGGCATTCAAACTTGCAATTATGTGGCATAGCCATTATTGCAGTCGTAGCTACATGTGACACGCATATTTTCTTGCAAATCAGTTCTGTAAAAAACATCCATGTAAATTTAAATGTAATATAGGACGACGCTCTGTCCATGGCTCATTGGAAGTGTTGCCAGTGGGCTGGGTTTCTCTGTCAGTTTGCTAAGCCTGAACGAGCTGCTGCATTTTTTTTCTCCCCCAGACTAAGATCAGGACACATTTTGATCATTCTAGGCTAAAAATATCCATTTTTTTTTCCAACCCTTTGCGCATATTAGCTTATGCTATCAGCTCAATATGCGATTTGACTGTCTGACTGAACAGATTACTCATTTTATATAACCACGTCAGAAATAGTGAGATCAGTCTCATTGTCTAAGTAGAGAACAAGATGAGGTAACATCCAGGTTTTTTAATTTACGTGCACATGAACACACATGCTATGATCATAAATGGTGCTAAAATAGCCATGCCCTACTCGCTTGTGGCTTCTGTTCTGAAATGCCAACAAACTGCTCAATCATCCAGTTTTCACGAACGTCATCTTGCTTTTCTCTGTCTATCAATTTTATGCTACACAGAAAGCTGCCAAACATCTTGACCTTGTATTTACTAGAATCTGCCCATCCCCTACAGTCACTGTGACCCTTCTTCATGTCTGCAATGTTTTATCTCAGTCCCACACTCTCTCCCACTCACCACCTGCCCTTTTCCTCCAGAGCCGTGAGAGAATTTCACATGTTCTCTTCAAGTCTTCAATCATAACCTCACTTCTCTCATATGACTTCTATGTTCTTCCAAAGACTTACTTCCTCAATCAAATGTAGGTATTTTCGGTCTCTATGTTAAGAGCAAAGTGGTAATGAGAGACTCATTGTTGGAACTCCCCCAAAAAGACCTTTGTTCATTTTCAGAACACAAATTAGGATATTTTTAATGAAATCCGAAAGCTTTTTGACCTTACATAGGCAGCAATGCAACTGACACGTTCAAGGTCCAAAAAGGTAGTAAGGACATCAGTAAAATAGTCCATGTGACATCAGTGGTTCAACCGTAATGTTACCACTGTTCAAAGCAGCAAAACACACAAAAATAGCCTTTCTGGGCCTTAAACGTGTCAGTTGTGTTGCCGTCTACGCAGGGACAGAAAGCTATTGGACTTCATCAAAAATATCTTAATTTGTGTTCCAAAGATGAACGAAGCTCTTATAGGTTTAAGTTATTTAAAAAACTCGACTGATGTTATTAAATGAATTTGGAGCAAAATCATGTCATTAAAATGTTCTCAATAGACAACAGGTTTGTAAACAGACTCAAACCCATGCACCCGTTCTACTGAGGTAAATTTGAACGCACAGACTTTTTTTTTTTATACATATGTTCGACACATATGCCGCACTGTACAGCACTGGTGTGCGTTAGCGTTACCTTAGTTCTGTAAGGTGCGTGTGGCTTGAAGTTGTGCTGCGCACACCGATCAGTGGATGACATTAAAGTAGTTGCACATGAGTCCCTCAGTTGTCCTCAGTGTGAAAAGATGAATCTCAAAATCATACAGTCATTGCTGGAAAGTTTTTGGAAATACACAAAAATGCTTAAAAACCAAATAATTTGTGGAACCTGAAGGATTTTTCTGAAGAACAGCGGGCAGTTTAACTGTTCAGAACAAACAAGGGACTCATGAACAACTATCACTAAACAAAAAAAACACAGCTGTGGATCATTCAGGCAACAACACAGTATTAAGAATTATAAATTCAGATATTATTTTCTCTTGTGGACTATATGTAAACATCTTTTATGTCAAATATCTTATTCAGGTCAGTACTAAATAAAAAATAGCATGCATTTTGTATGATCCCTCTTATTTTGGTAAAAGTTTGCTGAATCTGCAGGGTGTATGTAAACTTTTGACTTCAGCTGTAATATGGAATATTGGCAATATTGATTTTTTTGGAATATTGATTTTACTGTGAAATAGTAGTTCAATATTTTTTTTGGTTTTTGCATTTTTAGTAATTATTATTTGTACTATCCTGTCATTTCTCAATCTTCTGACGTTACAAAAAAAAAAAAAACCTTAGTCAAAAAAAAAATCCATCAGGCATCACTGAAAAAGGGTAACTGAGAAATTTGTTCGATTTCCAGGCTGACAAAAAAACTGCATGTTTCACAAACCCCTAGCTGAGAACCACAGTAAAGTGTTGAGACTCCCTCCTGCTGTAATACAGAAGCCACCAGACTGCCCTTGGTGAAAGCCAAACCAAAAAATGCTCAATTTCAGTGCAACAGTCAGTGCTCAGAATTCCAAAGCTATTCCATTTATCCCCATTCTGTTACTCTCTATACAGCATACGTTGTCTTTCTTAAAAGTACTTTAATACGTAATACTTATTCACTCAATGAACACATCTGCCAACTGACATCTCTCCTTGGAAATTTGAGTATGTATTAATATGTATCCGGGATTTAACAACACTGCATTCTGTCAGGCTGAAATGAGGGCAAGATTTTATACTTGAAACTAAAAATGGTCTCTTTTATATTTAGTCGTGTTCAGGCATGGTGAGAGCAGTAGGTGGTTCCCCCCAAGAAGATTGATGGAGTTGACACACTCCCACCCCCTCACAGGACAACTTAAAGCTTGCAACGCTGTAGAAGCCAAGGATTGCAATGGTGAGAACTATAAGCTTCAATGAGAGAATTTCCGCACCCTTGGTTACACTACTTGTCATTAATGTGCCCTTCCGGTGTACTGGGATGGATCCATGTAGGTCTGCAATTAAAGTATACCCAGGGTTATGAATATACTGTGGTTCTCCTTGATTATGCCACCCTCAATCCAGAACTAATTCCTCTCCTCAAGCAACTTCTAAAAATATTGCAAAGGACCAGAGCCTGAAGGGGATGCTGTCAAAGGTGATGGCATTCGTAAGTGGAATCTCATGATCCTGTATGTCCTACTTGGCATTAAAACGATATGGCCCAGATGGCCAGCTTCTCTTTTGGTGCTACTGTTACAAAATCCTCTCTAGGACTATCAGCAACTTATTCAAACAACTTGGTGATGTAATAAATCTAAACAAAAAAGGATTCAGACTCAGTTACACAACATGTCCTGACAAAAGGGAAATATGAAGACTTTGCAAATATTTGTATATTAATTTCAGTGTCAACAAGTGGATCATACTTTACCTCCAAGTGTCAAGGGGACACCAGTTTTCTGGATGTGTGGAAACTGTATTTGCTCACTCTTCTCGTCCACCATTGGGGAGTCCCTATCACATTCACTCAGATAAGGGTACACGCTTTACTGCCAACATTTCTGGAAGGCGTCTTAAGCTAATGGACACTGACTGGTCATTCCTTTCAGGTCAAATAGAATGAATGGAGTCATTAAATAGAAACTGAAAAAAAAAATAAAAAATAAAAAAAATCCACAAGGAGGGTATTCCTCAAACTTGTAACAACCCTATTGTCTTAGACAACATTAGGGTCACAATTTGTGAGCATCACAAAAAGAACCCCTTGAGGACAGGTTATGGGAAAGGGTCAGTATTTGGCTGGTTCGCTTCGGTCTTATGCCAGGTTCACACTGCATGATTTTAGCCCAGATTTTCACTTTTCATGGAAATCGCTGTCAAATGTCCCCAATTGGTGCCAAATAGGTGTGAGCTCACGCAAGTGACAATCACATAGTGTGTGTTAAGCCCAGTTCAGAGTATTTTAGCCAGATTTTGGCACAATCTACTTGACGTAGAAATTGCGTCAGAATTGCAAGACAGAAACTTGTTAATCTGATTTTTTTACTCAGAATTGCATAAAATAAACTTACAATTGCGAGTTCTAAAGCCAGAATTGTGAGACATAAACTCTCAATTCTGAGAAATAAAGTCGCAATTCTGAGAAATAAAGTCAGAATTGCAAGATATAAATTTGCTAATTTTTTTTTCTCAGAATTGTGAGATATAAACTTGCAGTTCTGAGAAATAGTCACAATTCTGAGAAATAAAATTTAAATCGCAAATCAATTTTTGTTTTTAGAATTGCAAGCTTATATCACAAATCTTTTTTTTCTCAGAATTGCGCTATTCTGATTTTATAACACTAGATGAGTCCGATTTGTGAGAGAAAAACTTGCAATTCTCAGAACATATCAGTCTTTTTTACCCTCAAAATTGGAATTTATGACTCGCAATTGTGAGTTTATATCTAACAATTGTGAGAAAAAAGTCTGAATTGCGAGATATAAACAATTGCGAGAAAAAAGTCAGAATTTTGAGATATAAACATTGCAATTGCGAGGAAAAAAGTCAGAATTCCGATATAAACTCGCAATTGTGAGAAAAAAAGTCTGAATTGCGAGATTACAAACTAGCAATTGTGAGAAAAAAGTCAGAATTCCGAAATAAACTCGCAATTGTGAGGAAAAAGTCTAAATTGCAAGATACAAACTTGCAATTGCAAAAAAAAAAGTTGAAATTCTGAGATATAAACTCACAGTTGTGAGGAAAACAGTCTGAATTGCAAGATATAAACTCACAATTGCGAGAAAAAAAGTCGAAATTCTGAGATACAAACTCACAGTTGTGAGGAAGACAGTCTGAATTGTGAGATATAAACTCACAATTGCAAGAAAAAAAGTCAGAATTCCGAGATATAAACATTGCAATTGTGAGAAAAAAAGTCAGAATTCTGAGATATAAACTCACAGTTGTAAGGAAAAAAGTCAGAATTCTGAGATATAAACTCGCAATTGTGAGAAAAGTCTGAATTGCGAGACAATTACCTTTTTTTTTCATTTAGTGGCAGAACAGGCTTCCATCCACGGTCAGGTTTTCTTTCTTTTTTGGGCTTTTCTGATGACAAGACAAAACACACTGTTTGCTAGTCACTTGTGGCACCTTCTGTCTAGTCCCGCCCTATTGATAATTGTTGTTAAAGACCAAGCAATTTCTTGTTTATGACACAGCAAGAATTCAGGAGTCAAAATCGCATAATCTGACACAGTGCCTGTCATAACCGTAGTCTGTAGTCTGAACCACCATTATCAAAGACACAAGAAAGTTATCCGTTTAAATTTTCAACAACAATCCCAGTTCTCCCCACATTCAACTTTACTCACAGACACTCATTTCTTGACATATTTTTAACCAACCACTTGAGCCAAGAATGGCATGTGACTAATCATATGATTGGCTAAAGAAATTGTTTCTTGAATTGAGATGATTGCTAAAAGATCCCTCCCTCCAGGTTTATTAGACCTCCTTAGTTAAGGATAACTTCAAGAGCACAGGAATGACCGTGACAGTCCTGATGCCTTAGGGGACAGTTGTCCAAGACAGATGTTAAAGATACCCATGAGGACATTGGTCATGTTGGCCTCACATTTCTTTAGCTAAACCTGAAAGCTAAGGTACTATGGAGTAGGGACCTCTGCAATTACCCGAAGCCTCTGGATTGGTGAAGCAAAAATAATGGTTAAAGCTCAGGCCTGGTAACCGGAAGGTTACTGGATTGAGTCCTATTAGAAGAGCATCATGAGTCATCACAATTGAGCCCTTGAACAAGACACTTAACCCCAAGTTGCTCCAGAGGGACTGTCCCTGTAATATGTTGTGCTGGTTTATGGCCACAGAACGTGACAGTAATGGAAATAAATTCCACTGCTCCTGGTTGTGCAGTGATAAATAAAGATTCTATTCGATTCATTCTTCCTATATGATGCCCTTGTGGCTGGATAAGCACAATGCATGTGACACACAGCCTCAGAACGGTGTTTAATTTAAATAAAAGGAACATAAAACATTAAATAGGAAGTATAAAATGTCCAGAGAGAATTCCCTTACACTTCCTTTTCAGGATCTGCAAGAACATATGACCTGGACTTTAGGAACAGGCGTTAACCTTGACTTAACCTGGACTACATCCTTCTTTGCACTCCTCAACCTTAAATCACACTGTATATTGCCCATGGATATTTTATTTTAAGATTGTATGGTTATTTTATTTAAAATAAGAAGCCTGTCTTCACACGTCAAAGCATTTTTTTTTTTTTCTGAGCCAGCCGCAGCTTTCTAAAAATCATTAAATTTTTATAGCACTTCAGACCTAGTTTCAGTATGGAAGGCCATTTCCGCCACTGAATAATAATAATAATAATAAAAGATAACTGCGACTTCTTATCTTACAATTCCAACAAGTCAGAACTGTGAGTTATATCTCGCAAATCTGACTTTTTTTTCTCAGAATTGTGATAGAAACACAGTTGTGAGTTATAAAGTCAGAACAATTCTGACTTTATAACTCGCAACTGTTTTTTTTTTCTCACACTGTTGTGAGTTAAGTCAGAAATTCTGAGTTTTCCCCTCAAAACTGTCAGAATTGCATGAAAAAAAAGTCAGAACTGTGAGATACAATCTCGCATTTGTGTGAAAAAGTCAGAATTGCACGTTATACCTTGCAATTCTCTCTTTTTCTCAGAATTCTGATATAAACTCACAGTTGTGAGTTATAAAGTCAGAATTGTGAGATAGAAACTCACAAATTGGACTTTTTTCTCAGAATTGCATGTTACAAACTCCCAGTTGTGAGTTATAAAGTCAGAATAGTGGGACAACCTGACAATTCTGAGAAATAAAGTCAGAAATGCAAGATATAAACTCACGATTCTGACTTTTTTCTCAGAATTGCGAGTTTGTATCTAAATTGTAACTTTTTTTCTCATACAATTGTATTTGCGAGAAAAAATATATCATTTATAACTTGCAATTGTGAGTTTACATCACGCCATTCTGAGAAAAAAGTCATAATTGAGTTTGTATCATGCAATTCTGAGAAAAAAGTCAGAACTGTGAGATAAAAAGTCGCAATTACAATGGAGGAAATGGGCTTTTAAATTTCTTTTATATTTTTATAGTTCCCACATCATATTAACATTGAATTTTCATGACTGTGCCATGATTTTTTAGCTGCTTATGATGACTTGGCAACGATATGTTGAAGCTAGCATGAAATAGAAATTGTACCAAACTGCACTTCCATGTTGTGACTTATGTCCGAGTGAAACAGAAGACTTTATTTTATCCATTGGGTATTGATATGAATTATAAAACTGCATATCAAAATGGAGGCAAATCTGGAGGCACGGCCTTGCATATGTGAGCAGAAAAGTCAGTCATATTATAAGAACAGGAAGTCATTATGACATTTCTATAAATATTATACAGATATGCAAATATGCATTTACATACATTAAGAAAATTATTATTATTTTAAATTTAATATGGATTTTTTAAGAAACTATCCAGGAATTAATCAAACAAAATCTACTGAAAAAAAAAAAAAAAAAAAAAACTAAAATATGAAAGAAAGAGTAATTATCATGCAGAAACACAACAAGATCCATATCACGCCATACGTCTCTCCCACTAGTGTCCTCCTCCTCTCCATCACTCCATCCCTATCCTCCTTTTCCCTCCCCTGCATCGCTCCATCCCTGTCCTCTGACAAGCCCAGACTGGGGAGACGCTCAGATTGGTGTGAAATCGATATTTAATGGGACCATGCGTGTATGTGTGTGTAGGATTGATGTTGTGTGTCTCAGAGGATTTTAGAGGCTAAGCGTATGTCAGGGGAGATATTTATTGTGCATGTGCGCGCGTACGTCGTTAAGCTCAGATTGGTGTGAAATTGTGGTTTAATGGACAGGAAATGGTGTGTGTTATTTTTGGAGCAGACCTCTCTCATCGCCTCAGAAGCTAATGAGCCACAGTCTCTCCAGGAGACCAAATGCACACACACCAACAGCGATCGCTTACACACACCTCAAAACTACACACTCATTTATCATTTACAAACACAGACGTACAGCCCCCTCCTCCCCCCTTACCCATCTCTCACATATAAACACCAAAACAGCATTTTAGTAACAGTGTCAGTCTGTGTAGATGCATTCAATTTCTTAGACGCAAATGTACGTTCTGTTGCACATTTGTAAGTCAAATAAGTCAGGTGATTCACTCAGCGTTATTCTTGTGTTAACATGCAAGGGTGAATCTGTATATATACAGGTAAACTGGACACCCAAGCTGGACCAGGAGGTGTCAAACAAAATGTAGCTTTTCTGCTGCTTGGTTGTACAAGTCATGACAGTGAAAGAGAGAGAGAAAGAGAGAGAGAGAGATTTCCAGCTGGACCGTGGAATCTGGCATCGGACTAGACAGAATCAAGGTGACCTGATGCCACAGGGTGCATGCACTCAAACAGACACATAAACACACACAGAGTCACTCAAACTCGTCTATTGACGCTGACAAAAAAACAAACAGTCATACACATGCCAACATATGCCGACCACCGGCTGAAAAAGCCACTGTTTAAACAGTAATCGCAGACAAATTTTGCAGTCAAACTTCATATCGATCAAAACACAAACTAGGGCTGTGCAAAATAAAATAGCAATTGGGTTTGGCACGATTATTAAATTGTGGTTTAAATAAATATGTGCTGCATGTTTCAAATTGAAACAAGGCACTGTGTTCATTTTTACATAAGCAGCTCATGATTCAGTGTTTTCAGTGTCTCAGAGTGGGTTGTTTATAATGTGAATTTGGCAATACAACACACGCTAACCATCTTTCCACACTTGCAATGAAATGTGCTTTTCTGTCATAATAAAGGTTATACTCTAAAAATGGGTTATTTTTCTTAACCCAAATGCTGGGTTTAACTTGTTGGGTCATTTTATTGGCTTATTGTTAATATTTTTTACCCAGGTACTGAGTAGTTTTTCTGTAACTAGATTGCTGGGTCATTTTTAACGCTGGGTTATTTTTTCCAACCCAACCACTGGGTTAAGTCTGTCTTTGACGAAACAACCCAGCTGCTGAATTACAGTCAGTCAGAGCGAGGGCTTTTTGAGTCCTCTACAGGAGAGAGCGGTTCTCAGCGCCACCGATTTGCACTTCTTCAGCGAAATAAAGGTTTGTATACGTTTTATTTAATTTAGAAAGTCTTTACTGTGCTGTAACTTGTATTATTTTACGCAACGCAACATAAGGATGAGATGTCAGTCAGCTGCGTCAGCAGTGGTTGTTTCGCATGATGGAAACGCCTTTTGCCTTGCATGAAATAAATGGATTTTATTTGTTACTGTACTGAGTTTAATTTAGTTTGATATTAAAATATGTTCTCTGATGTCAGTACTGTTTGTTTATGGGCAGGTTTTGGAGTCAGTAGTATTAGGGCTGGGCAATATGACCAAAATCTTATATCACAATATGAGTAATTTTAATAATTGTAAATATATATATCACAATATAGTTATTTTTGCTTTAAATTTTTTTGTACCATAGAAATTCATAATTCTTGTCACCAGTGTCAATATCACAAAAAACTAATACTAACCTAAATAAAAAAAAATAAAGTAAAAAATAAATAGAAAAATAAAGTAAACAGTCAGCGATTAAAAAGGAATAAGAAACTAATTACAAGCAATAGGACAAAAATCTACAGTAGAAGAAATAAGCACTGAATATTCTACATTGTGTAAAGAAAATACATATTTCTTCTTATTAAAATTACAAAAATAATTTAGTCAAGAGCAGTGAGATTTTTCTTTTCTTTTCTTTTTTTTTTTGTCTGATTACCATGAATGACAGACAGCAGGAATATTAGACTGCTGTCACTTTAAGAGCTCCCCAGATCCAATATACAATTACACGTGTTTTCTTTTTCAGCTGTTTGCTTTTTCATATGACCTAAATAATGTGTTTACCATGATACTTGCAAAGAAGGGCATTTTGACACATTCAAGTGTGTTTTTAACCATTCAAGGCCTATAAAGTGGCAAAAATATTTCAGTTCAATACTCCTGTGCTATATGAGCACTGTCTTCATGTGCGTGCACCTCTCCGATATCACTCAGAAATTCACCTTTTTCACCAGCATGAACCGGGTGCTAGTTCAGTGCCAGTGATATTGCCGGTTCCAGGTTTTATGTCACTGAATATGTCTCATCTTTCCCAGCAACGCTAGCTTGACGGCGCCAAACACAAACACACCAGGCTTGCTCGAGATGCATCGGCACCACGCAGACCAACTGGCACATGACACCAATGCACCTCGAGAGCGATTGGAAAGCAGATAACTCTTTAAAAGGTCCACTAAAGTGCTTTGAAACGTAGCATTATTCCATGTGTTGACGTACTTTCAACTGAAACAGGAAGACAGGGCGAGACATATCAATCAGCCCCGCCCCCTTTTTTAAATAGCCAACAGCGTTTCATTGAATTCACAGCTTGGACCAGAGCTGCTGAGCTTGGTAACGCCACATTTGACAGTGTATGACAGCCACAGTCTCATCCATATCACTATAAAATACGGCATTCTGTGTAGAATTCAAACGAGTCTGATACGTTTTGTGTCCTGCACTGCCTCGCGCATATGATCTGCTCAGTGCTATCTTCTCTCTGGACCAGAGCAGGCTGTGTGTACACTGCGGAGGTTCGTGTGACACAGCGTGAAACCAGACTTCATTCGCCCCAGTGGAAAGCATATTTACACTGTCTGAATCGTTCCCTATCCCCTATATAGTGCACTATGTGCCATTCACCTTACAGAAAATAGTAATTCGGTGAGCAAGTTACTAATTTCAGCCACAGCTTCAGCATCTATTTATAGTAAGGGGGCAGGACTTTTCAAATTCTAGAGAGCATTTGATTGGACAGAAAGTTTGATGAGACGCTAAAGTGCAGGGTGATGTCATCAAAATCACTGATTCATATTGGCGGAAGTTGGAGACTGTAAGTTTTGAATGTTTTCATTGTTATGGAGCACATAGTCTCACACAGCTAGACCCTCAGACTGACAGCAGAAGGTCTGGGAACCTTGGCCGCTTTGAATGGCCAAGTCCTGTCCAAGAGGCCATATGACTGACAGGTAAAGCAACCAATTACGTTTTGTTTTGTGCTGCATCTTGTTTAGGGGTGTGGAAATGTCGCCACAATAACAGACCGTTGTGTAAAACTCTTTTATATATATAAGGTATATATTATATATATTGTTATATTTTATATATATTAAAATATAACATTTTAAAGCTTCTATGCTGCGAACTGTAAAATTTTCAAACAGTTTTGAAAATCCAGCATTTAGTTGATCCTGTTAAGCTTGTCGTCACAGTTGTAAACACGACGGCTTTCTTCTTTCGTGAGGGGGTTTGGCGCCACAGCATTTTTGTTTCGAGGCAGAACGGTAAAGAATGCGACACGCACGTCTCCCAGAAATCCTGTATAATCTAACCAATTCGATGATGACTTCAAAACTCCTGAAGTGTTTCCATCCAAGTGTGCCGTATACATCAGACGTTCAGCCAGTGGCATCCAAACACAGCGAATCCAACGTGTTTAGCTACTATTTCAAAAATGATGCTCAAAAGTTTCTGTTCGTGTGTAACCCCGCCCCCAGCCCCTGACGCAAATGGTTCTTACGTCTACACCAGAAAAGTTTTCCAAAGTCCGTACTTTTCCCGGCTACTTTAACACTGTTGTCGTGGGTTGTTTTTCAGGTCTGCAGGTTGAAGCAACCCCAATAACGTAATATTTAGCTCCTGGAATACTAATTTTATTGGGAATGCAATTTTTAACAGGGACCCCCCCCCTCAAAACGTGATTGGGATACATTTGGGCTAGTTTTTAGTAGCAATTCTGCTGGGTTTTTTTTTTTTGTGAAAACCTGGCAACCCTGCTTATGGACCACTTTTCCCGGGTCAGAGCTGGTGCTTTGGGTGTCGAAAGACAAAGAACTGATTTGAAACTAGGCTCTGGCTCTGAACCAGCACTCAAAACTCCCTTGGAAAAATATCGCATAAACAAAAAAAAAAAAATGCCAAGATGCACATACAAATGTGCATTAAAAACTTATGCGCACAAAACTTTTTACCTGATAAGAAGAAATGAACTACAATGGAATTCCACCATGCGCAAAAAGTCATATGACTTTGCATGATGGAACGGGATCACTTGACTAACCATCGGACTGATCTCACTGCACAGCATTTGAAATGTTGTTTTGGTCACTCTGAAATGCCTGAGCAATGTCTTACATGACTGCGTTCCCAAACAGCAGCCATGTACCGCCGAAAGCAATGACCGCTTTTATTGTGTTTCGTCTGCTTGCTCTGAGGTGCAATCAACATGAAAGTTATTATATTCACTTCTGCTATTTCCTCTTAGTGATATTTAGTGCCAGTTTATCAGGAAGTGACAAATTTGTTCTCTTTGAATCATTGAATAGAAATGGTACTTAATCGCAAATGTTTTGTGCAATATTCCAGTTTTGCACACAAGTTAAATTAACATGTTTGGATGGAAACAGCTATTGATTTAAAATGACTTGCTTTTAAACCGCAATGCTTAAAAACATGTGCAAACGATAGGTTTAAGTGACCACATAGCACAGCAACGTTTTATATCGCCCAACACTAGTTAGAATTGTAATTTTACTGTAAAATAAAGTTATTTATTATTTTTCTTAAATACTTAAACACAAAAGTACTATTCCTTTAATTCAACAGTTGTATTTTTTATATACCTCATTATAATTGTAATAGAACATCAATATTATTATCATTAAAGTCATAATGATACATGATCACTTTTTTAAAATTGTCCAAGCCCTACAAACAAGTATAGCAAACCTGGAGCTTTTTTTAAAATAGAATTTAATCGCAATTACACCTAACACCACCACAGAATTTAAAGGAAAACCCATTATAAATCCTGTTCATGTACTCTCGTGTGATCTAGACACTTTATTTCATGGTCACTTTATTTAAAATAAAACTTATGACTCCACATCCACTGTATCTGTCTGTGCTTGTCCTCATACAGCTCATTCAAAATCATTATAATGCACCAGTCTCGAGTCCTACATTCAGGGTTTCCACAACATTTGACCAATCGATTTCCATGATTTTTCCAGCCAGTTATTTTTAGCTGATAAATATTTCAGAGCTGATCGTATTGAAAACTTACTCATGATGGAAGTTTCCATAACTCTCAAATACAAATATTTTCGTTGAGTTTCCTGAGTCTGGAAATTACGATTTGTAAATTCCCATGTTTTCCAGGACTGTGGAAACACTAAGAAGTTACCCATGAATCAGCTGGAAAAAATCTACCAAGACACAATTACACGAAATGGTGGTATGCAGGCCAAGCAAACACTCAAGAAGACACTATTTAAAATTGAATTTTGGCCAAATTTTGCAGTAAATCTTCAAAGCACACAAACCATAATCACATGAAGGCATGAACCAGATTCCAGTGCCTGTTCACGTGCGCTCAGTTAAAGTGCTCTATGCAGTGAGCCCAGCCTTCTTTCTCTTTAAATGATCTCGCTCTCGTGGCGTTCCAGGGCGGGAGGCAGTGTGACACCACAAGGACCCTCAAAGTGATATCTGTTGGTGAGAAACACATCTCATATAAACCACACGCAGGTGTTCAATTTGTTTTGTGAAATCTACCGTTCAGTGTTTGCTCAAATGCGACAGCGAGACACGTCACTTAGAGTCTGTGCGGAGGTTTACGCGCAATAGAGCAGCTCCGTGTTCTCCTATTGAATGGGCTGACTGAGAGTCATCTCTGTGACTCATGTAAAGTGATAGTTTATGTATTTGTATGTCTTACTTAAAGCGCATAGTAGCAGGTGTGCACTCCATGTTGAATTCAGCTACAGGCACTCCTCTAACTGCCACCTGAGGAGCGAACATGGCTGCTGGGTAAACTACGGAGGAGGTGCCCACCTAGAGACGAGAAAACAATGTGACACACACAGAATACAGTCGGAGGTGACAAATTCGTTACGTAAAGCTGTCAACACATGCGCCTTTCTGGGTCTTGAACTTGGCAGTTGCATTGCTGTCTTTGCAGGGTTAGAAAGCTCTTGGAATTCATCAAAAATATCTTAATTTGTGTTCTGAAGATGAACGAAGGTCTCACAGGTTTGGAATGACATGAGGGTGAGTAATTAATAACAGAATTTTCATTTTTGGGAGAAGATCTCTTTAACCAGTATAAATTTCTTTATAGTATTGTACTGTTTCACTGTTTCTGTTATGGTTGTGCGAGGGTTTCCTGCAATGCTGAATCTCTAGAGCCACAGTGTAAAAAACATAAATCACATTTACTCGAACTGTAAATGTAATTTTGCAGTCTGAATTGAATGTGATGTGATAAAAAGACTGGGCACCTCGCGAGCTGCACATAAAACAAACTTACAACTCCAGTAAAGTCATGAACAGATGACCAATTTGAGCAGCTTCTTTAAATGATTTGTTTTAACTCATATTACTGTTTTGAAGAGTCTTTTAATGAATTAATTCACTAAATTCCACAAAGCGGTTACTAAATCAAAATCTGACTCGCTCAATAAACTGCAAGATAGCTCAGCTCATTGTCATCCAAGATGTTCATGCCTTGCTTTCTTCAGTTGTAAAGAAATTATGTTTTTTGAGGAAAACATTTCAGGATTTTTCTCCACATAATGGACTTCCATGGTGCCCATGAGTTTGAACATCCAAAATGCAGTTTAAATGCAGCTTCAAAGGGCTCTAAATGATCCCAGCCAAGGAGTAAAGGTCTAGCGAAGGGTCTGTTGAATCTAGCAAAACGATGGGTCATTTTCTAAAAAATATAAAAAATGTATATGCTTTTTAACCTCAAATGCTTATCTTGTCTAGCTCTGCCGTGCGCATGCGTACTCTGTGTAATCCGGGTCAATACAGTTAGGGTAGGTCGAAAAACTGTCAAAACCGTCCTACATCGCTGTTTTACATTTTTTGTAAAGGGTGTTTGACCTTCTTTACTGCAGAGCTAGACAAGACAAGCATTTGAGGTTAAAAAAAATATATACTTTTTTTTTTAGAAAATGACCAATTGTTTCGTTAGATAAGACCCTCATTCCTCAGCTGGGATCTCTCTGAAGCTGCATTAAACTGCATTTTGGATGTTTAAACTCGGGGGCACCATAGAAGTCCACTATATGGAGAGAAATCCTGAAATGTTTTCCTCAAAAAACTATTTCTTTACGACTGAAGAAAGAAAGACATGAACATCATGGATGACAACAGGATGAGTACATTATCTGTAAATTTTTGCTCTGGAAGTGAACTACTCCTTGAACGCTTGTGAAAATTACTGACTGGCTGTGTAGAATTGATCTCTGGTAATTGATTTAAATGAAGTTTGGTGTTAGCCTGTTGCTAATCTAACAACTTAATACTTCAGTAAGCTTAAAATAAAAACATGACACCAATTTTGGATTTCATCTAAATAAGATATTATAGATGGATGAAAAAGATGCCTTAAGAGATTCTGTTGTTAATTACTCACCCTCATGTGGTTCCAAACTCGTAAGACCTTCGTTCATCTTCAAAACACAAATTAAGATATTTTTGATGAAATCCGAGAGCTTTCTGACCCTGTATAGACAACAATGCAACTGACCCTGAAGCAAAGAGATTGTTGAATAAAGTTGTTATTTTTGTTTTCTTTGTGTATAAAAAGTATTCTTGTAGTTTCATAAAATTACGGTTGAACCACTGATGTCACATGGACTATTTTAACGATGCCCTTACTACCGTTCTAAGTCTTGAACGTGTCAGTTGTGTTGCTGTCTATGCAGTGTCAGAAAGCTCTTGGATTTCATCAAAAATATCTTAATTTGTGTTCCAAAGATGAATGAAGGTCTTACAGGTTTGGAACCACATGAGGGTGAGTAATTAATGACAGAATTTTCATTTTTTGGTGAACTAGCCCTTTAAAATCCTTCTCAGTTAGGCAGCTCACTTGGTTCTGTATTAGAGTTTAATGTATTAATTTTTACCACTCACCACTAAGCAGAGATCACATTGTTCCAGCTCCTGCTCCACAGCAGTGAGAATATCTGAATCCAGAGTCTCTCCGAACCAAACCACATGAGGCCTCAGCAATCCATTACAGCTACTCCTTTCACACCTATAAACACAAAATACAAAACTAACACCTTTGAACGTGAAACATTACGACACATGGATATATAGTAGTCAACATTTGAAGTGGATCAAAAAAGTTCAACAAAGTTGTTCTAAGACAAGAACGGGAATTGTATTGGTTTTAGGACAACTTTGATGAAAGGTTTTGATCCACTTCAAATGTTGACTACTGTATACTGCCCACTGCTGGAGAAAAAGCGATACTGTTTTCAAGTTATTTCTGTATTGATCTTTACATCTTTTTTTTATTATTATTATTTCCTTATGAAGTCCAACTATTAGACTTGTTGGTTTCCTGCACCAAAGCAGTCCTAATTTCGAATTACATGACTATCCTACTATCCTACCTCTCTAATTTACACAGCCTTACAGTATGTTTAGAGTAAAGCAAACCAGAGGTCTGCATTCCAGTAGCATCTGAATAGATTTGTTGCAGTACATGGCATAACTCCTGATTTGCAGGCAGTAGTGGGTGATGTTCCCTAAAGTTGTTAGTAGAAGCAAGCACTCTAAGAGTAACTGTGACTTTTTTAATGCTCTTGTAAATGTGCATCAAAGACTGGCAACAAAAGAGAAGAATTGTTATTTTTGTTTTCTTTGTGCACAAAAAGTATTCTTGTTCCTTCATAAAATTAAGGTTGAACCACTGATGTCACATGGGCTATTTTAATGATGTTTTTACTACCTTTCTGGGTCTTGAACGTGTCAGTTGTGTTGCTGTCTATGCAGGGTCAGAAAGCTCTCGGATTTCATCAAAAATATCTTAATTTGTGTTCCAAAGGTGAATGAAGGTCTTACAGGTTTGGAACCACATGAGGCTGCAACAGTATACTGCAATTTCTGACTAATCAGCTCAGTCTACACAGTTACTCTGCATTTAACAAAGCCTATAAATCAGAAACCTGGGCAGGTTCTCCACTCGTATTCTGGCATCCTTGGCACTGGGGTCAGGCTCTCTGAGAATTGAATAAAGAAAGAGAAAAGCAAATAAAGAGAGTGCAGTCTCTTGTGGTTTAAATATTTGATGAAATAATGATGATGTGTTTGCATGAGCTTTTACCCTTTCCCCTCCAGAGCAGGACAGATTGGACTCTTGTGGTTGGCTTTGACTTCTCCACAGCTCATGCAGCGGGTTTTAAATAGACTTCCTAGAGAGAAAGAGAGAAGAGAGAACTCTATTAAAGGAAATCATCTCAATTTGAAGGAATGATTGGAAAAAGCCCCGCCAACCAAATACATGCCCTATCATTTTCAGTTCTGTTGATCAGATGACAACCAATAATAAATGTACTATAATGCTGTTATGCTCCAGTCCTGGTTATTGTCTCACCGTGGATTTCAAAGACGTGTTTGGAACCAGCACGATGGTGCAGTTCATCTATGTTTTGAGTGATGATCACAACAGAGCGCCCCTGCTTGCTGAGTCGGGACTCACACTCTGCTATAGCCAGGTGTGCTGGGTTTGGCATCTTACTGCACATAACCTGTAAAATTAAATACAATTAATTAAAATATTAACAAAAATTAATGAAATAAATGAAGATGTTATTAGGATGCAACCAAACATTAATTTGTTTAATGATTATTCTTAATTGTTTAACTGCAACCCCTGTGTTCAAATACATAATGACATGTGACGCTGAAAGTCGCTAGTAAAAAAAAAAAAAAAAAAAAATGTAACGATAAACATCTTTATGTAGTAGGGTTTTTTTTTATTATTTTATTTCCTAATAGTTTTGTTTTTCAGTTACTATTAATTTAAATATTTTATTATATTTTGTTGTATTATTAAATTTTAGATAGGTTTGATTTATTATTATATTGTGTTTGGTTTGTTTTTGTTTTTTTTTTACTTGTATTGGTACCTACAACTGAAATTTTGGGATTGTGACAACACAGCAGCCCGCGGCTAAAATAACTATTGTTCTAAAATATTTAATGAACCACTAATCCAATCGGAATACTTTAAAAATTACTGCAAAGCTGAGATTCTCTGTAACACTTTTGTCTCATTTGGATATTCAGAGGCTCCGTAGTGAACGTGATTACGTCATCACATTTTGATTGCTTTGATTCGTCAGAAGAAACCAATGCATTTCGTTCCTCTGAGCCAAACGGGAACGGTTGTTAACGCTTAGTCCCACCCCCGTGCCCAGACTGGTTCAAACTGTCATCTATTCAACCAATAAACATAGGTTTTGGACTTTTGAACCACCAATTAGCATGTTTCTTTGGAAATTTGAACAAACTCAAAGTGAAAGTAAAATACGCCGTGCGTGCATGAAAACAAACACAAAATAACACATTTGCATGAAAGCACTCTCTGAAAAAGCACAGAAAAACACACGACAGAGCACTTTGACATAAAACACAACAAAAACAAGGATGAAACATCGGTACATATGGGATAAAGCACTGGAATTTATGTTTTCACTTGGCTATGCGGTGTCCTGGTAAAACGCGGAATACAGCCAGTGGATCGATACATTTGGCTGTTATATTATGTAAATTATTCTTATATAGTTTATAAAGATCATTTGCACTATTTTTTTCTGTTGCACTCTGCGTATTTTTCTCTCATTTTTTGTGTAGTTTGTGAATCATTTGCACTGTTTGTATATTTGTTGCACAAGACCATTTGTGCAATTGTTTTCACTACTTGCTGCACTGTTTGCATTTGTTGTTCATACTCTGATTGAAAATTATATTTCTCTGAAAAAAAACAACAACTCTACTGTTTTGTTATTATGTAACACTATTGCCATTTACTTTACTAAACATTTTTTAACACATTTATATTGTCAGTAAACGATACCTGTTTTTCACAGAAAATCCCCTACAACAATATTGTAATAAATGGCTATACTTGCTTGGGGAATGTTATATGTAGACCAAATTTTATTTGGAAGTATAAAACACCCAAATACAACTTTCTAAAGAAAAAAAAAATCCAAACTTCAGGAGTTTCTGTTTGAGTACACAGTAAAAAAAACTTCAATTCCTCCACAAAGCTTGTGATTTTCTTCAAATTTTGGAAATTCATTCATTCTTAGAGAAGACAAAAGGAAAATTGGGACTTTAAATTAGCTAGACTGAAACTTCAAGTTCTCCTGTTTACAATGATATATAGCACTTGATGCTGACTGCTAGAATAGGTCTGAAAAAGCAAAAAAAAAAGTGCAGGCATGTCAGGTGCCCTGAAAATGTTAATAATGACAAAAAAAAAAAAAAATGCAAGCATGCATTTCATAACCGATCTACTATTGTGAAGTAACTACACCCCCTTGTGGATGCTGTGTGAATTTCAGTCCCAGAAATAAACATTGATATTCCAGGATCTTTCAGATTCCTTACTGCAATTCTAACCATGCACAATATGCATACAGAAGAAAAAGTGAAAGTAGTAGTCTCATTTGAGAATTACTATAACGTTACAGGCATTTATATTTTGCTATATCAAATTTACGAATATAACAATGAATTGATTACTGAAAGAAACAAATGGCATTATGATATTGGTAACCATTTGTCAGTAATGTGTGACCCACCTCGCGCCTGTAATGGTAAAATTCCCATACTAAAGAAGGATCTCGAGAGAAAGCTTCAGGGGTTGCCAAATCCTGAAAGAGATGAAAAAAGAGACTGCAGTGTTCTGTTGTAAAAGAATTGTTACATTTTCATTTGATTAAACTTTAAAAATGTTGATTAAATTGTTAATTTTAATATACTTAATACTGATATGGAATCAGTAAGATTTGAATGTATTTTAATACTATTATGATGTAAAACAACGTTCTTCTGTTTTAATATACATTAAAAATCTAATTTATTTCTGTGATCAAAGCTGAATTTTTCAGCATCATTAGTTTTCAGTCACATGATCCTTCAGAAATCATTCTAATATACTGATTTATTATCATTGCTGGAAACAGCTGTGTTGCTTAATGTTTTTTTGGAACCTGTGATAGTTTTTTTCAGGATTCTTTGATGAATAAAAAGTTAAAAAGTAATTAAAAGTTAATTTAAAAAAAAATAACAAAATAATATTTTAAACAAGAAAAGAATAATTATTACATTTGGAAAATAATATTACATTTTATATTCTCCTCACACAGTGCAAATTGATTTTTAAACATAAAAATATGCAGCTGCCTTTATATTTATCAACAGGAGGGATCATCACAAAAAGACTGTCATATTTAGGTCCTAGCATAATTTTTAGATATAACTCATATATCGAAACTAAGATGGGAAAAAATGCATAATGTATATACAATGTGTGTGTGTGTGTGTGTGTGTGTGTGTTACCTGTGCCTGCCACTTCCTCCAGTAGCCCCCCTGTCCTCTAAAGGTTGGTACTCCACTCTCTGCACTCACTCCGGCCCCCGTAATGATAGCAATGTGCTTGGCCTTAGCAAAATCCTCACGAAACTCTGTTAAATCTGCAAATGAAACAAATTCCAAACCATTTAATTCACAGGCCATCCACTGCCATACATACACACTGAAGACGGTCTTAAAAGAGTTAGTGTTTTACTTGAGCTTGGTCTGGCCATCTTTGGAGAACTCCAGTTCAGTCTGACTGCCGCACACAGGTGAGAGGTCAGTCCCCTACACGTCAACTGCCGCACAATCATCGAGGGTTAAATGTCACGCTACACAGCTGGAAAATCAGAGAAATATATACAAAAAACATGAAATGAAACATACTCACCAGCAGACACACACAGAATCAGAGAATGAGATTTAAAACACTTCCTCATTCTGTTAGCTAGAAAAGGAGGCGTGTCCAGGAACTAGGCTGTCAGGTTGGGAAATTCTGGAATGATATCCTTCTTCTATTCATGATCTCACAAAGTGACAAAAACTTTCTAAGTTATAATAAAAGGCTCACTTAAAGTTGAAAAAATTGTAACATACGTTATACCATTAAAGGAGAAATTCACTTCCAGAACAAAAATTTACAGATAATTTACTCACCTCCTTGTCATCCAAGATGTTCATGTCTTTCTGTCTTCAGTTGTAAAGAAATTATGTTTTTTGTGGAAAACATTTCAGGATTTTTCTTCATATGGTGGACTTCTATGGCTCTTCTCGTCTAGCTCTGTGTGAACTCTGTTTATTGTGGTTCAAGACAGTTAGGGTATGTCTCCCATCTCATTTTCTTCTCCAACTTCAAAATGCTCCTACATTGCTGCAGAAGTCCCGGCCCAGTGTTTACAAAGTGAACGTGCAAAGAAAATCAAACGCCCTTTACAAAAAAACAAAAAACAAGCAGTGATGTAGGATGATTTTGAAGTTGGAGAAGAAAATGAGATGTGAGTTTACAGAGTACACACAGAGCTAGACAAGATGAGCATTTGAGGTTAAAAAGTATATAAATTGTCCATTTTGTTTTTTTTTTTTTGTTTTTTTTTAGAAAATAACCGATGGAAGTTCACACTCACAGACAACACAGACGTCCACTATATGGAGAGAAATCCTGAAATGTTTTCCTCAAAAAAAAAATTTCTTTACGACTGAAGAAAGAAAGACATGAACATCTTGGATGACAAGCGGGGTGAGTAAATTATCTGTTAATTTTTGTTCTGGAAGTTAAATTTAAGATATTATGACTGCTATTACTAATATGAAATACATTGCTATCTATACTGAACATAAAAAAACCCTCAGTTGCGCAGCGCTTTTTAAAACAAAAAATACAATAAAACAAATAAAAAATGTTCTGTTTTATATTTTTGCTATTTATCATTTATTGCTATTTATAATAAAGATATATAGAAAAATTCCTTTGTGCAGTCTTTTTTGTCAAAAAATATATAAATAAAATAAAATGTTATTTTTATATGCAGTATATGTATATATTTATTTAAATACATTTTAAAAGATTTACTGCATTGTTAAAGTTAACATTGTAACTAAAAAGTTTAATTAGCCCATTTAAATGGAATCCATAAAAATGAAAGCAGAAAACACCAACTTTGTAAACTGCATTAGTTTGTTAAATTAATTTGTTTTATAACAATATAATAATTATGTGAACTTACAGTATGGGGGAATTTTAAATATTGTAACTACTAGAAATATTCCAGCTGTTTTTGTTTTTGCTGTTTTTCCACTAAAATGAAAATGTTTCAAACCTGAGATATTTTAGGAATATTGTTTATAATGTCTTTTTGGGAATATTGTTCTACTTGGTAATCCTGTCACAGGGTTTTCCCATGTTCTCAAGTGTACTTATTTTTAGTGTGAATTTAACAACAACAAACATCTGTAAGTTTTGATTGAATTTTGTGGGGTTTGACTTATCAGCTGGTTTGTGACACCTAAAAACACTTGACTCTGTTTGATAAAATGACAAACTTGTTAGATATTTTTTACATTTTTAGATTATCTTTGATAATATTAACAAAATTAAATCAAATTTGACACCCCAGTGTAAGCTTTTATTTCTTTTCTGTTAGGAACCATGCTTATTTCTTTATTTACAACCTATTACATTTCATCCTGTTCATTTTCTTGCCAATGTGTAAATAATCAAGTAAGGTAATTGATAAAATCAAGTTAAACAGAGCCTGCTTGACCTGAGCATATTTCTGATTATGGTTTACCCCTTTATTTGACATAGTTCCTTAATAAAACAGTACAAGCTATAAATTTTTGTCACATAACAGGAATGACAGGAATGACCCTCATGCACTAGACTTGTGGCACTATTGCAGGATCAAAGGAGCATGAAAAGAAGACAGAACTGGGATAGTGCAATATAGTAAAACTTTAATAAACATATGTGGACCTTGAAGGACCTTGTAAAATGACCACAGCTCTGCAGACACTAACTTGACAAGTTAACGTGCACAATAGTTCCCAGCTATTAAATAACCATTTGTAATTTGAAAAAACACGTGATAAGTCAAATATGAACAACAAAGCAGCAGTAAATGTGCAATACATGCTGATGCTTTGCCACATGACTATAAACACAGTTATCTAACAGAATGAAATGAAAGTAACAGTTACCTGCGTGTTTTGAGCTGACTTCTGTCACACAGATAGTGTAGCTAGATATAGTCCAGCAGAGCAGAAGATGAAATATGCAACGTTATTTATGACATCCACTCAGTTGCTGTTAAGATCCAGTGGAAGACGGGTGCACTGCCATCAGCTTTGAGACAAAATTGCACGCACAACACGAACCATGAGACGACAAATGTTACTATTACCTTTTATATTAGACACCTCTGAGGGGCGGTTGGTGGCTCAGAAAGCTTAATCTTCCATTGAGCCGCATTCAAATATCTGGACCTATTTTAAGTCATTGAGGATATTTGTTCAAAATAGAGTATTAAAGATTAAATGAACTCATTTCAACGATTGTTGTCAGAGAAACGAAGAAACTAACTCACCACAGTAATTTCTATAAAGTCACATTTGAAAATCTTATCCAGCAATCACATTCGACTGTGAATTGTCCATCATAAACATCGCAGAGAAAAGTAACGGGTGTCACGTGTCTATGCGCGTCTTCAGCGTCTTTCGGAACAATAATTTTAAACTGAATAATGACACTAATAACCTTTAACAGCCAGTAAATTTATATTAAACGCCGAAGATTTAAAATATGATAAATATTATTTAGACACATAATACTTACCAATAAGAGAAGACATTTGAGCCACTAAACCCCGCCCATTTTTTACTTTTCATTCTAATGTATTTGAGAAGAACTCACTGGTGATCAAGACTGGTGAAGACAGTCGGTTATGGAAAGACCGACCTCTAGCGTGGAGAACATAATACTGTCAGTGGCAGTATCACAATTAAAAATACAATTAGACGCTTGAAATATGTAGAAAAAAAGACTGATTTCATTGATAGCCTGCAAATATTAATAAAAAATATTTAAAATTAAAAATTAAAAATATTAATATTTAAATTAAATATATATTAATTTGCTTTTATATACTGTGTGTGTACAGTATATAACTACGGACGACGCCGTAGTGTTTAAAAACATTTAAAATTCTGTCCATTTTATTAGGAAATTTAAGCAATATTATACACCGTTTTGGCGCTCTTTAATGTGGCGTGATAGATCATTGTAGCTTCTGTGTTCTCGCCTTTGCGTAATCAAACGCATAGGAAAACATTCGTGATCGTGACAGTCCCGTTTTTGTTCTGGATCCAGTGCTCTGCTGCCAGACTGGAGCGCACTCGCTACCAACTGGACAGGGGTGGGATTGCAGCTACAATCTACAATAGATCACTCTCAATGTAATATCAAAATGATGGACGGCCTGCAGATTTTTCCGTCACTGATACATATATATATATATATATATATATATATATATATATATATATATATATATATATATAAAATCATATTTTTCAATGTAATTTTTAATTTATTGTGCTTGTTTTATTGTGTTATATTTAAACAATGATGATTCCTATTTGCTATTTGTTGCATAATTTATTTACACACACCCTTTTCCACAGGTTATGTTTGTTCACATAACCTTTCAAATATCCACACCCTCTTTTTCTCCCAAAGCGCGAAAAAAATAATCCAGAAAACATCTTATGAAACATATTATTATACACGCATTCACCCAGTGGACGTGAACAGACATGCACTGGAACAGCCAACATCATCCCTGGGGTTGATCCTTCCAGAAGCTTTACTTGAGTAGTCGAAGGTGTGAATCACTGCTTTCTGAGGTAAAGATTAATCTATTTATTACAAAACAGCAACAACAAACATTTAATGACTTCATTCAGCTGTGACTCCTCTAAAACATGACCACAGGACTGTACACGACCAACCGACTCCTCCCATTACATCCTCATATAGTACAGACAATAGTGGGAGGCACAAGCAAACGCCATACTCTCTCCACACAGCAGCTGTACAAGTCTGTCTTTTACTTTAGCTGTAAAAGATGGCAGAAGAAGAAGCTGGTATTTTCGTCAACCAAGAGCAGTTCAGTTGTCCTATCTGTATGGACCTTCTGCGGGACCCCGTGACCATTCCTTGCGGACACAACTATTGTATGGAGTGCATTAAGAGCTTCTGGGAGCAGAAGAACCAGAAGAAGTTGTGCAGCTGTCCGGAGTGCAGACAGACCTTCTCCCCGAGACCCGCGCTCAACAAAAACACACTGTTTGCTGAAGTTGTTGAGAAACTGAGACAGACCAGAATGCGTTCACAAGCGATCCCTGGAGATCAAAATGATGAAGTCATAGCAAAAGAAAAGCAGGATCTCGTCATGTTCTGTCAGGTGTGTCTGACTTCTCTTCCGACTTTAAACGTGATGCTAAAACTTTATTATAACTAAGCCTAACATATTAACTTTAATAAAGAAGGCATTAAAAGATCAGTATATGTATATATGTTGACCCTCAAAAGTATTTTATCACTTAATCCTCAAATGTATGAATATAATTGCGTTATATAACAAAATATCAAAGCAGGATTTGATGTAGCACGAGAAAATAGCTCAAGTACATTATGCAAGTCAGCTTTAAATGATTAAACATGGATACAATTATTAAATAGATAAAATGTGTTTTAGTAGATACATACCACCAGTCAAAAGTTTTTGAACAGTAAGATTTTAGTTTTTAAAGAAGTCTCTTCTGCTCACCAAGCTTTTATTTGATCCAAAGTACAGCAAAAACAGTACAATTTTGAAATATTTTTACTGTTTAAAATAACTGGTTTCTATTTGAATATATTTCACAATGAATTCATTCATATGATCAAAGCTAAATTTTTAGCATCATTACTTCAGTCTTCAGTGTCACATGGTCCTTCAGAAATCATTCTTGAAACTTGATTTTTTTATTATTAATATAAGTTATTATTATCATTATTATCAATATTTAAAAGAGTTTTTTTTTTTTTTCAGGATTCTTAATATAAAGATCCAAAGATCAGCATTTATCTGAAATAAAAAGCTTCTGTAACATTAAACACTATACCATTCAAAAGCTTGGAATGAGTATAATTCTAAATTATATAAATTAATACTTTTATTTAACCCTTTAACTGTCACCGTCCACTCTGTGGGATGCCTACGTTTACTTCACCACATTACAAATAAATCCTAATCTAATCATGACAAACTATACATTGTTGGAAAGGTCTAAGACTCCTAAGTAGATATTTTAGCATATTTTTGTGTTACACATTATGTAGGAAAAGTAATAGATTAATATATGTCAAGAGTGCAACTTAAAAAATCTACATCATAACATGAGTTCTGACCTTTGTCACAAAAGACTTTCTTCGTTGCCTTTTTCCCTATCACACTTTAGAAATCATAAGAAATTATATATCAGTTCAAAACTTAAAATATCAAAATTCATCCTTTGAAATGCATTTTAAAATCAGACATTGCATTACCTTGGAAAATGTACATCAAAAATCATATTACAAAATGTTTTCATTCACGAATTATAAACATTTTTATGTCTGTGTTCAAAAATGGCAGTTAAAGGGTTAACAAGGATGCTTTAAATTGAACAAAAGTGATGATAAAGACATTTATAATGGTACAGAATATTTCTATTTTAGATAAATGCTGTTCTTCTCAACTTTCTATTCATCAAAGAAACCTGAAAAATTCTACTCAGCTGTAATGATAATAATAATAAGAAATGTCTTTTGAGCACCAAATCAGAATATCAGAACGATTTCTGAAGGATCATGTGACTGGCGTAATGATGCTAAAAATTCAGCTTTGAAATTTGAAAGCTTCTGAAAATCCCAGGAATAAATTACATTTTAAAATATATTCAAATAGAAATCAGTTATTTTAAATAGTACAAATAAAGAGACCTCTTTAAAAACATTAAAAATCTAACTGTATATATAAATATATAACGTTATTTATAAAACATGCAAACAAAAAAATTCAAGTAAATAGATACAGTTAAAAAAAAACCTTGAATATATATTTTGAATACACTTTTCAAGGTAAATGTTGATTCAGTTAGTAAATGTATTGATTAGGGTTTCTTTTTTATAAATATGATGAATTATTATTAATTTCTAAATATTGCTTTAGGGGGGAGTCACACAATGACATCACACACACTAAAAAAGTCATGTAAATATACACAGTAAAATAAAATCCTTGAATATATACTGAATACATTTTTTCAAGGTACATGTTATACTGTTTAGGGTTTCTGTTTTATAAATATGATGAATTATTAATTTCTAAATATTACTTTAGTGGGTAGTCGCACAATGATATGCTTTTTTCCATTATAATAATTAATATATATATATCTGTTTTTTTTGTTTGTTTGTTTGTTTGTTTTTGTTTTTGTTTTTTGCTTTATTATAATAAAAGGACAGCTTCTGATTTTTTTACTTTATGTCTCAACTTTTTTTTTTTTTTTTTTTTTGCTTAAAACAAACAGGGAACATTAATCGCCCGTCCATTATATACTGCAGTTGTAAGTGTAGACGACAGGGTTTACACAGCCATCATTTGAAAATATTGTATACAAAGTATACAAAGTGATCGGCTAAATAATTAACTCAGAAGTGAAAGATTTGCTCACCACAGAAGCAATGTTGAAAAAAAAAAATAGCACAGGTGTTACTTTACCTCTCACAAAGGCTGTGGAATAAATCAGGAAATAACTTGAAAATAACAAAAAGAAATCCAGTAGTGCTTGTGATGAGAAAAAAAACTGGATGACCCTAATGAAGGTTTGAAAGCCAAAACATGTTGGTATTTTTAAATGTATAATTCAAGTTTTATGTATTATTTATTATACATCATGTGCTGCTGGATTTAATTTTGCTGCTTCCAAAATTTATTTATGTTGTTTCTTCGTGTATTTATCTTCTGATCTGCAGCAAGAACTTAAGCAGTCACAGAGGAGATGCCAGCAGGTCATAAAGGAGCGTGAGACAGAGCTACAGGATCTGAGTCATGCCATACTCTCTCTCAGGGTAAGTCTATTGCAGCCAGGTGGAAATTTTTA
This sequence comes from Cirrhinus mrigala, assembly GCA_036247105.1. Classification (NCBI taxonomy): domain Eukaryota; kingdom Metazoa; phylum Chordata; class Actinopteri; order Cypriniformes; family Cyprinidae; genus Cirrhinus; species Cirrhinus mrigala. The sequence continues at coordinate 11,766,148 of CM070026.1, read as the reverse complement.
ATGCACACATGAGAAAGTGTGGGTCAACTCATGAATTCATAATCCTTCATATTTAAGAGACAGATTCTCACTTCTCAAAGAGAAGTGAGAGACTCATCACTTCTCTGGTTCTGTATGTTGTCTAACAGAGCTCTGCCCAGGCAGCAGTGGAGGATACGGAGAAGATCTCCAATGAGCTGATTCAGTCCATTGAGGCTCTGTGTTTTGAGGTGACAGAGATGATCAAAACAAAGGAGCAGATGGAATTAGACGAGGCACATGGATTTATGGAGAAACTCGAGCAGGAGATCGCAGAGCTCAAGAGGAGAGACGCTGAATATGACACGCTTGCACGCCTTGATGATAAAACTCAGTTCCTGAAGGTAACGTCAGTGCTTATGGGCACCAGAGAACATGTCATTTGTGATTTTGGTCTGAGAGAGTTTATTATATTCCTCAGAGTTATGAAACACTGTGTAGTCAGCCGGAGTTGGTGACCTCTCCCGCAGTTCTAGTCAATCCAGACTTCTGTTTTGAGACGGTGTCAAGAAAACTTACATGTCTGAGTGAGGACATTAAGGATCTGTGCCAGAAGAAATTGGAGAAATTATCAAATAAAGGTAAGGCATTATCTGAAAATGTAGCATGCTAAACAAAAAAAATCGTATAAAATAACTGTATATTTCAGGTTAATAATTGCATTAGATTTACATTTAGTTATTTAGCAGACGCTTTAATCTAAAGCAACTTACAAATTAGGACAATGGAAGCAATCAAAATCAACAAAAGAGCAATGATATGCAAGTGCTATGACAAGTCTCAGTTTATAATAATAAAAAAAGCAGATATAATAGAAAAAGAATAGAGCAAGTTAATGTTAGAGCCCTTTTTTTTTGCTTTTTGTTAATTGTATAATAAGTAAAAAGAAAAACAAATAGAATACAAAAATAATAGAGAAGCTAGTGTTTTTCTTTTTTTTAAGAAAACAATTAGTCTTACATAACAGCAATTTCATCATATAACTTCTCTTGTGTCTAATTAGTTAATGACAGCTTTATGATGTGAATTCACAGTAAACAAGAGCTGTAAATCATTGCTATTAGCAGTGTTCTGCTGATGAGTCACAGTAATTTGGCAGAAAATAACCCAACATTCATTTTTATAGTACATTTTTGACTACAGCACTTTATTGTATAAAAATTACCTTTAAAACTTTTATATTTGTGGCTTTTTTACAGTGCATTTTCAGTGTGATTTATAAGCCAGAATCTGATTCATTATTATTGTATAAAACGGCTAAAGTCTTTTCTTTTTTCATTTTTCATTTTACAAAACCAATGATAAACCACTGAAAACTCCATAATCAATAGTAGGGTTTTATATTTATATTTTCCCAAATTCTGTTTTTTCTATTAATTTTCTAGTCTCTGTATTAATGGTTAAATTAAAAAGCATGTCTACTTAATTGAAATCATGAAACATGTAAAGTTTATCAGCAAATTATTAAAAGTTTTACAAAATCACATTTTAAGGCCCTTTGAAATGTTTTTTTTTTTCTTAAATTCAGTTGTATTTTCATAAAATTCTGTGTTTTCCATTAATTTTATGGATTCCATTTTAATTATTTCATTAAATTTAATTAAATCTATGAATTAAATCTAATTAATTGATTTTATTTAAAAAAAAATATATATATATATATATATTTTTTTTTTTTCAGAAATACTGTAAGATTTAACAATTTATCTGTTAAATATTCCTTAACAAAATAATGTTTTATTAATAATTTTATTATTTGTAGTAGTAGTAGTACTATCATTACATCAAGTAATATATTTCTGTCACAGACTTTTTTAACCGAACTTTTATTTTGATGAGTTGCTTTGAACATGCAGGATTCATATTAAAATAGTCTTTTTGCAGTGTAATATTGACAGATACTACTCCATATTGGGTTTTGATTTAATTGTACCGACCTACTTTTGATTTATTGATCCCAAATTCAGCAAATTCCATGACATTCCGCATTATACAGTAAATTCCATATTCATGACTGGATTCCGAGATTCCATCCGCATTTTCCACATCACGGAAATCATAGAGCCCCACAATAGTTCAAGTTAAATTCAGAAATAATATTTTTAAAAAATCATTATTTCAAAGATGCCAATGTTACTACTCACATGTGATAAGGTCATGTTAGAATGTTTTATATAGTATATTGTTAAAACAATTAACTTTTAATAACTTTAAATTACTTAATTTTGATTTTCTAACATTGCATACAGTTGTTTAAAATGTTTATAAAGTGTTTCACTTACTATTTTTACAGAACTGTCGGAATTCATACAGTATTTAGTAAATACATGCAATTATTCCAAACATTATTAAACCTTAAAAAAAAAAAAAACGTAAATAAAGTAAAATAAGTATGAATATTTAAAACACCTGCACTGTTTATATTTTGTCTTATTAGTGACACACCTGAAGTTTATTCCTACCCCTGAACCAAAAATCAGAGAGCAGTTTTTGGAATGTGAGTAACCCATACACGTGCAATCAAACATACAACAGAAATCAATACGATCAACAACTGAATTACTGTCCTGTTAATTAACCCATGTTTTGGGTCTCTGGATTTTAGATTCAGGTCCCCTGACTCTCGACCAGAACACCGCTCACAGAAACCTCAGCATTTCCTCAGAGACTGGCGAGGTGACGTGCAGCAAAACCTCTCTGTCCGTTCCTGACCATCCAGAGAGGTTTGACGGCCATTACCAGGTCCTGTGCAGGGAGAGCGTGTCCGGCCGCTGTTACTTCGAGGCAGAATGGAACGGGAAGGGTCCCGTGCACATCGCAGTGTCCTATGAGGATATCAGCAGGAAAGGAAAGAGCACCATGTGTGCATTTGGACACAACGCCCAGTCCTGGAGTCTGGTGTGCTCTGAGGATACGTATGCGTTCTGGCACAATGGACGGGAGACTAAGATTCCCAAAATGCAGTGGGCCCGCAGGATTGGTGTTTATGTCGATTTCTCCGCAGGGATTTTGGCATTCTACAGCATCACAGAGTCGATGAATCTCATCCACAGAATTCGGACTGCATTCACTGAATCACTCTATCCTGGATTCAGAATTAACATTGGGTCCAGTATGAGACTTTGTTATCCACTTTAATTTAGTGCCCGAGCAGTTGCAATGACATTGAAGAACCATTTTTTTTTATCCTTTCCAAATCTAAAGAACCTTGTTTAGTGAAGGTTCCATGGATGTTAATGGTTCTTCATGGAACCGTCAATGCTAATAAAAAACCTTTGTTTTAAGAGCATAACCTATATAATTAAATGGTGGATAAAGAGGGTTGCCAGGTTTTCTCAACAAAACCTGCCAAAATGCTATTCAAACTAGCCTAATCGCTTTTCAGAGGGGGTCACTCAGTAAAAAACGTGTTCCGGGGGTAAAATACAAATTTTTTTGGTGGGGTATCCCTGGTAAAATCTGCATTCCAGGGGCTAAATATCACGTTATTGGGGTCGCTTCAACCCATGGATGTGAAACACAACCCGCAGCAACAGTGTTAAAGTATCCTAATTCCGTGGGAAAATCACAGACTTGGCAACACTGTGGATAAATATCAGTTTTAGTTACAAACTGATGAATTTTCATCTTCTGGAACCAGAACAAAAAGTGAACCTATATTTACTAAATTATTTTGTTTTAGTGCTTTTGTAGTTGTTTGTAAATAGTGCTTATAAGTGCTTTTTTAGTGTTTGTATACTGTATAGATGTAAGAGATTTTGCTATCCACTTTAATGCCATAAAATGAAGTTTATTTAGTGACTGAGCAGTTGCAATGAATGTTTTTGAACCATTTTTGGTTCCCCAAACAAACTTTAAGTGAACAGATCTTAAAAGAACAATTTTTCCAAATCTAAAGAACCTTGCTCAGTGGAAAGGTTCCATGGATGTTAAAGGTTCTTCATGGAACCTTTGGAATAAAGAACCTTTATTTTGAGAGTGTAACCTATAGTTTCACTGGTGCTCATAAATATAGTGGATAAACAGAGTTGCCAGGTTTTCATAACAAAACCCACCCAATTGCTACTTAAAAACAGGGGAGTAAAATACAATTTTTTTTTTTTTTTGGCGGTAAAATTGTGGTAAAATTCTTTTTCCAGGGGCTAAATATCACGTTATTGGGGTCGCTTTAAACCACGGACATGAAAAACAACCTGCGGCAACAGTGTAGCCCAATTTCGCAGGAAAACCGCAGACTTGGCAACACTGCAGATAAATATCATTTTTAGTCACAAACTGATGAATTTTCAGCTTCTGGAACCAGAACTAAAATAAGTGAACCTATATTTACAAAATTATTTCGTTTTAATGTTTTTGTAGTTGTTTGTAAATATAAATAATTTTTTTCAGCTTTTGTGGTTGTTATATTTATTGCTATATTTGAATTTAGATGTATGAGACTCTGTTATCCACTTTAATGGCATTAAATGAAGTTTATTTAGTGCTTGAGCAGTTGTTAGAGACTTAAGAAAAGAAGCATGAGAGGCTAAGTAACACTTTACAATAAGTTTATCATCATCATTTAACATTAGTTTATATCAACTAACAATAAAAAATGCTTCTAAAACATTTATCAATCTAAGTTAATTTTATAATTTACTGTTATATTAGTTTAATAGCTAACATGAACTAACAATGATCATCATAAATAATGTAACAAACACGCATTGTTCATTAACACATTAACTAACTTTAAGTAATGGGATCTTATTGTAAAGTTTTGCCTACAAAGGACCAACACAAGCTCATGGCAATTCGTAACTATTTTACATTATGGCAAATTGGTGGCTAATTTCTATTCGTACATTTTCATACGATCTGGATATGGATGGGGTGGACCTTCACTGATATTTATTTTTTTATTTTTTGCTTTTAAATTGCATGTTTTTGTACAAATCATTTTGTATAGATTTATACTAAATCGCTGTTACGTTTTTACTGTAAACGTTACATTTTGCTGGGTGTGCTAACTATAAAAATGTTTTTTGAAACCTGGCCATAATCAATGTTTTTTTTTTTGTTTGTTTGTTTGTTTTTTTGATATCTCTTTTAAAGTGTTTTTGTATTAATCACCATTATCACTCTTAAAAAATAAAGGTTCCAAGCACCCACCAATGCTGTTAAAGAAGCATTTTTGGTTCCCCAATCAAACTTTCAGTGAACAGTTTTTCCAAATTTCCAAATCTAAAGAACCTTTTTTAGAGAAAGTTCCATGGATGTTAAAGGTTCTTCATGGAACCATCAATGCTAAAAAAGAACCTTTATTTATTAGAGTGTAACCAATAGCCTCTGATGCTCATAAATATGTTGGATAAATATGAGTTTCATTTACAAACTGATGAATTCACTATGTGAGTTTATCTGTGTTTACCTATATTTACAGAATGTTCTTTTGTAATGCTTTTGCACTTGTTATAAATATATATTATTGTAATGCTTTTGTACTTGTTTGTGAATATATATTTGAATTTATAAGCCAGTAAAATATTTAACTTCAAATCCAAAATCTCCTTGACATTCAAAGGTGACCTATTATGCCCCTTTTTACAAGATGTAAAATAAGCCCCTGAGTGGAAAATCTCACGCACTGAAAATGTCAGAAACTCTGCGAAAATCCACTTGCAATGCCTCTTTGGCGCTGACATTGTATATCTCCAACAGCTTTAGCAAGAAAACAGTAATGGTAGACTGCTGCTTCTCACTCAGGGTTGTGTCTATGCTAATAGGGCAGAGATTGTCACAAATGGGTGAGACTTTTTCCTTAAGATGACGTGTACGTAGGGAGACATCTGGAATCACGTGTTCAGAGAAACTGGTCATGATTTATTGGGATTATTAAAAATGAATAGGTGGATATTTACCATTACAGACTGGTTGTTTTCACAGTCAAACACCTTATAAAAGTGATTTTTGCATAATAGGTTTCCTTATAATATTAATATTATAAAAATATTAATATTTCCTTATAATATTTACAATATGGGCCTGTTAATAAACAAAAAGCATAAGAATCGAAACAAATTTGATGTATTTATTTAAAAAAACAAGCAAAAACATTTAACCCATTTCCATACATTACACAACATAACTGCAACAGTTTTACATTCATCACAGATTCAGACATTAGTCTTCATTCTTGAAGGCGACGTGTAATTTTTGCACAAATGGAATTGCAAAAATGATAACCGTTTTAAAATAGATTTCCCAAACACCCCTAATCTGTTACTAGTCAAAAACAGACAGACACAATAGCATTCACACAACAGTGTTGTTGTGTCAGGCTGGTTGATTTTTCACATTAACTTTCACTGTGCTGTTTAATATCAGAAAATGACACACTTCAGCTTTACGTAAAGAGATGCAGAATAAACTGCATTTACCTTTTTTTTTTTTCAGACAGAAAACCTGGCAATGCATTTTTTTTCATCTACTACTTCATTTATATAAACAAACAGGAATGAAACTAAAGCTTAAAATCCATAGAACTTCAACAACACAGTATTAAGCACCAATCTATGCATTTGCTTCCATAGCCAGGCCATAAGTTTTACTAGATGACGTTAAGTTAAATATAGTAAAATAAAGGGTTACTCCACCCCAACATGAAAATTTTGTCATTAATCACTTACCCCCATGTCGTTCCAAACCCGTAAAAGCTTTGTTCGTCTTCGGAACACTGTCCCACTGTCCCATTGTCCCATTGACTGCCAGATAAATGTCAAGACCCAGAAAATTTCTAATAATTAAAAGACGATTTTATTCAACAATTCGTTTCCTCCGTGTCAGCCATTTCGGAGAATATCCGCTGTGTCAGCCGCACCGCACGGATACGGTTTAACGCTTCGATTTGAACGAAAACTGCGTATCGGGCGTACGCAGTTTGCGTCCAGCGGATAGTCTTCAAAATGCGTTACGCTGACACGGAGGAGACGAATTATTGAGTAAAATCGTTTTTTTTTTTTCTTTGCGTACAAAAAGTATTCTCGTCGCTTCATAAAATTCAGATTGAACCACTGATGGCAGATGGACTATTTTGAAAATGTCTTTCATACTTTTCTGGATCTTGACAGTGGTATTTACCTGGCAGTCAACGGGACAGTGACGAGCCTCCCGGTTTTCATCCAAAATATCTTGAATTATGTTCCGAAGACGAACAAAGCTTTTACGAGTTTGGAACGACATGGGGGTAAGTGACTGATGGCAGAATTTACATTTTGGGGTGGTGTAACCCTTTAACAGGAAGTCCATAGCTGCCGGTTCATTTGCATTGATAATCTATAGTCAATCCCTAATTACAGGGACAAAGCCTCACCAGCATCTTATTGGACACGGTCATACAATATTAAAACTGAACAATTTCTATGCAAGGCACTGTACTGTAACTGAAATGAATGTACACATATATGAAGGGACAGACAGCAGACTGTCAACAGAAGCTAGTGTACATTCCAAAGTAAGGTGTAGTCATGATAACAGTAGTGCTTTTATCGGAATACACACAATTTTATATGACTAACACATTAGTTAGGCACATCACATGTGTTTGACAAATAAAATGACTCTAAAGCACACAATGTGTCATATACACCCAGGTAATCTTGTTTGTTGTTGCCTAACATCTGCAAAAGGCACAGAGTGCAAAAGCGGTCAAACAGGGCATAAACTGGTTTGTGTTGAACCTGTCACAACAACGGTCAATTTGATGGATTCAGATAGCCTACATATACCTCTGTAAATGTGTCTAACCAGCGATTTGAATGAAATAATATCAGTTTAAAATATTGCACACACCTTGTGAAAGTCTGAGCGTGGTAAGTTTTTTAAATGATTTTTAAAGTCTCTTATGCACAACAAAGCTGCATTTATTTGATCAAAAAGACAGTAAAATCATTACAGTAATATTGTAAAATATTAAAATAGCTTTTTATTTTAAAATCTAATTTCTGTGATGCAAAGGTGAATTTCAGCAGCCATTACTATAGCACGTCACATGATCCTTCAGCAATCATGCTGATTTGATGCTCAAGAATCATTTATCATTATCAACTGAACTTATTGACCTCAACTTTTTTTTAAATATGTAAATACATAGATCAAAATTAGAGAACAATCTGTAAATACTTGATTTTTTTTTTTATCTTTATCACTCAAAAGTTGATATAATATCAGCTGTAGGTATACCACTGTTCTACTAACATGCTTGACAATATAACCAGAGAATTTCAACCAAAAACATTATTTTTTGAAAAAAGTGAGCAAAATTAAAGAACAGTCACCACTGTAGCACAAGAGAAAATTACAACTAAAATTTTGGAGGGTTACAGCTGTCAGAAATTAGTTGGAAGTGTAGAGGCCCTTACTTTAAATGACTTAAGCACATCTGTGGCCACAGGACATCGGACTAGTTTCTCTGTGCTGGTGTGATCTTGGTCCACTCTCTTTGATAGTTTGGTAACTGTGGTGGGTTTCTTAGCCATAACTTTGTCGCCAATTGATTATTTCAATGTTCTTAGCTTCAAGGAACTGCTTTACCCATTTTGCAGTGTGATGGGGCATTGTCTTGCATTAAAACTACAGACTGATTGGGAGATGCTTGTATAATGAAGTGCATGTTGCTGAAGGAGGTTCTGATTCAACTCCTGCTGCAGAAAACATCACCCAAACCATGACACTTCCTCCTCCACCTTTCACTGACTTCTTTACGCACTTGGGCTTCAGTTTTTCCTCCGTTTGACGCTGAACTAATTGTTTCCCATCAGACCCAAATAAATTAAACTTGCTCTTATCACTAAAGTGAACTTTGGACCAGTTCTCCTCTCTCCCCACAACATGCTCCTCAGCAAAATTAAGCTTAGCCTTTTGTTTCTTTCTGCTGATGAGAGGCTTGGTAACTGCAGAGTGCGCTTTAAGTCCGTCTTCTCTTAAACATGTCGAGACAGATCCTTGCCCTGTTCAGCACTAAACTGGCAAGCAATTCCAGCTGCAGTGCTGAACCAATTCCCCATTGAGAGTCTCTGCATTACACTGTCTTCTTGTGCAGTTGTCTTAAGTGGACAACCAGCCTTTTGGGGGGATATAAATGAATTAGTGTCTTTGTAAAGATGCAATATTAAAGAAATCACAGATTTGGAATGACCCACTTCTCTTGCGATGGCTGAAAGGGTCATCTCTTTGGCCTTAATGTGGACAACCTCCTGTCACAGGGTTTCAGACACCATAGAGCGGCCTGCTATCTTGCAATCTCAGTGTAAATTGGAGGAATGCTGCCAGTTAAATAGGGTTTGTCATACAAATAAGGAAATTAGCACCACGTGCCAGATTGACACCAATAACTTGGAAGTATCTGTAAGTGTTCTCTAATTTTGATCAGTTCAAATCAGTTCATCTCATAAGTATTTTTATACTGTGCTTCGAATACAATTAATTCATAAAATATGCTAAAAATTGCCTTTCTACTCCCATTAAGATAACTTCAAACCGGACTAAGCAGTGATCTTGAAGGAAATTTAGGAAACTGTAAGTCGTTCTCTAATTTTGATCTCTACTGTATATATATTAGAGCTGTATTACACATAGTCACAGCTGTATCCAGTGCATGGATTAAATACTTCACTATATACACTGTCAATCAGTATAAAACAGGAATATGTGTTTGTGAGACATTGAGTCATTAACAAAATACTTGTACAACATGCATGTCCACATTCTGTGGTGGTGCTGGGTGCATTTAATTTAGGCTCTATTTAAACAAACGGCAACATAATTCTAAATCTACAGCCACATGACAGCACAATAAGCATAATTATTCACCCCTGTTAAATTGTAATAGTTTACTGTAAGAAGTTGTGCTGTAAGAACATGTTGATACATTCACACCCAGCTCAGGAGAAAAGGGTGAGGATAGCCGTTGAAATCGAGAAATCAAATATTTTGTGATAGAGTGAGTTTGCCTTCATTGAGAAAACAGTAATATGTGACATAACAATTTCTAAAACATCAAGAAAAGCTTTGAAAATATCCCTTTCACATCCCATTTTTGTTCATTTATACTCGCATATCAGTTTTTTTTCTCATTCCTCAACCATGCAAAGTGTAACATCTTATAATTTAAATACACACAGGCATCTGTAACAAAGATATTCTCTAAACATCATATACCTGTATCTAAGCTAAAACTAGCACAACAAAGATTAAAAAAAGACAACCCAGAATAATAATGATCAGGAGGTAATCCAGTACCTGAGAGCAGGTCATTGCTGCCGGAGTCACACAGACATTAACCGAGGGTTTTGCATTGCATTGTGAGAGTATTACTCCACTTTGTTGCAGGAAGGTCATCAGAGTGTAGTGAGGTTTTCTGCCAGGTAATATAGGCTGTATCCATTGCATATGATACAGCAGAGGTTACAAAGTGAGGACAGCAGGTGGTACAGCCACAGCCGACTGCTTAGCTTTTTATACTTGGGATCCGTCTCGCAGAGCTTGGCGTAGGCTTCCCGATTGGACGAGAGTCCGATGTCCTGACCCAATCCACAGGCCTGCTCAATCAGGTGCATGTCCGCCATGATTTCCGAGGTCATCTGACCAAACCACTGGGCATTCACTGCTGCCACAGTTACACAGACGAAAAAAATAAAGATCTGGGGGGGGGGGAAACAAAAAGCTGGTGGAATCAAGACTGTCACCTTACATAAAAGTTAGCATATTTTTTCACTCTTGTGTGGTTCCAAACCTGTATGGCTTTCTTTTTTCCATTTAAAGGGGGACACTGAATGCAAATTTCACTTTTACATGCCGTTTGCATATAAATGTGTCTTAGCAGTGTGTGGACACAACCGCCCTACAATGATAAAAATCCATTTACTTCCTTTTTTGAATTGATAAAAAGCTAAACAGTCTCAATTATCAAGCCATTTTGATTTTCTGAGCAGTATGATGTCACATTGCTCAAGCTCCACCCACGACCACTGATGGACTGTCCCATATTAGCATATTTTAGCCCTCAGTCAGTAGTACACTGTCCGCCGTCAAAAATGCCTTGTAAGCAATGCCGGTGTTTTGTAGTTGGATGTAAAATTAAACAGAATGTGAACAGAGCTGTTTTTGACAAGGTAAACAGGGTGTTGTTTAACTTAAGTATGTTGCAGACATTTCATGAAAAAAATCACCCTAAAAAATCATACCAAATTGTAGAAACTAGTTACTAAACTAGAACTAATTTGAAGAATGTGATGCTCACACTGTTATAATGAATGTACACTGGAGCTTACAAGCAATGTTTTAAAGTCAAAAATATCTTGATAAATGCATCACAAACAGGTAGACTTTATATGATAGACTGGAGTGGTGTGGATTACTTGTGGATTATTGTGATGTTTTTATCAGCTGTTTGGACTTTCATTCTGACGGCACCCATTTACTGCAGAGAATCCATTGGTGAGCAAGTGCTGCAGTGCAAAATTTATTCAAATCTGTTCAAATGAAGAAACAAACTCATCTACATCTTGGATTGCTTGAGGGCAATTTTAAATTTCCATCAAAATGTGCCTGTAGTCATATGATAAATATAAGTCATTAGGAACACTTTTATGAAGCTGTTGTGTCTTTCTTAAAGCTTGTTCCAGTCCACATTTACTGTAATTGGAATGAAAAGCAAATTTTTCAAAATATCTTCCTGTCCGTGTATAAAGTTATTATCTTTCAAAAGAAAGAGTCGATTCCGAATCATGAAAACAAGTCGTTTTTAAAACTAATCTTAAGCTGTTTCAAGTTGACACTAACTTGAAACATTAGCATATTGCCCACCCACTGGTTACACGCACAGAACCCCCCCTCCCTCAAACTCCTGTGGAGAAGATGCTGTGCTTTGCACTGTAAGGAGAAATACAGTCATCGGACCAATCACCGCAGATTAGCGTCACGCAAAGGAGGGGTTTGGACAAATGATTCGTTGAACAAATAGTTTGAGAGTCACTGAGCAAATAAGGTAAAAATAAATGCATATTAGAAGATAATAATCTTTTTTGGCCTTCCATGCATGTCAACCTGTTGTTGTGGATTCCCAGAACTAAAATATCCATAATCCATAATTGGGGCATTTTAATTTTTGGGTGAACTATTCTACATCTTTTCACAGAATCTGAGAACATTATGTTCTGAATACCTGAAAGGCCTCTTTTTCATCCAGCATGTTGCTAGGATGGTACATGGCAAAGATGGTGAGGTTGAAGAAAGCGCAGGCTGAGCCGATATGCAGGTAAAACGGGAAGAGCCGGCTCTGTATGAAGCCAAACGTGTGTCGGTTTAGATGGTTGTCCATTACAAAGCCTGAACAACAAAAAAAAAAAAAAAAGTTAAGGCCTTTGCATATCATAAACCTTATTTACAAAAGAATACCAGTTTCATGTATAAAACAGTCCTTGTGAAAAATAAGTACACTCTAGCATACTTTTAAAAAAGTACTTGTTATGGAAATAAAATACTTTGAAAGTAAAATACCTAAGTACAAACTGAAACTAATGTTTTCAGACACTTAAATGCAATTTACAATTAAATCAAAATATTTTAGTTTTGTTTTTTATTTAAAAGCAATTTATATTAAATCCAATTTAATTCATATCAAAATATATATTAAATGCAATTAGCTAAACATTTTTAACCAACATAAGTAGGATTTAAGTACATTTTTATGTGTAATTATGTCTATTGTCTTTTAAATATATTTAAAGTGTACTGACAAATATACTGACAAGAATTTATGGTAAACTAAAATATAATTTTTACTGAAATGTGTATGCTTCCAATTACTCATTTGAATTGATGTTGCAATTAAGCATATTTAATATATTTGTGTCCCTGGACCACAAAACTAGTCTTAAGTAGCATGGGTATATTTGTAGCAATAGCCAACAATACATTGTATGGGTCACAATTCTACATTTTTCTTTTATGGCAAAAAATCATTAGGATATTAAGTAAAGATCATGTTCCATAAAGATATTTTGCAAATGTCCTACCATAAATATATCAAAACTTAATTTTTGATTAGTAATATGCATTGCTAACAACTTCATTTGGACAACTGTAAAGGCAATTTTTAATATTTAGATTTGTTTTGCACCCTCACGTTCCAGATTTTCAAATAGTTGTATCTCGGCCAAATATTGTCATGTAATAGCAAACCATACATCAGTAGAAAGCTTTTATGTAGCTTTCAGATTAAGTATAAATCTAATCTATCTAATCTAATTTACCCTTGTAGTGCTTTTCATGTGCTTTTTATTAAAGTAGCAACAATGCAATCATTCTATTAATGATCTATCACCAATGAAATGCAATGAAAAACAGTGACCACACCTACCTGATATGAAGGTGACCCATATCTGCATTCCCCAGAAGGTGGAGAGAAACATGAGGTGAAGGAGTTTGGCAGTGACGGGAGGCTCTCTGTCTGTAGTCATTGTGACAGCCACACTATCGTCTTTCACCTCCCTCACACACTGTCACTATGCTGTTTAGAGGTGTGACACAAAATGCAATCGGCCTTATTGTTCTTACATCACACAAGGTTTATGTAAGGCTCAGAACAGTCATAACAGTTTTCATTTCTGACACAAGTCTTAAGTCATGTACTCGATGTGATGCACACTACAAAACACACCCTGCGTTACAAACAAAAGAGGTGGAGGCGGTCACCTTTCACCCACATGACTAATAGGGCATACATAATGGAACAAACCTTCTTAAATAAGATCTGCCACCTAATATAAATCAAATCAGACACACTGACTGCAAACTGTTGTGTGGTGTAACAAAACTAGCCCAAAGACCCAAGCCCAACATCAAAACTTAAACCATGCAACCTCCATACCTAAAACAGATGTTTTACAGTCATTGTTACACATTACACAAATCACTATATAAACAAAATCACTACCTTTAACTCACTGGAAAACGAGGACTTGGCAACCCTGACCCCGGTCATGAGAGACGTGTCAATCTAACTAATATGTTTTGTGCTCCACAGAATAAAAGTCATACAGGACATGAGGGTAAATATATGAAACGTTCATTTTGTGAGCTGTCGCTTTAAGAATCGAAAGCGTAAGTGCAGTACTCGTGCACTTATTGTGCAGGTGGTAAACAGGCTGAATCACTACTAACGCCATATCCAGAATGTGGGCTGTGTTTCTCAAAACCTACTACGTTTCCTACCTAGACTGCATTTGTGGCTCCTTCTGAGTACACACGCGCCTAATGCCGCTAATAGTGATGTCTGCATAGGTGGCACACTAGTTGTTGAGGCACAGCCATGGTGTCCAAACCTCCAAATAAGCACCGCGACTCAACAACAGAGGCAAATGCTTTGCTATTTGAATTGGCACCAATTTACAGTACAAGACAGACAAGCTCTCGTAGCACGTCATTTCTGTTGCGTCATGTGAAAGCTACACCTGGGTTATGAAAGACTGGATATTATTACTGCAACATGCTGTCATCATGATGTCGGTCTACTTACCGGACGATCACCCGTGACTATGTCAATCGTCTGTGGCCGGTCGCGTCACGGCCAGTAGCAACACCATAAATGTACGATAAAGGAGGAACCGGTATGCAGCTGCGGTAACTCACGGACTGGCAGTCAGACCGGTGGGCGGGGTTTATGCGTATTCGGCAATCAAAGCAGTCGGAGCGGTTTAGTGGGCGTGGTTTGTGTATGTTGTCGTTATTATTGGGCGTGGTTGTGTACACCGGTGAGCGTGCCTTTTGTAAACGTTTTTTATTATGGTGATTATTGATGAAGGACAATGTGTTTCTAGTAAACACATGTAAACAAACACACACACACGTTTAACCATTCACTTATTTAAATGGGGAACAAAAGACATTTTTTGTTTTATATTAAGCTAATTATAAATACACTGCATATGACCTTACCCTAACCCACACCTTAACCATACCCAATATTTATTCACACCCATTAAATACAGATTATTTCATTGATCTGTATTTAATAGGTGTAAATAAGCAAAAAAACAGTGATAATAATAATAATAATAATATAGATAAACCAAGAAAAAAAAATACACTTTGTACCTGTCCCAAATTTTGTAGATAAATTTAAAAAATATATAAATAAATAAATATCATGTTTAAAAATTAAATGACCCACTATAATAATAATAATATAATATACTTTGTGTGTGTAATAATATTTCACAATATTACTGTTTTTACTGTATTTTTTCATCAAATACACTACCAGTTTTTGAACAGTAATATATATATATATATATATATATATATATATATATATATATATATATATATATATATATATATATATATATATTAATAATTCTCTTCTGCTCACCAAGCCTGCATTTATTTGATCCAAAATACAGCAAAAGCAGTAATATTGTGAAATATTTTTACTATTTAAAATAACTGTTTTCTATTTGAATATTTTATTTAATATTTCATTTCTTCCTGTGATCAAAGCTAAATTTTCAGCATCATTACTCCTGTCTTCAGTGTCACATGATCCTTCAGAAATCATTCTAATATGCTGATTTGCTATTCAAGAAACATTCATTATTATTATTATTATTATTATTATCAATATTTAAAACAGTTGAGTAAATTTTTTTCAGCATTATTTGATGAATAGAAAGATCCCAAGATCAGCATTTATCTGAAATAAAAAGCTTTTGTAACATTATACAATATACCCTTCAAAAGCTTGGAGTCAGTATAATTTTTTATTATTTTATTTCATTTTATTTTATTATTTTATTTTATTTTATTTTATTTATTTATTTATTTATTTATTTAGGGGATAATAGAAATGAATCTATTCATCAGAGAAACCTGAAAAAATAGAGTCTGTTTTCAAAATAATGATAATAATAATAATAATAATATTTTTTTTTTTTTTTTTTTTTTTTTTTGAGCAGCAAAACAGATTTCTGAAGGATCATGTGACTGGAGTAATGATGCTAAAAATTTAGCTTTGAAATCACAGGAATAAATTACATTTTAAAATATATTCAAATAGAAAACTTATTTTAAATATTAAAAATATTTTAAACTTTTACTGTTTTTGCTGTAATTTGGATTAAATAAATAAAGGCTAGTTGAGCAGAAAATACTTCTTTAAAAAAAAAAAAAAAAACATTACAAAATTTACTGTTCAAAATTTTTTGACTAGCAGTGTATTTCACAATATTAATGTTTTTACTGTATTTTTCTCCAAATTAATGCAAATAAATGTCTTGATTAGCATTAAAAATATTACTGATCCCAAGCTTATGAAAAGTAGTATGTGTACATACACACAATATATTGTTTTATTATTATCATCAATAATTATAGTTGTAGTAGTAGTAGTAGTACAATAAGTACAACACTTGATTAATTTTTTGACAAATATTTCCATAATGTTTGTACAACACATTTAATATGTCGGTTATTCACTGCAACAAAAGACGAGTTAATGGATAAAGTCCTTAATTATAGCTGTTCTGACTGTAAATATTCACAAAAACCACAGCATTCACTCTCAGGGTGGTTTTATAGGGCATGTCCAGACTGGTGGATTAATTAGTTCTCAGTATGACACTGGTTTGTATTTAATGGGTGTGAATGAGCAAAGGACAGGTTAATTCCCAACGGCGCTTTCTTCACTGTTGTTTCACTGCTTTGATGAACAATTGTTCAGGGCATCAGATTACAGCAATTACTACGTGTAGCTGAAGGAGAACAAAACAGTGACTCCTAAAAACAGGAACTTCACACACATTTGTGAGTGGGTTTGTAAATGTGTGTATAATAAAAAAAGAAACACTGGGCCAGATTTATATAATGCAGATGCCACAATAAATTAATTAGAGCAATAATTATAATTATAATTTTAATTGTGTGTATCACAGATTTGTATGATAGCTTAGTTTTTGGCATTATAATGACAGGTTATTTCTACATGTTATCTAGGTGATACACAAAACTTTTTGGCAGCTTTGGTGGAAAAGAGACAGGAGTCAAAGGGGAAATGACCATCTATGCAATCAGACACTCAGTATTTCCATGATATCAGTGGTGACTGAACACACACAGCACAAAACAGATATTTATATATATCAAAACAGATATATATGTGTGTGTGTGTGTGTTATATTATGTGACATTTACATCTTTAATTTTCAGTTTAAGTGTCGAAGTACTTTTTGGGACTGCTGTGTGTCTATATATTTTCCTTTCTCACTCAGAAAACTAAAGCTGGTTCATGTTCTTATAAAATAACCACAGTTTATGCAGAAGAAACCTGACAATTTCACAGGTATGTGTGGGACCAGAAAGTAAAGATGTGAAGGTATAATTCAGGCACTAGAGGGAGACATGGCCAGCATATATGTGTATGCAGTATGAGAGAATCGTTAAGTGTTTTCCATAATTTTCATCATTTTTAAGATTGTCAGTAGATATTAGTTAAGATTCGTATGATTTAGTTTTTAGAGAATACTAATAATGTTGTCACGAAGAGAAAACCAAAAAGAGAAAAATCTTCTCTTGAAGCAAGGATGTCAATTAATATGACATGGAGATGTCTGCTGAACAAGGTACTATCATAATGTGCTGGCATCACATTACAGGGAGAGACTGGGAGCCGTTAATGTTCATCTGGAGGAGATGGATGATTGTTTTCTATAGCATATGTTCCTCAGCCTTAACTCCACTCAAACCCAACCAATACACATTAAGCACCACCATAAAAAGCAGGAAACTCTCCAAAAGCTCCATTATTAAGGGTTCATTGAAGATTTTTATGATGATCAAAGCCAAATTCACTGTTATTGACAGCACAGCAGTCTGTAGATGAGTTAAATTATTCATTTTAATGGGTATGTTGAGACTGATAACTACACTCTAAAAAACGCTGGTTTAAAAACAACCTAGCATTGGATGAAATATGGACAACCACAGTGATTGGGTTGGTAAATGTTTAACCCAACCTTCTGGGTAGTTTTATTTAACTCAACTATTGTTTACTATATGGCTGGCTTAAAATGAACCCAAAGTGGGTTGTAAATTAAAAATCAGACACATAATTACTAGAGGCATCAATAATATTTAAAAGGTGAACATTTATTAATAAGCAATTAAAAAACATTATATTATTTAATTATTATTTATTCAACTTATTAATAAATGTTGATTTATTGAACCTAATAAAATTTAATTTTGGTTTCAATTTAAATAAGAAATATAGCCATTTTTAAGAAACAGCTGAGTTAATTAAAACTACCCAGAAGGCAGGGTCAAAACAACCCAATCACTGGGTTTGTCCATATTTAACCCAGTGCTGAGTTGTTTTTAACTCAGTCTATGTGACATCCACACATTTTCATTACACAGAAAATGCAAATACAGAAATATATTGGGAATACAGGCAAAAACAAGCTCGGAAGGCCACAAATATGAATATTGTTATTGTTTTGTTCATAGACCTCAAATAACCTAATCTATGTAACCAACAATAACAGTACCTGTACTAAAAAGTAAATCCGTAATTAGCACAAATATGTGCTTTATAATAAAAAGTGGTACATTATGGGTTTAAAACAAACACTAAATACATTCACAAATTGTGCCAGTTTTATATAAAGAAGTGCTTTAATATTTTAGTAGATAAAATATCTCTTTGCATACACCTCAAAAATAAATCACTATGTCAGGTATTAAGACATTTAGTTTTGAGGTAGGCAACATTCACAATGTAGGAAAATAGAGAATATCTTCTCAAATATTATTTTTCATAATAATCATTGGTAACTCTTATTACATTTTTAAAATAAATTATATATAATGCTTAACAGATCATTATACAAAGTACTCTAAAATTGTTGAATTTATAGTTTATTTATTCACATTTGAATGTGCATAAACAGTTAAGCAGTATATATTGTTTGTTTTAATGAATCTAAGCATGTATTAAAAGTTGGGAATAATAAGAGCATTTTTTTGTCATACGACAAGGAGGTTGAAAATTTAGCTAGTGCTCCTTCATGAAATACAAGTATTTGCCCTTTAAGTGCATCTGTTGCAATACGCTACTTTATTTTAATAAAAGGGATATACAGTTTTTTTGTTCTGTTGGTCACATCTTTCAGGTTTGGTTGGATTTAGTGTCTTGCGGACTTGCAGATTTTGTGATAGACTTCAGGAAATGCACCTTCACAGTTGAGTTGCTTTCTGAGTTTATGATACAATGTGCCGTCGAACATCTCCCAGAATTCCTGTCGTTCCATGTATACATCAGCATACAGCATCTGGAATCTAAAAATGGACAAAAGATTGTTAGAAGGAACACTGAATTTAAAGCGATTTCGTCGCCTTGATTGCAGAAACTATTTGAACTGAACTGGATGATGACATCGATGAATTCAATGATGAATTGACTTTAACTGAAAATTGAGAGTTTACTGTCGTCCTTTTGCATTATTGACACACTATTTTTCTATTTAATACTGTAAACCTGCTTTGAAACAATCTGTATTGTTAAAAGCGCTATATAAATAAAGGGGGAAAAAAATAAAAAATAAAATAAAAAATAACCTACATTATTACTTCAACAATTACCATATACAAATCATTTTCCACAGACAACTTCAGCCTAATTTTTATTAACGAAGTTCTACCAAACAATGGAAAGGTGAAAAGTGATAACTGACCCATGAACTTCTCTGACAAACTTTTCCAGCTGCCGTGTGGATGATTTGGCCTCAAAGTGTTTGACCTTGGGCTCCCCATATGCTCCGATATCAACATACAGTTCATCTTCATCTCCTTTAGGATGCACCATTCCTGGCTGGTTGGGCAGAATGAAGGGACAAAGCCACAGCGGATATACCTATAACACACATAATAAGTAAAAATTTGGAATTTCTACTATAAGCTTTTAAAATGTTTTTTTAAAAAAATAATAAATAATATTGTGAAATATCATTTAAAAATAACTGAATTTTCTGCATCTGTCACATGATCCTTCAAAAATCATTCTGATTTAATGCTCAAGAAATATTTCTTATTTTTATTATCAATGTTGAAAACAGTTATGTTAAATTTTTTGTGGAAACCATGATACTTTTTCTCAGGATTCTTTGATGACTAGAAAGTTCAAAAGTTTAGCATTTATTTAAAATAGAATATCTTTTGTAACATTAGTAATGTCTTTGCTGTCAGTTTTGATCAGTTTAGACAAATGTAATGCATCCTTGCTAAATAACGGTATCTTTACAGGAGCTAACAGTATATAGGTAATGCTGGCTCTTTTTCCTTCATAGACATTGTTCTGATTTGGCTGCTATAGAGATGTTCAGTTTGCAGTCATAAAACCTAGAAGAGAATTAGCTTTTCAAGTCATGGGTTCCCTCAAGAATTTCTAATGGGTTTTCAGAATAGCAGCTTTCGATTTTTGAGTAAAATAAGATCTGTGGTGAACATTACTGGAACAATTACTGGATTTTGATGCTTTCACTTGAAATAATTACGCAATTCCTTACTGAAGCTTTAGCTTGAAGGGATAGCTTACCAAAAACAATGAAAATTCTGTCATTAATTACTCACCCTGACGTTGTTCCAAACCTTTCTGACCCTGCATAGACAGCAGCGCAACTGACACATTCAAGGCCCAGAAAGGTTGTAAGGACATCATTAAAATAGTCCATGTGACATCAGTGTTTCAACCTTAATTTTATGAATTTTAAGAAAATTTTGGTGCACAAAGGAAAAAAAAAAAAAAACTTTATTCAACAATTTCTTCTCTTCTGTGTCATTCTCCTCTGCACATTCATGATAATACCACGACGCATGAAACAGTCTTCGTAAAAACATGTCTGAAAATTTGCCCACCTTTACTTATTTGAACCAGAATATACAGAGGATAAACTAAGAGAGATGAATGTTCTACATCAGAACGCCGGCTCCACACGCATGCGTCGTCGTACTCTCGTGAACGTGTCGAAGACTGACACGGAAGAGAAGAAACTGCTAAATAAAGTCATTATTTTTGATTTCTTTGCACACAAAAAGGATTCTCATAGCTTCATAAAATTAAAGGAGAAGTCCACTTCCAGAACAACTATTTGCAAATAATTTACTCACCCCCTTGTCATCCAAGATGTTCATGTCTTTCTGTCTTCAGTCATAAAGAAATTATGGTTTTTGAGGAAAGCATTTCATGATTTTTCTCCATATAATGGACTTCATTGGAATCCTGATTTTCAACTTCCAAAATGCAGTTTAAATGCAGGGCTCTAAATGATCCCAGCCAAGTAAGAAGGGTCTTATCTAGCGAAATGATCGAAAAATAAAATATATTTCGAAAAATAAAAATTTGTATACTTTTTAAGCACAAAAGCTTGTAAAGCACAGGCTCTGGGATGCGAGTCTACAATGCTACGAATTAGTGATGGGTCGTTCTTAAACGATTCGTTCAATTTGAACAAATCTTTAATGTGATTTGGGAAGAGCGAGTCGTCTCGTGGAGTGATTCGTTCAGTTGCGCATGCACAACATCCTATTAGGTTCTGTACTGGAATTAGTTAACCTGTTTCGAGTCTTCGGGTTTTTTTCGAGTCGTTCGGTCATCTTATGGGGTTGTCACGTGATGCTGATTTTGCTAAAATGAACGAAATTAACGAAATGACTCGAAAAAAGATTAGTTCATTTTCCTGAACAAGGCCAGAGTCAGTAAAATGATCTGAACTTCCCATCACTACTACGAATCACGTCTAAGTTCATCGTCTGTGTACTCCGGCTCAAAAAGGTAGAGTGTGGTGAAAAACTCCGTCTTATTTTCTCCTACAACTTCAGAATCGTCCAACATTGTTGTAACTTTTTGTTTGTAAACAGCGTTTGACTTACTTGCGCTTTCTTAGTCTTTGCGCATTCGCTTTGTAAAAACTGCATCTGTACTTCCGCCTACGTTCTGCATGACCTTTCGATTCAATAGTACGTAGCATCGTGAATGCGCATCCCAGAGTCTGTGCTACACAAGCTTTTGTGCTTAAAAAGTATAGTTTTTTTTTTTCCGAAAAAAATGACAGATTCATTCTTCCTCGGCTGGGATCATTTAGAGCCCGTTGAAGCTGCATTTAAACTACATTTTGGAAGTTCAAATTCAGGGCACCAATGAAGTCCATTATATGGAGAAAAATCCTGAAACGCTGTCCTCAAAAACCATAATTTCTTCACGACTGAAGACAGAAAGACATGAACATCTTGGATGACAAGGGGGTGAGTAATTATTTGTGAATTGTTGTTCTGGAAGTGGACTTCTCCTTTAAGGTTGAACCACTGATGTCACATGGACTATTTTAATGTCCTTACTACCTTTCTAAACCTTGAACATGGTAGTTGCGTTGCTGTCTATGGAGGGTCAGAAAGCTCTCAGATTTCATCAAAAATATATTAATTTGTGTTCTGAGATGAACGAAGGTCTTACAGATTTGGAACAACATGAGGGCGAGTAATTAATGACAGAATTTTCATTTTTGGGTGAACTTGCCATTTAATTTTTTTAGTATAAAAAAACCCCAAACAGACAAAACAGTATAAGTTTAGCTTATAAATTTTTCATGCTTGTGTGCATGCTTGGATGTCTCACATGAATGTCCTCATGGAAGCGTAGGATGGCGTTCTTGATGTGCTTCATGGGGACCAGCATGTCCTGCACCACGTGGTGCTGCTCGTACAGTTTGCGGATGGTCTCTCCCTGAGTGAGCTTCAGCAGGGAGATCTTAGGAGGAACCATCCAGCCAAACACATACCTGAACAACGGGTTATTCCCAAATGGGATGATGTCCTGAAAAACAGACAATAGGGAATGGTGGTTGGAAATAAAACAGAAAAGGTTTTATATTCTTAACAGATAAAAAAGTAAAGGAGAACAAGATATAGAACAAGACAACAGAAAAGAAATGACTAATCATGTTCAGTTATTAAAGGAAGTTAGAATATGTGAAAACAGACTCCAGTCATCATAATCAGAAAAGTCATGTTTTACAGTCAAAGACACTTCTGACCTTGTCCATCTTAGCTTTAGCTGCATAATTTATTGAGGAATGTTAGACTAGTGCTGCCAACCAACAGACAAGTCACACTTCCTGTAGCTAATGGACGTTTTTAGTGGATATAATGCATTGAAATTGTGCGAGTATGTTTTTGAGTGAAAGAGAAAGGTTCAGAGAGAGAGCGAGAAATGTGGCTTGATTACAATGGAAAGGAAGGATAATAGTGTTCTCTTTAACTATGCATTACGGGACAAGTGAAAAATGCTAGAGCTAATGGAACCATAGAGGAGAAAGTGCATGTCTGGCTAAGTGTCTCAAACTCTTGATACACTTTGAGAGTACACCACAAACCAAAAGGCAAATTGAACGTTCCAACTTGTAATAGGCTTTCTCAATAAGAGTCTAATATTAATAATATAAGATACAATCCCTAGAGATCCAATCATAATACACCACTAATCGCACAGCAGAATGTTAGCATAACTGTGGAGATTCTAATCGAAAACTAAACGCCTCGCATTACACTGGACTATAGAATAAATGAAATTGTTGTATTATGAGACAATCGTTGAGACCTGAAAAATAAAATGAATAAAGGAATAATAAAGAATGAAAAATTTTATCTATCTTTAGCCAGAAATTTGCCTAGTGATTAGTGAGGTGTTTCTCTTCATCAGTCCAAAAAAGTCCAATGAAGTGCATCCATCCATAATAAAAAGTGCCTCACATGGCTCCAGGGGGTGAATTAAATCAATTTGCTCCTGTAGCAAATTGATGCATTTAAATATCTTTATTTCAACCTAAGAATCACATTAATCTAGCTTGTCCAAAACAAAAAAACGGTCATGATTTAGAAGCGCAAAATGAGGGTTTGTAAAGAAGAATGTCGAAAGATTTCGATATACGCCAAAAGCAGACTGGTTTTCCTTTGCTAAAATAAGAAAACTTTGCTTCCTTTGCTCCTGTAAACAAACGTTGGTTTGTGCGAGACTCACTGGTGCATGTGCAACGCCAACGTCCTACGTCATCCACCCGGAGCTGCTAGTCAGCACAATCTAGATTAAAGTGATGCTTACATTTTAAATATAAAATTCATACAAAAAAAAATGCATAGATTCGCTACAGGAGGGCTTTTTATTATGGATGGATGCACTTTATTGGACTTATTTTGGACTGATGAAGAGAAACACCCGTCTATGCCATGATAAAGCTTGGAAGTGCCAGAATAATAGAAGTCATATACACCTTGGATGCCTGAAGGGTCAGTAAATAATAGGCTAATTTTCATTTTTGGATGAACTAACCCTTTAAGGTATAAAGTTCTGTCTCACTGACAGAAGTTTGGGAGATGCTGGGACTCTTACAAGGGTAAAGATTATTTGAAGGAAGACATGCCAACATCTCTGCTACACTGCCACCTTCAATAAATTCTTCTCCCCACAAGAACTTTGGTCGAGCTTACTTATTTTATGTATTAGAGAAATCTAGTGCATTGGTGAGCCACCCAAATGACTGCTCAGCCAAATATAGCAAAATTTAACAATTTGGTGAGTCAGCCAGGAGATACTGACAAGAAGAAAACTCACCAACAGCAAACAAGTGAATAAAACTGAAAATGTAGAATAATGAAGGCAAAAGTTATTTCAATGTGCAGATAGATATAGAGCAATCCCATAAAGTATTTAGACATTTGTGCTTTACCTAAAAATGAATAAATGTCATTGCATTATATAAAACAATATCAAATCAATTAACATTTATCTGAAAGAAATAAAGCGGATATTTTCAAGCAAGAAGTTTGTTGTTTGCTGTTGCTGTTTTATTAGTATTATCAATATTTAAAACAGTTAAGTACTTATTTTCAGGATTCTTTGATGAATAGAAAGATCCAAAGATCAGCATTTATCTGAAATAAAAAGCTTTTGTAACATTATACACTGTGGTGGGGGGTTTGTAGATTGTAGAAATTATAGAAATTAATACTTTTATTTAACAAGGATGCTTTAAATTGATTAAAAGTGATGATAAAGATTAAATGACAAAAATAAGAATAAATTACATTTTAAAATATAATAAATTATATAAAAATATAAATATAAAATAAAATATAAAAAAAAAAACTTTTATTTTAAACTGTAACATATACTGTTTACTGTATTTTTGATCAAATAAACGCAGCCTTGGTGAGCATAAGAGACTTTCAAAAACATTTTAAAAAAATCATATAACCCAAACTTTTAAATGGTGGTGTATGTTGTGTTAAATGAAGAACTGTTGCGAATCAAGTTAATGTGATTCTCGACATCCATCATTATTCTGCTAAGAAAAACTATGTAGACTGTTATTTCCTAAAAAAAATGAAGATCATTTGGCAACTGTGTTGTGTTGAGTGAAATTTTCCAGAGTCACTTACTTGTAACTCCCAGAAGATGCTGCGGGTGTGTCTGTGGTAGTAGTGCCGGAGAGGAATGTACTCCACTGCAACGCGGTTCTGTTTTAGGAAACCCTCCACATGCCGAAAGAACCATGGCTTGTAATAGTAACCTATACAGTTAGTCTAAAAGACAAAGAGAAAAACAGAGAAAATTAAATGGTATGATATCCACAATTATAGATAAACATGCACCAGTGCCACTCGGAAAGTTGGCTTCTCAATGGCTGATGCAAATATTTAGAGAATTAGCAACTGGGCGATAGAAAAAGTAAAAGTAAGAGCAATCAGATATACATTACAGAACATTCATTATCACCTTGTCAGGCTCTGCATGATCTGTCATGGTGCCTGTCATTATCACGGCCTCGTCCCGAGAGTACTGCAGTCCCTCCACAAACTGGTTTTCCTTGTTGGCTGATTCCTCTGCAAACTTACTGCAGATAGCATCCAGGCCACGTACGGGCTCGTAGCGAAGCTTAACCCATTTTCGAACTGGGATTATCCGGATCTCTGCCGCAACCAGGAACCCCAGTGTACCGCAGGACCAGGGAACGGCATAGAACAGGTCAGAGTTTTCTTTCTGTGAGCAAGAATTTTGTTTTAACTTACCCATGTATGTGTGTGTGTGGGTATTTTATATCATCTGTAACAGCGGACTCACCTCAGTGCAACGGACCAGACTACCATCAGCCAACACCAGCTCAAAAGCCACACAAATGTGCTGGAACAGGCCGTAGATGTGAGATGAAGACTCAATGCCTGTTCCCATTACCAGCCCACCTGAACAAAACATCAGACAATCATGAGAAAAAGTTTCCAGATGGATAAATGGCCAAAACATGCATTAATCATAAATTGAATGCAAATGTAACATTTAATACGCTACTGTTGAATTTTTTTTTATTTTTAAGTTTTTGAAAAGTGTCTTATGCTCAACACAGCTGCATTTATTTGATTAAAAAATACAGTAAAATAATATTGTGAAATATTATTACAATTTAAATGAGCTGTTTTTAAATTTTAATACATTATATTTAATACAATTATATATTACAAAGTATAATTTATTCCTCTAAAGTCAAAGCTGAATTTTCAGCAGCTATTACTCCAGTCTTCAGTGTCATATGATCCTTCATAAATCATTCTAATATGATGATTTGCTGCTCAAGAATTATGTCTTCTTATTTAAAAAAAAAAAAAGTTGCACCATAGAAAGTTTAACAGACCAGGGTTTTTTTTTTTTTTTTTTTGTAAATAAATAAATAAATAAATAATTGACCAACCTTTTAAGCTATGGAACTGTACAGTATATTGAACCTATATGAATATATACATATATATATATATATGATGAATAATGATAATGAAGACTGGAACAAGATTCAGTGCACTATATAAATTTCATGTTAAATATTCTATAGTACATATAAAATGTCATTTCATTTCCTTTATTATAAAATATCATGTCATGTACATGTGGCCTAGATAGCTATTTTTAACAAAATTGGCATGTTGCATCACTATGTGAAGATTATTTTAAATTTATGCACTGTTAAGTTGAGTTTTAGTTTTTAGTTTTAGTTAGGTTCTGCTGTAAGTAACATTTTTAATACTAATAGTTTTGTTTTTTTACATTACCATTACATTAGGTAGTATTTAATAGTTCTCCCTACAAAAAAAAAAAATCGTGCTTCTAATGCTTTAAAAAAGATTAATGGAACACTAAAGCCAACCAAAGTCAACTTAGAGATAAAAAACGAAGTCAAAAGTCCAAATAACTGACCTTTGATTATAGATACACGACTATAAACTGCTTTATAGAAATGGTTTAATATAAAACGATTGCTTTCAAACAGTGCTTGCAGTATTGAAGATATAGGAATCAATATATGCGGCTAGAAATATCTCCTATCGTTCAACACACAATCACAACACACCTTTTCCATGTCTTATTACCAAGTACTGTGTCTCTACAGAATTACAAATGAATTTGAAGGAGAGTCGGTGTAAAACATTTCTATGCCGATGAGCGCTCTTTTCTGGGATCTATAAACACTTTCAGCAATAGGACCCGTATCCGCCCTAATCTAATCTGCCTCATTGAAACAGGGACTATGCTCATCCGTAACCTAATTAGGAGCAGCCTCTGATGCACCACACACGGCATATAATATTGATCAGGAGAGAACGTTATGCTCCATTTAAAGAAAGCAAATATCTGCAAGTGCTCAGAGACATTAAACAAATCCCTTGTGGTGCATGTGGAAAGAAAGGGAGAGATTGGACAGGTCAGAGATGACTTACAGTCTTCATCTAAATGGAGAGAAGTGTTACTGTGTGCTCAAAGAAAATGTTCGAATGCATCTAGACGTCACATAAATACGAGTTTCCTGAAATCTGAGACTTGGTAACAAACAAGCATATCTAGGCTTAATGCACAGATGCTGGGAAAAAAAATGAATCCTTTATACGTATGGTGTTTACTTGTTTTTCTCTCGTAAAACCTACCAACTGTGAGGTCATCGAGTTCAGGTAACACAGGCAGTGTCCAGC
The DNA here is from genome assembly GCA_036247105.1 of Cirrhinus mrigala. NCBI lineage: Eukaryota > Metazoa > Chordata > Actinopteri > Cypriniformes > Cyprinidae > Cirrhinus > Cirrhinus mrigala. The sequence goes on along the minus strand of CM070026.1, from coordinate 11,738,032 downwards.
CAATAGAGTTGAGCAGAGCGGTCACCTGACCCATGTTAGCTAAGGGTTCCACACGCACCACCTGGAAAATGTAACATAAATGCTTGATTTGTTGTTTGAAACAATTGCACATTTCCTTACTTTACATTGTATTATTGCTAATAATCACTTATGACAAATTACTTTTAAAATTCTCATCCACACATTTTTGCTGTCCAGTTAAAGCCTTGTCTTTCCAAATAGTTCATCCAAAAAATCAAATTTACTCATCCTCAGGCCATCCAAGATGTAGATATAGAGAAATGTATCATTCCATCACTTGCTCACCAATGGATCTTCTGCAATGAATGGGTGCCATCAGAATGAGACTCCAAACAACTGATTAAAAACATCACAATAATCCAATAATCATGTAATCCACACAACTTCAGTCCATCAAGCGTAAGCATGTTTAAAAAAAATAATAAATAAAAAAAAAATTTAACATTAGAACATTTTTAACTCAAACTGTTGCTTCCTTTATTCAAAATATTGGTTTCTCCCGTGAAAAAGACATATTTTCAGGAGAGAAATATGCACAGATCAAGCACTGTTTACAAATGAAAATAGTCCAAAACAGTTCTAAACAAATATGTTGGTGGATTTTGAAGATAACAGAGGATGGACTTTTTCACTGAAAGGAAGCATTATTATGGATTTTAAACAGTTTAATGTTAAAATGCCTTAATGATAGGGTGCTTCTCATTTCTTATTTGCGCATCCTCGTTTCCTTTCCTTGCTTCCTTTCTTTGCGTCTTAGCTCCACCCCTTCAGGATGCAAGGGGAGGAGGCAAGGAGAAGACGCGAGGATGGAGGAATCAAAGGATGAACATTGGAATATTCTTGACCACTCAAGCGTCACTTCAAAACGCCATCAGCTGCGCTAAAGGGATCTGCCCATTTGTTGTTGAAGTTCTTTATTTAAGGCATTCATAATAAATATGACGCCCTTCTTAAAAATATATAACATTATTTAAACTGCAAAGGTAAAATATAAGTGTAAATTATTAGGACAGATGTGAAGGGGGAGGAGAATTAGCGTGCGTCACGTTTAGTCGATAAAACACTTCCGCAAAGGATACACCTGTGTATCCTCGCTCATGATTCCTCAGGAAGCCTCCTCACTCCTCGATCCTCGCCTCCTCGTGGTGCAATTGTAAAATTGCTTGTTCGGTTTCCGGGTCATAGGATGGAGGATGGAGGAGCGAGGAGACGTGGAGGGATATTGAGATGCACCCATAGATTTGTTTATTACAAACATACAGTTTTTCACTTCTCAAGACATAAATTGATGGACTGGAGTCATTCAGTATGAATTACTTGTAGATTATTGTAATGTTTTTATCAGGTGTTTAGACTCTCATTCTGACGGCACCCATTCACTGCAGAGGATCCATTGGTGACCCAGTTATGTAATTCTGAATGTCTCCAAATCTGTTCCAAAGAAGAAACAAACTCATCCACACCTTGGATAGCCTGAGAGTAGTACATTTTCAGCAAATTTTTATTTTTGGGTGAACTATTCCTTTAACTTTAAATGAGGAAAAGAGATTTAAAAAACTTTTACCACCAAAAAATAATATCTGGCAACAGGTACCTGCCGTTTTGTGTCCACCTCCAGAATGTCCATCATGTTAATCATGATGTTCTTGTGCGTCTTCTTGTATTTTCCCACTCTGAGAGACACTGTCAACCATCCTGGACGACCTGTGCACATATGTTTCTTCCCACCCTCGTTTTTCCATTCTCGCACCTGAAAAATGTAAATGGTCACAATTTTTTAAAAATCAAATTCCATCGAAGTCTCATGAAGTTTATATATTCATTATTTTTTACATTGATTCAGCCAAAAAAAAAAAAAAAAAATGTTTTAGTCAACCATAACTACACTGGTGCACCTGTCATGGTGTGTCGAATAGTAGGGGGCGTGTCAGTATGTTTTCGCCACGCCCCTACTTTCACCACCCCCCCAGAACTTGCAGAGAGGCTGTCCGCTACTTTTTATTGTACCATCAATTATTTTTATCAGAATTTCTTTGAAGAGGCACTGCCTACCTTTATAGATCAAGCTGTTTGTACATTTCATGTTTTTTTTTTTCCATGCATGTTCACTAATATATTACATGTATTTAATTTGTATGCATAATGCATTATCATCTGTGCAACACTACAATACATCAAATATTATATTGTAAATGAAGTATAATAAAAGTTTTGCAGTTACCTGTCTCTGAATATCTCTGACTCGCTGGTCGTGCTGTTTGGGCGCTGAGCACATCTTGAAGATGATCCATGCACGCAGGTAATAGTACACATCAAAGATGACGGATAAGGGCAGCAGAAAGAGGCAAACGAAGATCCATCTCTGGTGTATTATCACGTACTCCAAGCCCTTCACTTTAATCCATACCAAAAACAAAACAAGTAACCCACCCAAATATAACAACGGATCCATTCCGACAGCTTTTAAATCACGAATCGCCTAATTACAGAGCAATTTAAAAACGCATGGAGCTTGTTGCTGGCTTTTGATTTAACAAATGCTGCATTAAACAAATGAACATAAAACCACAGCTCTAATAAATTTAATGCGATTTCTTGTACTCCTTAATGCGCGTAGTTTCTCTACTTGCAGGCTCAATATTTGTCATCTGTATTTTCTTGCTGTTTAGGAACTTGGCCAGGTGGTGTAAAGCGCCGCCCCCAACATACGATGATTGGCCAGTAGCGCCTCAAATCAGATGACGCCAGTGGGTGCGTATCGTCTGTTCAGCCAATCACAAGAAAGAAACACCGTCACACCATTGACTGAGTGAGATGTGTTCATTATTATACAGTAGTTGAGAAATGAGGCGACTAGTGATAGTAGTACAGTTATAGGCATACATTTCCGTTTAAAAAGATTATTCCAATACTTAAATACTACAATTTAAAAGATTTTTTCCTCGGGTTTAGAAGAGGGTTTTATTATAGTGCTTTATGATTATGAGTAAAATAAAGTCTGGTTAAAATTAATGGAATTTTTGGTTCATGTAACGTTCTGGGAACAGTATTTTATGGTTAAAAATCATCAAACAGGAGCCATACTAGACTGCTAGTATGGTTTTCAGCCTTTACAGTCTCAGGGGCTCGACCCCCAACTCTTCTCAGTAAGACATTCAAATATATTAAGAAAAAAAAAAAACGTTTTGTGTTATTTTAATATCCATAAATGGGCACCCACGCCCATTTTAATACAGCTGTTTTGAGTTACACATAAAAAGTAACTATAAAACTGCAATTTTATATACATATATACTACCAATCAAAAGTTTTTGAACAGTAAGATTTTGAATGTTTTTTTAAAGAATTATCTCACCAAGCCTGCATTTATTTGATCCAAAATACAGCAAAAGCAGTAATATTGTGAAATATTTTTTTTTACTTTTTAAAACAACTGTTTTCTATTTGAATGTATTTTTAAAATGTAATTTATTCCTGTGATCAAAGCTAAATTTTCAGCATCATTACTCCAGTCTTCAGTGTCACATGATCCTCCAGAAATCATTCTAATATTTTTTATTATTATCATCATTAATATTTAAAATGATTGAGTAAATTATTTCAGGATTCTTTGATGAATATAAATATCCAAAGATCAGCATTATCCGAAATAATAAAGCTTTTTGTAACATTATATACTATACCATTCAAAAGCTCAGAGTCAGTATATATGTTTTTTTTTTTAATTATAGAAATTACTACTTTTATTTAGCAAGTATGCTTTAAATTCATCAAAAGTGATGATAAAGACATTTATAATGTTACAAAAGATTTCTATTTCAGATAAATGCTTTCTATAAACTTTCTATTAATCAAAGAAACCTGAAAAAATTCTACTCAGCTGTTTTCAACATAATAATAAAAGTAATAAATGTGTTTTTGAGCAGCAAATCATAATATTAGAATGATTTGTGAAGGATCATGTGACTGGAGTAATGATGCTAAAATTTCAGCTTTGATCACAGGAATAAATTACATTTTAAAATATATTCAAATAGAAAGCAGTTATTTTTAATAGTAAAAATATTTCACAATATTACTGCTTTTGCTGTATTTTGGGTCAAATAAATGCAGGCTTGGTGAGCAGAAAATAATTCTTGAAGAAACATTGAAAATCTTACTGTTCAAAAACTTTTGACTGGTAGTGTATAGGGAAATATCTGTGTTTGCTACATTAGACACAGTCATACCTTAATTGTGAATTCTGAAGCCACAAACCTTAAAGTTTTGTTATCACTAAAAAAAGGAATATGACTACCACAGAGAGTTAAGTTTACCTGCTTGACTAATTTTATTTAGCAACAAGTTTCATTTCATTAAAAAAAAAAAAAAAAAAAAAAGTGAAAAAATGTGAAAATCTCTGCAAGTAGGTTCATCACAAACAAGGGGTGGTTTATCCAAAAAATGAATTTTGTCACCATTTACTCAAGAATTTATTTATTATTTATTATTATTATTATTTTTTTTTTTTTGGCTGAACACAAAGATCTAAGAATGCGTGTAACCAAACAGTTGCCAGTAGCCACTGACTTTCATATAGTGCATATTTTTTCCATACTGTGGAAGTCAATGGCAACATTTCCCATGCAACATTCACTGAGTAAATGATTTGGCGAATTATCACTTTAATTAATTGTTATTATATAAAAACATGAAATAAACTCAAAAAGAAAAATCTAAAAGCTATGAAATTTGTGAGCAAAACAAATAACTAGAGAACTTAAACTGACGTCAGGACTAAGCAGCTCATGAAGGGTTAACCGGCAAACTAGTGTTTACAACTGTTAAAGGCTACTATATATTTATCAACTGGATTTTCATTCAAACCTGTCCATATCTTGAGGAAAATCTATTTTAAAAAGGTTAGGATCGCTGTACAACAAATAGATGCTATAAGGGATTCACGTCTTCTTGTTGGGAATCGTATTTTCAAATTCATGCCAATAACCATCTGGCCTACAGACGGCTCTGGGGTGGGGCATGAACTCTAATGATGCTCTGATAATGATAGAGGAGTTTGACAGCAAAGCAGCTGCGCTCATTTGACAGCATGGACTAACCCTGATGCGCGTGAACAGCAGCTCACAGCTTCGATCGAGTGCATGTTACATTTGTATAATGCACTTTACGTCCTTTTTTTTCCTACAAGTGCCTAAATCAAGACACTGGGTAATATGAAGGTATTATCAGTCATAAAATGCGCACAGGAAATGCAATTTCCTTCAGAAGTGAACCAATGCAGACAAGTCCTCGTTTGAGGAACTTGACCCTGGAGTCTCGATATCATCTTGAAGCTGGACGATGCGCCCGGAACTTTACAGATAGGTCAATGTTATGAAGTGACATTATGCCTTCACTACATCATGGCGCTATTTTTATTGGAGTATTTTTAATAGTCACCGGTGGCTCCACCGCTTTTCTAACTTCTAATCAAAGTCGACTCCAGGCGTTCAGCATGTGCTGTGTGGTGCTCGGCGCGGTGATGCTCATACTAGGGCTCTTCTGGGCGATGAACGGCAAGAGAAACCCGGTGCCTTATAATGAAGAGTACAGCCACGACTACAGTCAAGTCCTGTTCACCCCACCGCCCGGAAACCACTTCCCCGAATCTCAGTCCGTCTTTCTGCACGGGTAAGTTGGGAATCGCATTATAAATTAACTATAAATGCGCTGATGATTCTGATACGACGAAATAAAGAAGATAAAAATCACAGTTTGAGCCATCTAATGTTAAGTCATAGAGGAGTTACCGTCAAAAAGTGCATTGTAGACTCTATGCACTCAGGATCAATCTAGAGTTATAAGCAGAGGCTTTCAGCCTGAAATGGCCATTTTTATATTGTACTTTAAAAATTTTAAATGTATTTTATGTATGTATATATATATATATATATATATATATATATGTATACACACTGTATATTTTGTAAATTTCGTGAGCAATTATAGTATAGAATTACTAATTGTAATTTTATATGTACTTATTACATTTTAAATGTATTTTATGTAAAGTATATATACTGTATACTTCGTGAGCATACTATAGAATTACTAATGAAATTCCAATTTTATATGTACTTTTTAAAATTGAAATATATATGGATATATATATATATATATAGCCTATAAATTTCGTGAGTATACTATAGAATTACTAATGAAATTGCAATTTTATATGTACTTTTTAAATTCTATATTTAGTTTATGTAAAGTATGTGTGTGTGCATATACGTATATATATATATATATATACACACACACACACACACACACACACACACATACACACTACATATATATATAGCAGTATAGTACTCATGAATTTGCAATTTTATATGTACTTCGTAGTTGTTATATTGTACTTTGTAAATTTTAAATGTACTTTATGTACTTTAAAGTAATAATATGTAATTTTATATGCACTTTTGACTCAAAATATCTCATCTTAATGTTGTATATTGTATTCCAAAACTCATAAATCCAACCTGATCTCTCTGAACTCAGACTCCATCCCACAAACATTTTATCACAGATATTGCATTGCCGTGTTATTCATTACATTACAAATAATTTGAATATATTTTCAACATAATATGAAAGGGGAGTCCTGATCTTCCATAAAAAGACCAGCCTTAAAAATATGTAAGTGCTTTTCTATAATTCACCAAAATGCAGCCCACATAAAATAGATGCATACATTTGCATGCAGCTTTTTTAATTTGATTGGAATAGATAGGAGCAAACATGGAGATAATTTCACTTTTCCACCCATAACCCTTATCCCTCCGGATTTGTGCCATCTCTCTTTCCTTTCCCCCTCTCTCCCACCCTCACATGTCATTAAAAATCACTTAGAGGAGAAGTCTAAGATCAGTTACTGCTCCTCTGTGCTGTTCATACTGACACTAAAAGGCCCTCTAGTGTTGATAAACAGTATATACCACCCTACATCCAAGTTCCACTTCAGCCCAGTACACTTATAAATAGTAATGCGTGATTGTGTTTTAAAGGACTTTGCAAAGACGAGGCGTATATGGTGAAGATTTGGACTATCCCCCGATGGAGCCAACCTGTTTCAGCCCTACCAGTCGGGGTCGGCCGCCTCACTGGGACATGGAACCTCCTCCGCCTTATGAGGTGGCCATCAAAACCACTAGGAGCTCCACGCACCTGAGACGCAGCTACTCAGACACACAGCTGCTCACTGAACCTCTCTTTGGACGCTCACGGGAGATCAGTTTCGAAGTGTGACATCTGAGCCACGTTCATCTCTTGAGACCCACCCTAAAGTATTCTCAAACAAGTGTTGATGAAGCTACAAAACAGGCTTTGACAATCCACAGCTCGTCAAGGGGGTGTTTCGTGCCTCTTGAGATGGTTTTCATCTTAACCATGTGTTTACAGCCTTATTCAGAAGGAAATGTAGAATACTATGCTTTTTTCGCAAATAAAATGCATTATAAATGTAAAATCTATATGTAAGCTATTGGAAATACGTGGTTAATATCTCATTAAACATAATGCAATGCATTTTTTAAAAAGAGAAGGCTTTAATTTGAGTTATATGCCATTTCAAGTCATCTCAACACTGTAAAAAAAAAAAAAAAAAAAAAAATTTGTTGAGTCAACTTAAAATAATTTGTTACCCTGCTGCCTTAAAATTGTAAGTTCAGTCAACTCAAATAAGTTCAGTCAACTTGAAATGTTAAGTTGTACTAAGCCACAACTTAGATATTTGAGTTGACTAAACTAAAAATTTGGTTTGTTAAACTTAGAAGCTGGGCTTGTTACCCAGCTGACTTAAAATTTTAAGTTGAATCAACTCAAATATATAAATTGTCACTTAGTACAACTTAACATTTCAAGTTGAGTTGACTGAACTTAAAATTTTAAAGGCAGCCAGGTAACAAATTATTTTAAGTTGACTCAACAATTTTTTTTTATAATTGTTTTACAGTGAATAGTTATTTTAGCTAAAATAGTACCTTTTTTCAACTAGCCGTTGCGCTAAAATGGATTTTCCCTATGGCATCATGGTATAATTTGCATGATATTCCAACACTTTTGAAAAAATACCAGAGAACTGGTTTGATTAATGACAACGGAAGGTGTTTAATTTGTATATTTATCCATTTGTTAGATCCTCAGGGTGTAACATCGTGTTTAATGTAAAGAATATTTTCATGGCATATGAGCACACAGTTTTGACTCAAAAACTGCACGGTCAGGTTACTGTAGAGATCTGGCCAGAGCGATGATTTATGCATAAAGCACACTTTGTGGTGCCTGATAATGGGAGCACATCTCTGCTGAGAAAACCACACAGCATTACTGAGCTTAATGATGAACTAATGCTCTGTTAATATTGTTTGGAACACTATAAACACGACATTCACAGCCACTGCTTCCTCTGACTCATCCTTTACAATGATATTCATCTTTTAACAAGGGCACTTCTGGGTGCTCTACATTTTGCTTATATGCCGTGTGTTTTGAACTTCAGTGAATAATCTACTAAGAGCTATTTACATCAGTTCTGTTTGCTTGCATATTAGATGTTTATTTGAGATGATGTACTTCCTTTTTTAAATTTAAACAACTAACTAAAGGATAAACCAGACTCACACTTTTCATATTCATTTTTCTGATGTCAAAGGCAAACACTATATGATTATAAATCTTTGAACTAGTCATGCAGCACAGGCTGAATGCTTGTATGTAACAGATGGGAATCATCTTACAATGAATGACAAAATGTCTCACACTCTCTATGCACCTCATCAGTAAAGAAAGTTTAGTTTTCAATTCTATCAATACAGTATCTGTAAAACCTACATCTTACAGCATGTTAGCATAAAATTTAAACTGCCAAACACTATGCAGTAGCAAACATTCAGATCATTTCTAAGAATTCAACAGAGTTTAAGAATTTACCATCTTAACCATAAACAACACCCATATCCTGCTGTTTCCAAATGCATGCTGCACCATGGCACACCATGATCTCTCTATTGAGAAATAGTGGTTGGGAGATATTTCCCAGTTCCCATTCCCAAAATATTTCCCATAATATGTCAGTCTTTAAATCTTAACATTTTATACAGATGCATATGCTATAGCTATTTTATGAGAGGAGTGCTGCATGGTTCCTTTCATATAAATAGTTTTAGCTGATCTGGCCAGAAGCATGTTCCTCTCAGTGTTTAAATGTGAGTAAAGTGCCCCTGAACTTATGTCCACCCAAAAATGAAAATTCTGTCATTGATTACTCACCCTCATGTTGTTCCAATCCCGTAAGACCTTCGTTCATCTTCAGAACACAAATTAATATATTTTTGATGAAATCCGAGACGTTTAACCATAATTTTATGAAGCTATGAGAATTATTTTTGTGCACAAAAAAACAGCAACAAAAAAACAGTTATTCAACAATTCTTCTCCTCCGTGTTACTTTCAGTTTAGGGGAAAACACCTGCATGCATTGGGGTACTCTCAAAAATGGCGCTAGAGTGACACAGAGGAGAAGATAAAGTTTAATAAAGTTATTCTTCTATGTTTTTGCGCAAAAAAAGTATTCCCATAGCTTCATAAAATTACGGTTGAACCACTGATGTCACATGGACTATTTTGTCGATGTTCTTAGTACCTTTCTGGACCTTGAAAATGGTAGGACCCTTGCTGTATATGCAGGGTCAGAGAGCTCTCGGATTTCATCAAAAACGTCTTAATTTGTGTTCTGAAGATGAACGACATGAGGGTGAGTAATTAATGACAGAATTTTATTGTTTGAATTACACTCTTAAAAATAAAGGTTCCAGTGTTTTTGCAGAGGTGCCATATAGAAGAACTATTTTTGGTTTTTAAAAGAGCCATTTTGAAGAAAATAATAATAATAATAATAAAAATCTAAAGAACCTTTTCTGCATTTGAAAGGTTCCATGAATGCTCAAGGTTCTTCATGAAACCATCAATGCCAAATAAAGAACCTTTATTTTTAAGAGTGTATCCCTTTAACTTTTCAATGCCTCCTCATCAAAGGGTTAATAGTGTGCAGTCCTAGTGAAAAAAAAAACAGCATATGCTGGTAGGCATGTTTAATGCTGGGATGCTGGTTTAAGCTGGTCCTTAGCTGGTTTATGCTGGTCTTAGCTGGTCATGTTGCTGGTTAGGGACCAGCATAAACCAGCAAAGGACTAGCATAAACCAGCAAAGAACCAGCTTAAACCAGCATCTAAACATACCTACCAGCATATGCTGTTTTTTCACCAGGGAGGACAGGTGCAAAGATTATAAAATAAACAAAATAGGCAAGCTACTTGTCTAAAAAACTTAAAGAAAAAAAAAAAAAACTTGTCTAAAAACATTAACTGACTAGACTGTTCAAATGAAACCTACACCACTGTTCTAACTATTGGCTAATGTTGCGGCAGTACAGTGTGGCTTTATCAGTTTTATCGTAAAGGGCTTTTGTTGGCTTGTGTGCGCTGAATAAAGCTGTGTATTGTGTCAATGAATTCGAGTTCCACGATAGACCCGTTTGGCTCTGCCACGCCCAGCCGGGAATGGGTGATTTCCTTACTGACAAGTGATGGGAAGTTAGACTCATTTTCGCGACTCGGTTCTTTCGAACAGTTGAAAAACAGTTCAAAACAGATTCAGCGAGTCTTTTACGTCACGGCGCAACACGTCGTTGTGATTTGCCTGACAAAACATAACGCCCCCTTTTCGAGGAGCTACCTAGCTAATGCAGCTAATTTCATCCACCGTGTGAGTAAAATATTAACCATCAAGACAACGTAAATAACCAGGTTTCATATTATATCCATGTCTTTTTTTTCCACACATTATGAGAATATAAACCTAATCTGATTTTTTCAAACCTCATACTGTTTAAAAATGTTTGTCACTAAAATAGTTATTAATTGTGCTTAATGTTTTTCAACCTGTTGTTAGAAAGCAAAAAATGAATAATACCCTAGCAGCTAAATGATCCGTTCTTAGACCGGTTTAGTGAACCGGCTCAACTGGATCATTCAAAAGATTCACTTCAAAAGAACGATTCGTTAGGGGATCGGTCATCCCTCTGAAGTGGCATCAACCTCCGCCTATAAACTCTGCCACTTCCTCTTCACGTTTAAATGACAACAGCGACTCTGATCTACCGACACCGATGGCTGTAGGAAGAATTTGAGTTTTCATTAGAGATTCTCTAAGGAAATGACTGGTTGAGTCGCGACTTCCGTGGTAAAGTGAAGAGCTTGCTGGAAATGATTATCCTTGCTGAGGATAATGAAACAAGCGGCGCTAGACGCGTATTCAGTACTTGAAGACCGTTCATTAGAAGAAACGCTTACCCTCATCCACTGATGTTCAACTTCGTGATCAAAACAAACGCACGTCGGACTGCGTCAAACCGACAAGGTAATATATTGACGACATGAATAGCACAAAAAACTGTAGTTCTGATTTTTGTTACATATGAAGAAATATATATTCAGTCATAATGTTAATTCATAATATTCAACTATAATAATTGTAACTGCATTTAAATTACATTTATTTCTTTTATTTAATATGGATAAGACGGCGTTAGATTGATACAGTGTTCATTACATTGTAATAACGTGTTTCTTACCCTAAGGACCTATTTTTGCCTCATTTAAACTTTAAACTTCACTTTTTTGGTGTAGCTAATGTAGTCATTTTGTTTATGTTATATTAATATGACTAATTAACAGTTTGTTAAGACGTTACCACATGAAGCACATGCATCTTAATTTATTTACTAGATATCCATAAGCAATTGAATTTATATTGAAGTATGCTGCAGTATGTTCTAATATGTTTTAAGCGAGTATAATGTTCACTCATTTATGCTGCTCTATGTGTAGGATGGTCTCTGATCTTCTTGGATCTGCAAGGATATGAAGTGACACCGGGGCTGGACTGACCTTTGTGCTGTGCTTTGCGCAACACAACTTGAAACACATACTCAAACACACATGCACGGTGATACGCGTGGTGTTACAAGGGCGGAAAACAATGTGCCTACTTGTGACAGTGTAGCCAGAAGAAACAACATGTCCTTCCAGCACAGATGGCAAGTTTCATTGGGGATCTTGCTTGTGATGGCAGGCCTGGTGCTCTTTATGACTATGGATATGTACATTGTTCTTATTGGCATGGCTATAGTGTGTCTGGGCCTCTTTATTCTCATCCGTGCCTTCTGCGTGGTCATTAAATCCAGTCATGTAGCTGTGCCGGGTCACTTTCTTCTACACCCACGAACGGGAACCCGTTACACCCATCATCAAGCCATTGCAGTGCAGAGGTAAGAGAGAAATGCTGAACTGTTTTTGTGCAGAAGTATCATTATGATGCTAATTTATGAGTGCAAGTGTTTAGCCAGAGTTGTGGCAACTGTATACAAACACAATGAGTGTCATGGAGTATGTAAATGTCAAATCAAGTTTCCGGAACGCTGTGCATATACAAAATAAACAGAGAGACTAAAAGCTGGAATAGGCTACATGACTTTTTAATATCTGAACAGATTTTAATATTTGCACACTGGCTCTGACTTTTGGCAGCTAGCACTTGACTTGTCCAGACTGCAAATATCTGTGCAAAAGTCATGTAGTGTATTCCAAGTTTTATACAAAGACACTATCAAAAAACAGAAGATAAATAAGGAATTTTGAAAGACCAAGAAGCCACAAGGATGAATAACCTAGCACTCAATTTTGTTGTATGTATAAATGTATTCAAAAAAGCAATTCATACAATGTCTTGAACACACGTCTTCAATAAAAAGTATGTTTTTAATTCCTGAATTGCAATTAATTATATTTGGATGCAAAAAGGATGAAATTCATGAATATTAGAATGATTTTTAAAGGATCATGTGACTGGAGTGGTGATGCTAAAAATTCAGCTTTGAAATCACAGGAATAAATGACATTTATCTTATATATTCATATAGAAAACACTTATTTTAAATAGTAAAAATATTTCAAAATTGTACTGTTTTTGCTGTATTTTGAATCAAATAAATACAAGCTTGGTGAGCAGAAGAGACTTATTTAAAAAAAAAAAAAACATTAAAAATCCTGTTCAACTGTTCAAAAACTTTTGACTGGTAGTATATATATATATATATATATATATATATATATATTGGTCCCTCTTATATTAGGTGGCCTTAACTACTTACATTTAAATTAATGATTTGATACAATGAAGTTTTTTGTAAATACATGATTTACCCATATCCAACCTTAACCATATCCTACCTAAATAGCAGCAAAAGTGTTTTCCAATTCAATATCAGCACAATAAGTACATTGTACTTTTTCTGTATAAATACATAGTAGTTAAAGAAGTTTACTTCCAGAACAAAAATTTACAGATAATTTACTCACCCCTTGTCATCCAAGATGTTCATGTCTTTCTTTCTTCAATCAATAAGAAATTATTTTTCTTGAGGAAAACATTTTAGGAATGTTCTCCAAATAGTGGACTTCAATGGTGCCCCAAAGTTTGAACTTCCAAAATGCAGTTTAAATACAGTTTCAAATGGCTCTAAATGATCCCAGCCAAGGAAGAAAGGTCTTATCTAGTGAAAAAATCGATCATTTTCAAAAAACACAAAAACAATTGAGTTACAATTGTCTTAATCCGAGTCACTACAGTTAGGGTATATGAAAAACTCCCATCTCGTTTTCTTCTTCAACGTCAAAATCGTCGTTTTACCTTTTTTTTTTTTTTTTTTGTAAAGGGCATTTGAACTTCCTTGCATGTTCACTTTGTAAACACTGGGTCGGTACTTCTGCAGGTAGGACGATTTTGAAGTTGGCGAAGAAAACGTACCCTAACTGTATTGACCGTATTGAACCAGAGAAAAACAGAGTTCATGCAGACTTAGACAAGACGAGCGTTTGAGGTTAAAAAGTATATAAATTGTTCATTTGTTTCAAATATGAATGATTTTTTTGCTAGATAAGACCCTTCTTCCTTGTCTGGGATCATTTAGAGCCATTTGAAGCTGCATTTAAACTGCATTTTGGAAGTTCAAATTCGGGGGCATCATTGAAGTCCACTATATGGAGATAATTCCTGAATTATTTTCCTCAAGAAACATAATTTCTTATCGACTGGAGAAAGAAAGACATGAACATCTTGGGTGACAAGGGTGTGTGTAAATTATCTGTAAATTTTTGTTCTGGAAGTGAACTTCTCCTTTAAGGTCTCCTAATATAAAGTGGGACCTATACTTTTTTTAGTACTTTTTCTAGACAGTCATGTGGTGCATCCAACACAGAGAAACAACATAAAATAGGAAATGACATCATAGAGTGGACCCCCCTGCTGATCTGACCTAAATAAGTTGCTTTGCTAAAAGTTTTTTTTAGCATTAGTTGGTTTTACTTAAGTATAAGCAATAGTAATAGTTTTCTTTCTCATGCATTAGTATGACTGCTAAAGAGATAAACATCAGTCATGAAACATAATACACTGATTGATGGTTTTGTATACACTCAGTATATCTCTGGCTTTCAGTTTATAAAAATATGCAAACTAAGAGGGTGCTCTGTGTCTTTTCGGCCCACTCTCAGTTTGAAAGCCAAAGTTAAGCAGAAGTAACAAATGTTCTGATTATGGAAGTAGGTCAGCAGTGAAAACAGTGAGAGTCTGCAGTGTTATATGGTAGACATGGTGAGTCTGCACCCTGTCCATGAACTAATTAATGTCACCAACATTTACATTTATTTTCATAGTGCAAAAGACCAATATATTAGCTGGAAGAATTATAATTCCCCTCTTATAGCAAGAACAGCGAGACCCAGTCTATCCAACATGTCTATGAGAAGCTGGTTTGTGAAAAAAATCACTAGGTTCATACTTCCAAACTTATATAGAGACTACTGTGGGGCGCATGGTTTAAGCATTTTTACAATTTGTTTGGTTACTTTATTGGTGCAGAAATTACAGCTTCAGGTTCAAATTAAATTTGTTAGGATGTCATTCTGTGATGCCCATTTAAATGACAGCTCAACAAAACAGTGTTTTTATGTCAATTACAGTAATTAGTTTTAAATGACTCCCTTTAGTCAAAGCAGTCAGGATCATTTTTAAATGTTTCAGCACCTGACAAAATGCAATCGTGTCATGTAATTAATGGAGAAGCTGAGAGAAAATGTTAAGGCAGGGTAATGCTTACAGACCAAGTGAAGACTGAACAGCTGCTGGGCGCCAAATTCTTTCAGTGTTCCATGTCTGAGGGAAAGAGAGAGACAGAGCGAGAGCGAGAAAGGGCCTATTGCCATGTAAATCCTTGTACGATGCTGGTACTTCATAATGATATTAGTTTAGATTTAAAACTACATATGGGTTTTTTTGTTTGGAGAATCGTGCTGAAGCAAAGAATCAAAGGGGGCAATGCAGTTCATTCGGACCGCGTGATCAGGAGTATAAATGTTAACAGAAAGCAGTCAGCATTGTACACTAGCCCAGAAAGAATGAGGAGGGAGGGAACAAGAGGACGAGAGATGAGATTTTTGTTTCTTGCAACATGCTGAAGCCATCAAATCAGTGCCTAGGGGTCCCCCCCTTCTCCCCACCCCTGTCCTTTTGGCAAGTTTTGAGGGAATAATGTTAAGCGCTCAAACTCTGGTTTAAAAAAACACACACTAAAATACTCACTAGCAAGCACACACTGGGTGATTTCAGGCAATTTGGTTTTCTTCTGAAGTAAATGTTGTCTCAATAATTTCTTCTTTCCTGAAAGCCCCAGTGTACTTTAAGAGATTGAACTGGTGTGACAATTTAGAACAAAAATCAGGCCAAAACTAAGTTCGCTTGGAGTTTGTTGGGGACGTTCAAAGCAGTTTGCCAAAGCAAACTTTCCAGAAACCCGGTAACTTCAAACTACCATTGGTCTATGGTGATTCGGGGCTCTGCAAAAGTCAGATGTCCATGAATAAAAACATGGACACACTGGAGAGCTACTTTATAACAGAAACTGAAATGGAAACTCTATATTTTTACATCAGCAGTGTAATCAATATTCTGTTTATTAAAGTATGAATCTCATCAAGTTAGTGTTTCTAAGCACTTTACATTTATTCCAAAATAATAACTCAAGGCAGGAACAATTTAAACAGTATATTTTATTTGTGAACCTATGTTCAGCTATTCTTTTTTATAGTCAACTTTTAACTATTTTTGAATTCTTGGGATTATACGGAGATTTACTTTAAATTTTACCAAGCTGATTAATCACTAAAAACTTCCACGGATCATGTTTTCATGCCATTTCAAGTCTTATTTTGATGTAGCAAAGTGGTTATATCTAAGCGTAATCAGATCATGGACCTGTGTTGTCGTGTTTTGCCCGTTTCGGTTCCTGGTTTTCCTTTTTTGGTTATGTTCCTGTCCCCATTTAGTTTGATTAATCCCATGCACCTGTGTTTCCCAATTAGCCTTTGTATATAAGTTCCTGTTTGTTTATTTCTCCCCTCGGGTCTACTTGTTGTATGTGTCTACTCCTTTGTGGATTATCCCCTCTGTTTCGTTCATTAAAGACCGTTTACATTTATTTGTGCCTCCAGCATGCTTCCTAAAATAGCATACTGTGACAGAAGACCCGGCTGACTACAGTTACCTCCATGTCTACCCTCCATTTTTGTTTCTCGTTTTTGCACAGTTTTTGTTTCCGTTGTGCTTCCCCGTATGGATGCCCTTCTTCGGCCCGACTACCTCCTCCTCCTGCTGGAGCAGGGGGACAAATCTCTCGAGGACCATACGAGACTGTTCCTCCTGCTAGCCAACACCACCAGCTACCTGGACGACACGCTCTGTGCATTCTACGACGCAAGTTTAAACATTGCGTGCAGAGCACTGTTGTCCGAAGATGGTGCTCGAGAGGACTTTGCCGCTTTCAAGGGGTGGACACTGGCGAGACATGGATCCCCGTTCACCGTCTCGGCTAAGGGGGATCTCACCCTACGGACCCAGCACCCAGCACCCAGCACACCATCTTCCCACATGCCTGAGCCCACAGTTGACGGAGAGCCCGAGCTCGCAGCGGTTGACGAGCCATCGCCACACGGAACGACAGAGCAACAGATCACTGCGGAGCTGGAGCTGCATATGACGTCAGTCCAGATGTGTGAGCCTCCCACAAGGGAGAATGCAGAGGCCAGTGGGATCGCAAAGAGGAGCTCCGCCCACTGCAACTTGGCTGAGGGTGAGCTGGTTGAAGATCTGGGACTGTTAGAGGCTGAGGAGGTATTTGACATGGACTTGTATGCTGACCTACCCCCTTCTCCTCCCACGTTCATTGGAGCCTACTGAAACTGCCATGCCAGAGCTCAGCCCAGAGGAGGCTCACAAATAAACACCCTCCCACCCGCTCCTGCCTCCTCCTCCATTGTCGTCTGGCAGCCCCTCCACTCACCCTCAGTCCTCCATCTGTGCGGTGGGCTCACCACGGGTCTGCCAGTCTCCATCGGTGTTACTCAATGTGTAGGACTCCGCCTCAGCCTGTCAACCCAGCAGCTCAACCATGGCTCCTAGCTCCCTCATCTCCGCCGTGGCCCGACAGTCTGCTGGCTCCACCGGGCTCCCACATCCCACCGCCTCGGGCTGTCGTCAACCATCCTGCGCCACGGGACTCCACTCTTTCGACTGCACCTCATCCCTCTCTCCCTCTGGCTCCGTCAGGCTCCTCGATCCCTCCGGCTCCACCTTGGTCCTCTGTCGCTCTGGCTCCATGCCTCCGCATCAGTCACCGGAATCTTTTGTTCCACCTTGGCCCTCGGGATCCTCCTCGTCACCCTGGCTCATCGGATCTCCGCCGCCGTCGGTTGGCCCTCTGGAGTTGTCAGCCCTTCCTTCTCCATGGCTCCTCCCTCTGTTGGCTCCACCGCTTATTTCTCCCGTCAGGTCTACTTGTTGTATGCGCACGAACACAAGAGGTGGGATTTATCGCATGAACCAATCACAGCCGATCATATCCATTCATAGCCAATCATATTGCGATGGAGGCATTGCCTCCTCTTATGAGATGAGGACTCCTGCTGTAACTTCACCAGTTTGTGTCGCTGTTGCACAGTGTTTCATTTTCAATGTTATATTTTCCAATACTGGCATTGTTTTATTTTTGTACTAAAATTTTTTTTCTCATCCAATATTTTGAGGCACTGCCCCTGACTTAAACTATATTGTTATACACACATTCACAGCTGTTTTCTTCCCCAGGAGGCTTGATCGGATCCGGAGGGCTACGGCAGAGGAGAACAATCCAGCCCAGGTGCCTCCACTCTCAGACACCAGTCCACAGAGCCAACCCGCAACCCCTCCTCCCTGGCAAATGGAGCCGCCGCCGTCCTATGAGACTGTTATGAAGACCACTACAGCTGTAAACCAACTATGAACACTGCTTTGACTGATTGAAATGCTGGTCTTACTGGGAGTGCACAGTAATTACTTTCATCTTTTGCCTGATAACCGATAAATGGCTGATATTAAAATCTATACTACTTAAATAAACAAATACTTTAAATGATACAATTGAATGTAGGCGTCAAAACACAGCGATGTGGAGTATGAAAGATAAATATTAATCAAAAACTTTCATTTTTAGATCTGCAAAAAAAAAAGTTGGTTTGAATGAAAAAAACAAAGTAACTTAACTCTTTATGCATGAACGCACACAGCTCTGCATGCACTCTATAAGAGACAATGCTCTTAAAGGGTTAATGGGGGCCCGAGCACTGAGGTGCGAGAACCCTATTAGAATTGCTCAGATTCTTCTTTTTCTTCTCCAAAATGAATCGCATTTTTGAGGGCCTAAACATGCTCGAAAACTCATGAAACTTTGCACACATGCCAAAAGTGGTATGGGTTTCAGAAGTGGGTGTGGCAAAATGGCTTGATAGCACCACCTATAAAATTTAAACAAGTGCCCCTCGAGCTGCGTTTCACATACATATACAAAATTCAGTAGACACATGTAACACACCAATACCTACAAAAAAAGTCCCCCGGTACGAAGTCCGAAACCCAAAAAGAAGTCTGTTATTTTGAATTTTCTCGCCAAGTTTTGTGCCGTTTTTGGCGTTTTCTGGCATTGTATTTAAAATAACTTCTCCTAGAGATTTAAACAGATCAACACCACATTTGGTCAGTGTAATCTAAAGCCCTTTGTGATGTCAAATTGCAAAGATCTTGAGTTTTCGTTAAAGGGCGTGTCTGTGGCAGCCTAACAAACTTTGATGGTTCGCCATGAAAAAAGAAGTTGTTATAATTCAGTTTAATGTTTCGCCATGGGAATAGAAGGTGTTGTAGCTCAGCCATACAATGTCTGATCTGCCCCAAACTTTACATGTTCGATAAAAGTCCTGGCCTGAACACATCTAAAGGCCAATATTCTGTTATAATCAAAGCGCCACCTGCTGGCAACAGGAAATAGCTTGTTTTACACTAACTTAAACATGCAATGTCCAATCTGCTCCAAACTTCACATGTTTGGTAAGAGTCCTGGCCTGAAGACACCTAAAGGCCAATATTCAGTTATAATCATAGCACCACCACATGGTATCAGAAAGTTTGGCACATATAATTGACTTTGACATATTCCTTCTATATTTACCACTTTTAAATGCATATTGCCCAACATTCGCTGTTTTCCTAAAGCCACCAGGTGGTGGTGAGCCCGGGTGCGAGGGCCCTTTCAACGCTGCTTGCAGCTTTAATATCTTTTTATCTCTATCCCGTTTTTGTTATAGTACATACAGACTGCAAAGGTAATCGAAATCTAAAAGGGAAACAAGTTTACAAGCACATACACAATATTTAATGAAAAGCGATATATTGTGCAGCTCTATTTCTCTAACTATCTCAAATCTTTTCTAAAAGTGCCTTAATTGACCATATGCACGGAGCGTTCTTTAGAACTTTAGCATAATGATAAGCCAGCTCGTAAACTTCAGGTGAAGCTCATTTTATATGTGCTATATATAAGTGGAGACCCTTGAGACTCCTCTCCTGCCTTGTTCTTATCAGAAACTGAGAAAAATAATAACTGCAACATCGTAAATAATGATAGTGGCATGAATGTTCAGTTTCATGTTATTTAGCAACATATAAAGAGCCTGGAAATCCAAGAAGAATACCTAGACACATAGTTGTACATTTAAATGCTGACAGCTTAACAGTTTAGGCTAATGTTACGTAACTAACAATGCTTCTCTTCAATGACATCTTATTAGTATTCTTGATAATCAATAACTTTCCTTCATAGTCATGAACACATTTTTAAAATCTTGTAATATTTTAAAGCCTTTATCAGTTTTTAACTCTACATTCATAAATACGAGATGAAAAAATGTCTTTTCATGGAAAACAACTGCTTTTTGAGATGAAAATGATATGAAATTACCCTTATAACCAGAAGATGGCAGTAGAGGTTCACTCATTGGCTGCAGCTGCCATTTTAACTTCCTAGTCCTGATTTTCGATTTATTATAAAATTCCTAGTATAACAAATTTTAGTACTTTTACCGCATAGTATAGTATATTGTATAGCAAGTGCAGAAAGTCAATACAATAAATACATGAATAAATAAGCTCAGAAAATAAAAATTAAATAATGCATTCAATATGAATCAATATTTTATATTTACATCTACTACATCATTTTACATAACTACATTTTTTTAAGTTTTATCTTGAACTGTAAAAGCTATTAAATAGCTTATATTCAACCAACACAAACTTGTTACTGCTGTAGTTTTGTTACTCTGAATTTAGTCTGAATCATTTAATGCACAGCTCTGTTTTTGACATGGGCTTATCAGATGTTTCATTCGGTTATTACTGTCAATCATAGCAATGACTCGCACATATTTAGCGGATTTACTGGCATAATTTTATACACTCGCGTTTGTCATTCTTTAAACGGTTTTCATGGACGTTTGGTCCTCTTAGACAAGCAAAACTTTTCTTTGAATTGTGAATAGATTATGTAGAGAAAACGAGCAAAGGACACTCCTATTACAGCACAGTTGACCGGAAATGACTGAGCTGGCTTGTCTAAAACAAGGAAGTAATCCGTGCATATGGTCAGTTGACAAGAAATAATAGTTTTGTAATTTTGTACTAATAATAATATGAACTTAGTCCAACCTCCAACTGAACCCAACCTCCGGTCTCCTGTCTTGTCTTGGCTGATCTGACAAACCAAATATATATATATATATATATATATATATATATATATAAGTAACTGAAGTTATTGGTTTTAGAATAAAACTTAAAGTAAAAAAAAAAAAAAACTTAAACTTTAAAAACTTAAACTTAAAGTTTATTTAATCATCTTTATCTTCTTGAAGTCTGAAAGACCCCAAGGTCATTTCAAGTGTTCAACAACTATTTACCATTGAAGATAGTTGGTTTTCTAAGTTAATTTTATTTTTTTTTTTTTTGTATTTCTCTGCAGTGTTTTTACCAGGATCAAAAACAAAAGCAGTATTACTAAAACAGATATGATAAAATATCAGTGATTGATAAATGAACGCAGTGATAAATTATCCATTCCTACTTTGTGGTAAAAAACAAGGGAAAAGTGTCTAATGGGTTTTGATTAAGATAAAGGGAATGAACATACATTAATTTGAAGGGAAATAGAGATTAATTTAAAAACACTATTACATATACACTACCATTCCAGTTTTGGGTCTGTAAGGTGTCAAAAACAGTAATATTATGAAATATTACAAATTATAACTGTTTTCTATTTTAAAAAAGCAATTTACTCCTGTGATGCAAAGCTGAATTTTCAGCATCATTAATCAAGTCTTCACTGTCACATGATCCTTCAGAAATCATTTTGATATGCTGATTGGCTGCTCAAGAAATATTTATTATTATTATCAGTGAAAAAAGTATTTTGTACTGCTTAAAACCCGTCAATAAAACAAATGTAAATGTCTTTACTGCTCAATAAAATATTGAATTTCTTAAAAAATAAAATCATAAAAAATTAAATAAAGCACTCACCCAAAACTTTAATGATAGTGTTTTTTACTAGGGTTAGTGGGACTCCAAATATGAAGTCAATCTGAACAGAACATGAAGGTTAAGATTCTAGGTTATGATTGTAATGCCACTGGGTACCTCTTTATTAATAAGCTGAACCAAATATTGAATTGTGCCTTGATTTTTATTCACTCCCCAATTTTTCCTAATGACCAGAACATGTTTTTGAGAAAGATTTAGACATTTCCTAATGTATATGCTCTTATTTTTCTATATTAATGGTGGGCCTACATTATGTTGTAAGATACAGGATTCAGAAAATGTGCCTCTCTCCTAAACGTCACTTTTTGTCACTTTAACAGGCCTACCAGAAACTATTCTCTGTTTCATGTGTGTGTTTTATTAATCACATAATGCTGCATAACTATGTTTTCAGTGATGTTTTGTCAGTTACACATCAATTTCTTAGTATATTACTATCACTTGTGCATATAAATACCAATACACCACAAAAACTGTATTGTCAATTTGTATTTGGTAATCAATAATATTATCAAACCAAAGGTTTTTGTGTGTTCTTGTGCTTTATTTCTCTTCTGCTTTATCATTAAGATGCCAGCATTCCTGGAAATGAGCATAGTAAGATTGCTCAAGCCAATGCAACCTTTACCTGAGGGAAGGTCACCTGACTAAGGCCCATTACAGGTTCAATGATCCGGATCTCGGTTCTCCACTGGCCCTGCGTCATGTCACTCACTCCTGTCCTTCACCTTTATGTGGACACGTTCATAAAGCTCCACACGCTCGCTGGTACTTTCTTCTGTTAATAAACCACTGCTGGACTAAGTTTTTTTCCATGGCAGAGAACAAGCCGTACCGCTATGGGCTCATCGTTCTGGGGATGGCGTTTGTGGCATTGGGTCTGTTCATGATTTCCGTAGAGAAGCCACAGGTGTTTGCAACGTTCTGCGCTGCGGGAGTGATAATGGTGGTCATTGGGTCGGTCTGGTCAGTGTGTCAGTGTTACCCCAGGGTAAGGAGGATGGGCTGTTCCCACGGATGGCTAATAGATGGATTTAATCAGATTTTAGGTTATTAATACTCAAAGTTAAAGTTTGAATTGTTCTATATTTGGGTGTTTCACCCGTCCTACAGGTGATTGTTATACTGCCAGAGAAGGAGGAGCTCTTTGCAGCTGAAAAACAGGACTTGAGTGCTGGAAGCTCAGTTGAAAAAAGGTTAGAGTGATTTCTTTACAAACAATATAAAAAGAATTACAAACAAATTACAAACAACATTAAGTTTTTTTTTTTTTTTTTTTTAAAGCATACATTTGCCAATGGGAAACGTAAACTTCATTCAAGAAACTATTGTCTATTTTGTGTGATGTCTATAAATGTTTTGTAGACAAAAAGCTAACTATGGATGTTCTAAATTAACACAATCACTGCGTTTTTTAAAGACTGAATGGATTGAATTTACTTTACGAGTAAAGATAATGCAAACGATCATCTTCATCTTTCTTCATTCATTCATCCAGTCTAATTCAATCTCTCCCTTATCTTTCGTCATTACACTGGGGTCTGTGTGTCTATGTGTTTTCTAAGAGGCCATCAAGACTCATTACTTTCTAAGCCTAAATTCACTCGCTCTCTAACTGGGTTCAGCAGTTGGCTAATTGAATCTTACAAGGCAGAGATTGCAATTACTGTAAATATGATACGATTATTTTGGGTAAAAATCTTTAAGAGACAAGGGTTCAATCTTACAGCTCAACAACCTTTCTCTCTCTCTCTCTTTCTCTCTCGCTCTCTTAGCATGATCATCACTATTTGTAATTACATTTGTAATCTGTATTTGAATTTATGTAATTACACTGATAATAGTGAGTTTTAGAAAGCAGTCTACAAAAGAATGAATTCCACTTCCTGCCTGACGACAAAAAACAAAACAAAACAAAAACAAACAAACAAACAAAAAAACAAACAAAAAGAAGCAACAGGCATCACTAAACTCAAGATTTTCTCCATCATCAAATTTTTTCCACCTTGACTGACATTTACACTCATTTTTTGCCTTTGTGGCAAGGTGACCAGTTCTCTGGTCATTCCTTATTTGAGTCAAAATATCACTGAAATCTCATTTGTTATTATCTTGTTGTAAATTAATAGGATTTCTGTTAATGCACTGTAAATGCATTAACTAATGGAAACTTATTGTAAAGTGTTACCAAATTAGTAAATAGTAACCACTGTAAATAGCAAGCAGTTCAAGACAATACTATAACAAAATTATGACTTTACAAAAACATATTACAAAACAAATATATTTTGCTTTATTTACTTTATTTGTACTTTCACCATGTGGTATAGTTAAGATTAGGGTTTGACCAATATATGTTTTTTCAGGGCCGATGTCGATACAGATTAAGATAAAGTAGACTGATAACCGATATTCTGAACCGATATATATGTCTGGTGTAAAAATGAAAATGAATGTCAAAATTAAGAAGGGCTCTGACAAAAACTTTCTTTAAATGCTTTTAAATTGTGTTATCTGCAAATCAGGTTTGAAAATGACTGATACAGATAAAAATGTTTAATATCGACCCCTAGTTAAGGTGTATGGAAATGTCTGTTGTGACAGCGAAATTTTTTTAAATTTGTCTGACAAAACAAAAAAAAAAAAAGGAAATCAGGCAACACAACATTAAATTTCCCCCATATCTGGGCGTACTTTCACCATATGGTATAGTTAAGATTAGGGGTTGACCGATATGTGTTTTCAGGGCTGATGCCAATACCGATTGTTACAGATCAGGTTGATCAATAACTGATATATGTCAGGTGTAAAAATGAAAATTAATGTCAAAATGAAAAATAACAAAGGCTCTGACAAAAACTTTCTTTAAATGCTTTCAATTATTTTATTGGCAAATTGGTTTTGAAAATGATCGATACTGATAACCATAAAAATGCTTAATATTGGCGCTAATAATCAGTTAAGATGTGTGAAAATTTTTGCATTGTGTTGGCAGAACTTTTTAAAATTGTCTACAAAACAATCCAATATGATAATCAGTCGACCCCTAGTTAAGGTCTATGAAAATTTCTGCGTTGTGACAGTGGAACTATTTTAAGTTGTCTGCAAAACAATCCAACATAACAAAAAATAAAAAATAAAAAATAAAAAAATCAGACGACACAAAATTACATTTCCCCCATATCTGGGTGTACTTTCACCATATGGTATAGTTAAGATTAGGGGTTGACCAATATGTGTTTTCAGGGCTGATGCCGATACTGATTGTTACACATCAAGTAGACCAATAACCGATATTTTGAACTGATATATACAATCATGTGAAAAAGTTAGTTAACAGCCTACACCCTATTGAATTCCATGGTTTTCCGTTTCAGGACATCATTAAAAAAAAAAACTGGTCCTTGGCTGGTCTTAAAATTTCGAAAATAAAACTTTAAACGAACAACAACACATGACAAATTGCACCGTGTCATTATTTACTGAACAAAAATAAAGCCGAAATGGAAAAGCCATGTGTGACAAAGTTAGGACACCCTTACTGTCAGGCACTGCTAATCAAATACTTCTGATTAACTGATCATCAGTAAGTCTGAGCGCCTCTATAAAAGCAGAAGCTTTGGCAGTTTGCTGGTCTGGAGCCTTCAGGTGTGTGTTAACACATTGCCAAGTAGGTAAGACATCAGCAATCATCTTAGAGAAGCAATTGTTGCTGCCATCAATCTAAGAAGAGTAATAGGGCGATTTCCAAACAATTTGAAGATTATTCACAAGTGGAAGACATTTAAAACAAACACCTCTCCTTCCAGGAGTGAACGTCCCAGAAAATTCACCCCAAGATCAGACCGTGTAAAAGCTCAGAGAAATTGCAGACTACATCTCAGACTCGACAGGCCTCAGTTAACATGTTAAATGATAAAGCTCATGACAATACCATTAGAAAAATATGGGACAAAAATGGCAAGTTTGGAAGGCTTGGCAGAAGAAAGCCTCTTCTATCTAATAAAAAAAAAAAAATAAAAAAAACATTGCAGCACAGTTTAGGTCTGCAAAGTTGCATCTGAACAAAACACAAGTCTTCTAGAATAATGTCCTTTGAACAGACGAGACCGAAGTGGAGATGTTTGGCCATAATGCACAGCGCCAGGTTTGGTGAAAAGCTAAAGAGCATATCAGCACAAACACCTCATACCAAAAGACAAGCATGCTGGAGGAGGGCTGATCATTTAGGGCTTGTTTTGTAGCCACAGAACCTGGGCACCTCACAGTCATTGAGTCGACCATGAACTCCTCTGGATATCAAAGTATTCTAGAGTCAAATGCGAGGGCATCTGTCCGACATCTAAAGTTGGGCCAAAATTGGGTCATGCAACAGGACAATGATTCTAAGCACACCAGCAAATCTACAACAGATTGGCTTAAAAGAAAAGAATCAAGGCATTGCAATAGCCCAGTCAAAGTCCAGAGCTCATCCTGACTCAAATGCTGTGGTGAGAGCTGTGCATAAGCAAATGCCCACAAACCTCAATAAACTGGAGCAACGTTGAAAAGAAGAGTGGTCCAAATTCTGCCAGAACGATGTGAGAGACTGATGAAGTCACACCGAAAATGAATGCTTCAAGTTATTGCTGCTAAAAGTGGATCTACAGGCAGTTGACTCATAGGGTGCCCTAACTTTGTCACAAATGGCTTTTCCCTCTTGGCTGTATTTTTCTTAAATAAATAATGACACTGTGCGATATGTCATGTTTATCTGAGGATTTATTTTCCAAATTTAAAGACTTGCCAAGGACGAGATAATTTTTTATGTCCTGATACAGAAAACCATGGAATTCAAAAGGGTGTCCTAACTTTTTCACATGACTGTATGTCAAGTGTAAAAATGAAAAATAATGTCAAAATGAAGAATAACAAGGGCTCTTTAAAAGCATTTAAATTATTTTATCGGCAAACCGGTTTCGAAAATGACCAATGCCGATAAACCATAAAAACGATTAAACATAAAAATGCTTAACGTTGCTGCCGATAATTAGACGACCCCTAGTTAAGGTGTGCGGAAAATCTAACAAAACAACAACAAAAGCATTTCAGGCAGCACAAAATTAATACCTGTGGCCTGATGATAATGTGTATTGAGGTCTTACTAAGCAAAACATTCAGTTTGTGCAGAAAACTGAACATTAAAATCATGCAAAATGAACACAAGGTAACCCATACAACCCCAAATTATGTTTTAAACTTTTTAAAACTGTAAACTATAGCTTCTGTTCAACTGTCGTACGTGCATTTACTTGACATAAAAGTCTTGAAAAAAGTTTTGAAACTTGTAAGCATGTTGTCATGTGCTGATATTTACGTTAAGAGTGTGTTTGTGAATCCAGGTTGGATAACTGGTTGAAATCAATGGTGTATAGTTACTCACATGAGAGTGAGTAAATGATCATTTTTATTCCTTTAATGTTTAAAACATTTAAAATTAGCATAATTATGCACATTGAAATACTGTAGCATAAAACCTACATTTATTTTCCTGTCACAGTCCGACGAAACCAATTAAAGCTCCCTTGGCTGGCTTCTGTGATGATGAAGTAGAAATATCAGCAGATCCAAAACGCCACATGGATAACAAACACAGTGAGCGCGTCACCGTCCTCCACACATGTCGAAGTTCTCCCAGTGTTCTGGCCTGCTCCAGCACTCCACTGTCGGACAGAAGAACTCCACGACCAGACCCCAACCGAGAGATGTACTATGGGAAAGTGGAGGACTCGTGTTACTACACATCTGAGCTGGAGAGTGAATAGCTCCTGCTGATCCTAATGTCGAAATCATCACCAACATCTGACAAAAAAGGAAGATTTGGCAGACACCTATGTAGTCATACATTTTTTTTTTTTTTTAACGCAGCTTATATTATAACAAAATGTTTATGCATGCAATTTATGTCATCACATTTTACATTAGGCGTTTAAGCATGTTAATGTCACAAGTTCTGGACATGACTTTGTCAAAAGCATATGATAAGAGAGTCGTTCCACTCTCAGGGAAATAAAGCTGGAAAAAGTTTAAACATTAGGTGATGAAATACTTGTGACCTTGACTCATGTCACCATGAAAGAGGTACTGCCTGTTGTGTGAAGTTATTTGTCTGTGGTGCTCCTTCAAGAGATTCTTTACATATGAGTCAGCACAATAATTATAATTTATATGTTTCTGGAATATTGATTTGAATATTTGAAAAATTCCATTACTTTAATGTGTGAAATTGAAAATTATTGAGCCAGTTCTAGATATTTTTAGTCATGTAGAAAATCTCAGATGTGAATCATCTCAGATGTGTAAGTACACACATTTGTTTTTCTGTCATGGTGGGGACTTTCCATTTATGGGGTTCCATTTGTGCCAAAAACTCTTTTGTGCTATACATTTGTCTATGTCGACAGTCATCACTTATGTGTAAAGAACATACACATCTATTATTTTATGTCATTTTGTTATGTCCTCCTCTTTGTCAAGCTTGTTGTCATTTATGGAAAGCTGTTTCCAAAATATGGTGTTCCATTTGGGCCAGAAACTGTAGACTGCTCTGTCCAGTACATTTATTTATGACTACCAGAGCCGATCCTCCCTATACTCAAAATACACAAGCTGTGTAGGGCTGTGTAGATGTTTTTAGTTTTGATCTTGAAGCGGTTATCAAAACATGAAAGTTTCATTTCATTTTAATGCGGTGCACTGTCGCCCTTTGTACGTAAAAATCAGTCAAATCATGTAATGTGAATGAGACTTGCTTGAGACAAAAAAAAACGAGCTGAAAGCATACCTAGCTGCGGAAGAGACAGCTGTTTCTCCAGCACTTTTCATGAGCGCAATTCAAGAAAAATTTAAGTTTTTTCATTAATAACACCCCACCCCGCAAACACAGGCCCTCTGAAGTCCAGGATCAGCACTAAACTAAGTAAACTAACAGAATGTTCAGATTTTTTTTTTTTTTTTTTCACAAAATTATGACGAAGCACAAAGACGAAAGTTTTCTAAAAGTTTCAGAAAACTCATTAATTCATATGTTGTTTGTTTACCAGGATATCTGAAATGTTGTCTGCAGAACATTCACTGAGAGAAGTAACTCAAAGCATAAAATGCTGAACACATGACAAGAAGCCAAACACGACATGGAAGACAACAGGCAATAACAGTAGACACAGATATGCAGTCAGCAGGGGCTTTTGCACCACATAGTTCTAGAAACTCAGTTCTGGGTACTAGCCAGCATGGTGGTTCCTTGAAAACCAGTTTCACTCATGGGTCGTTTCCTGGTTGCATTCGCACTGGCAGCAGGAACTCTGACACGGCCGACAGCGACGTCTTTATTCACGGCATTTACAAACGTCAACAACCACATGAATGGAGGATGCTGAGATCGGAGCTGTTTTTATTATGTGTCGAGGGTTTCGTGATAATGGAGATGGAATGTAAATGCACAGTTTACATGATTGAAACAGCATGAAAATCTGATTAAATCTCTATGACAACTTGCAGTGTTATATATAATAAAGGCTGAGAAAAGAACACAGTGCTGCAGACAGCAGGTAGCTAAATGTCATTATCGCTATTTTTCATGTTTGTGGAGTAAATATTTTTACACGGCTTTTTAAAAATCCTGGGTAGTCATGTTTCGCATGTGTTTGGCTAATCAGTGTACACATATGTCACTGGTAGTTCTTACAGAACTGTTTTAGACCCTACTCTGAAATAGGAGCCAATTTATTTCCTATAGAACTAAATACGTTCCTAGTTCCTGCAGTGCAAACATGCCAAAAAGCGGGAACTTCCACCAATAGTTCTAGAAACTATAAAAGGTTCCTCTGGTGTAAAATCCTCTAATAGTTTTTGGCACAAATTTAAGGCCACATCCATTGACTTCTGCTTTTATACTGAGCTAAAGGTAACATGAAACTCACAAACTTTTCTGCATTTTTGCATGCTCATTTAAGCATATTTTTATGAATGGGACAGATGACCCAATAACAACAATAATAATAATAATACTAAAATCATTTACTAATACTTCTATGATCCTCAGAAGAAAATCATACAGTTTTGGAACAACATAAGGCTGAATAAATGACCAATGGCTTGCCTTGCAATGTAGGTTGTTTTCTTTTCTTTTCTTGGACAAGTTGATTCCTATAATATGCAAAACCTGATACACACATACACACACACACACACACACACACAGGTGTAAATATTCAGACTCTATCAAAAAGCAGTTAGATTATTAATCAAGCATTATGCCCAAGCCTCTAGCATGTGATTTGCATAATTAGATCGTTTACAAACAGGTGTAGCACGTCATATGACAACGAAAAAGGGATTACGTCATCCTTGCCTCAGTAAAAATTTACCTGTACCTTTGACAGCTTTTGACTCTTGCATTTTTCACGTCAATAATTCTCGAATACTACAAATATGTTACACAACTAAAAAACTTATATATTAATTATTTTAGATGAGCATTTTTTCCAGGTGTTTGAGCGCATCTGTTTCTTTCTTCTCCAAAGAATGCGCTTTTCATTTACTCAGTACGAGTAAACACTACCAGATACAAAAATAGCCTACTGCTTTGATCATATTATGGATTCTTTTGTGTTTTGCACGTTTAGTTCGACTGCGATATTTTTAGCTGTCCAACAATACTACTATTTGGCCAACAGAGGACGATGTGAATCTGTTTTTGGTCAAAATGATACCAGCAGCATCCGACGTGCACGCGCAACTTTCGGCACTCGCGGACGCGCGCAGGTGACATGTGAGCTCATGTTCAAGTTTAAAAGCATGCTTTTTCTTTTTGTCTCGTTTGAATGGACAAATACAATTTTACTACAAATAAATTTCAATGTAATTTAGTATTTATAGTTTTTTTTTCCACAATATATATTTAGTTTCCAACTAACTAATTGCCACTTTCATTTTATAGGTTTCATTTTAGCAAATGTTACATGTCTGTGCAGGAATAGTAAAATGTGTGTGGGTGGACTGTAATCTGACTCCTGTTCTGCTGTATTTATTAACGAGACATCGTTCGATATAAGGACAGTGAAACGTCAGCACGCCCCACCTCACCGCCTTCAGTCAGTCAGAGAGATTCAGATGTTAAATGACATGAGGATACACCTTAACTCCAAACCTCCCTGCTTCATACGTCTGCCTTATTATATGACGAACAACAGTGCAAAAAAGGGAATTCTTAGCAATATCACCTAAAACTACTTATTTTATATTGCTTAGTTTAGTGTCCACAGAATGAAAAGCTTCGTCACGGTGTTCTGTCTGAGCATTCTGCTGGGTCTTGTGGCTGTAGTTGAGAGTGATGAAGACTACACTGAGGATGAAGAGATGATCCTGTCTCTAATTCTGCAGGATGACACCCAGCCTGAAGCAGAGAGCAGGCCATCCGCCCAGTTTTACAGGTGCACTAAGGTAAGATCATTGTGCTAAATGAACAAAATGGGCTTATTTGTGGGACAGGCGATATTACCTGATTTTAACTTAAAAAATATAAATCAAAAATGTTTAGATAAGGAATTTCTTAACTAAAATGCTTCGGAAAAATTGCTGCATATTAAAAATGTATAAATAATTAAGTTTTCTATGTCTGGGATGTCTAATATGATTGTTCAGTATTCTGGACATTTTGAAACTACTTTTTATGAAAAGTTAAAAAGTAAACTATTCTGATATATAAAAGATTTGTTTTCTGTTAATTAAGTGCATTTGCTATATCTATAGCATGCAGATTATTTGATAGGTGTATCAAATGAAGTATAAATAAAATCTAATTAATAATGGATGCATAATTAGTAATTTCCTGAGTGATACTAATAAACAACTTTCCGAACGCATCAGTCACTTAGTTAAGTCCTATTATAATTAGTTTTGTTCACCTGGTGTCGGAGGCGAGGGGCGAGCGTTAATCTCACCTGCAAAGTATTATGTAACAATAAACTTTGAAATGTTTTATCAGTTGCGTAAAAACACTTGGAAGTTGTTATCTTAACAGAAACAGTGTTGCCATATGCAAGGAAAGTCTAAAATAAACGTAATGTACGTATGGAACGTTTGAGATGAGGAGGTTATCAAAATCAATGTGAATCAAATGCCCTATGTTTTTTACGCACAGGACGCTTGGCGCATGCCGGGTCAGTATATCGTGGTGATGCGGAACGGAACGCATGTGAACCAGGTGGAACGCACTGCGCGCAGACTCCGCGCAAAAGCTGCCAAACGCGGATATCTGATCGAAATCCTGCAGACCTATTCAGGAGCTTTTTACGGGTTTTTGGTGAAAATGAGCAGCGATGTTCTTCACATGGTAACTTGTTTCATGTTTTATATTTAATAATGTTTGAACAGTCTGACGGACTGAAAAAAAAAAAAAAAAAAAAAAAAAAAGAAAACAAACAGGGGAATTACAATAAATCTTAAAAATACACATTGCCTGTCTACTTCATTCCATTTTCTTTGTTTTTGGCAGGCAGTAAAGCTGCCCCATGTGGAATACATTGAAGAGGATTCCTCCATCTTTGCCCAGAGCATCCCATGGAACCTGCAGCGCATCCTTCAAAACAAACATGAGAGTGGAAAATACTCACCACCCAGTGAGATAAAGTTTTCCCCTCTTTCCCAAACATTTCTAAAATTGCATTCCGAGATCCTGAAGTGAAAGCTTTTTCTTTTGCACAGTAATATTTGAGGTGTATGCTTATGTGTATATAGATGATGGAGCAAAGGTGGGAGTGTATCTTTTGGACACAAGCGTTCAGGTGACTCATCGTGAGATTGAGGACAGGGTGATGGTGACGGACTTCAACAGTGTGCCAGAGGAGGATGGGGTCAGAGTTCACAGACAGGTAGGTGAATGTAATAAAATGTGCTTTATGATAACTGGACAGTTTTTAGAGCTAATGAGAAGAGTATGTTCATCACTTCCTGTGGTCTTCTGTCCACAGGCTAGTCAGTGTGACAGTCATGGGACGCACATAGCAGGTGTGGTCAGTGGACGGGATTCAGGCGTAGCTCGAGGAGCCAGTGTAAACAGCGTTCGAGTGTTAAACTGCCAAGGCAAGGGTACCGTGTCAGGAGCTTTGGCAGGTAAACCAAAACATGAATTAAAAATGTACAAATCTAAATACACATACTAATTGTATTAACCTATATATTAATTCAGAAAAATTTCTAGATGTATTTAGATAAAGTAGACACACAATCACTGGCCACTTTAGAACTTGGCTTCCAGAATAAAGAAGTCTTGATCATTTACTCAGCCCCATGTCATCCAAGACATGTCTTTCTTTCTTCATTCTAAAAGAAATGAAGATTTTTGAGGAAAATATTCCAGGATTTTTCTCCATATAGTGGGTTTAAGGTCAAAATTGCAGTTTCGATCCCAGCCGAGGAATAAGGGTCTTATCAAGTGAAATGATTGATCATTGTTTAAAAAAAAATACAAATTTATGTACTTTTTAATCTTTTAAACACAAATGCTCGTCTTACACTAGCTCAACCTCACGCATTATGTAATCATGCGCACGTGACAAAGCGAACATGCAAAGAAAGTCAAACGCCCTTTACAGAAAAAAGCTGGAAACATTTCTCAGAGTTTCTGGTTCATACTGACATTTCACATCCACATGTGAAAATCAGATTTCAGACTTATCTACAGCAGATTCACATCCACATGTGAGATACACATCCACGATGGGTACCCATCACAAGTTATTTACACTGTGGTCATAAAGGGATGGTCATGGTCAGCAGTAATACTTAGGTAGGCTGTGGCATTGATGCGATGCTTGGTTGGTGCTAAGCAGCCCAAAGTATGAAAATATCCCAGTACCACCAGCCTAAACTCTTGATACAAGGCACGACAGATCTATGCTTTCATATTGTTTACGCCAAATTCTGACCCTGCCATCCAAATGTTGCAGCTGAAATCGAGACTCACCGGACCAGGCAAACTTTTTCCAATATTTTATTGTCCAATTTTGGTGATCCAGTGCAAATTGTAGCCTCAGTTTCCTGTTCCAGCTGAAAGGAGTGGCTCCAGGTGTTATCTTCTGCTGCTGTAGCCCATCTGCTTCAAGGTCGGTTCAGAGACGCTCTTCTTCAAACCTCAGGTCGTAACGTGTGGGTTACTAACACTTTTCTACCAGTCTGACCTCTGGCATCAAGAAAGCATTTTCACCCACAGAACTGATGCTCACTGGATATCTCCTCTTTTTCGGACCATTCTCTGCAAACCCTAGAGATCCCAGTAGATCAGCAGTTTCTGAAATACTTAGACCAGCCTGTCTGGCACCAACAACCATGTGATGTTCAAAGTTACTTAAATCACCTTTCTTATCCATTCTGATGCTTGGTTTGAACTTCAGCAGGTCAACTTGTCCATGTCTACACGCCTAAATGCACAGAGTTTCTGCCATGTGATTGGCTGATTAGAAATTTGTGTTAACAAGCAACTGAACAGATGTACCTAATAAAGTAGGCATATGGACCACAAAACCAGTCATAAGGGTCAATTTTATGAAACTGAGATTTGTAGCTAAATCTGAAAGCTGAATAAATAAGTGTTCCATTGATGTATGGTTTGTTAGGATACGACAATATTTGGCGGAGACACAACTACAATCTGAGGGTGCAAAACAAGCAAAATATTGAGAAAATTGCCTTTAAAGTTGTCCAAATAAAGTTCCTAGCAATGCATATTTCAAATCAAAAATTAAGTTTTGATATATTTATGGTAGGAAATGTACAAAATATCTTCATGGAACATGATTTTAACGTAATATCCTAATGATTTTTTTTTTTTTTTCACAAAAGAAAAATCAATAATGTTGACCCATATGATGTATTGTTGGCTATTGCTATAAATATACCCGTGCTACTTAAGACTGGATTTGTGGTCCAGGGTCACATTAATGACATATTTTATAATATTTTATAATATCTCTGCACAATTTGCATTAATTGAGCCAACTCTGTTGCAGGTCTGGAGTATATCCAATCATCTCTGATGTCTCAGCCCATCAGACCTGTGATCCTACTGCTGCCATTTGTAGGAGGATTCAGTCGCACCCTCAACGCTGCCTGCAGGAAAATGGTGGAATCTGGCGCAGTACTTATTGCTGCAGCTGGTAACTACAATGATGATGCTTGTCTGTACTCACCAGCCTCAGAGCCTGAGGTACAATGGATCGAATCCTTTAGAAAAGCAATTGCTTGTCAGTATTTTTGGTTTTGACAATATTTGGTTCACCGCTGCAGGTGATAACAGTAGGGGCCGTTAATTTTGCTGACCAGCCCTTGAGCACTGGGACGACAGGCACCAATGTGGGCCGCTGCGTGGATGTGTTTGCACCTGGTGATGACATCATCAGTGCGTCCAGTGATTGCCCCACCTGTTTCACCACTAAGAGTGGAACATCACAGGCAGCAGCACATGTTGCTGGTTAGCACACATATGCTAAAGTCTTCTTTATCTTCTTCTCTATCTTCTGCATAGTACTTGTGTATATTATTTGTTATTTATCTGTCTGTCCATATAGAAGCTGTGGTCTGTGTGTGTTTTTAGGTATAGCTGCGGTGCTTCTGAATCTGAGTCCGAACTCCAGTTCTGCCGAGCTTCTGCAACAGCTGCGGTATCATTCAGTCAAACAAGTCATTAACCCTGAGTCTCTGCCACTGAACCACCGTCTCACTACACCCAACATGGTGGTCGCCCTGCCCAACCCGACCTCCACACTCACAGGTCAGAGTTTACAAGGAAAGCTATAAAAATATAAAAATTTTAGTAAAAAAAAAAATAATTAAAATTAATTTTTTTATTTTTTTATAATTAGTTTTTTATATAATTTTTATTAATTAGTTTGAGTTGATTTAGTTGATAGACATTTTGCCTTGTTAATTAGCTTCAATTAAATTCTTTAGTTTTTTTTTTTAATATTGAATTTCAATTTAAGTTTATTTAGTTTCAAGTTAATGATAATAACCCTGAATATATAATATAGTTTTTATATATAATTTTTATTTATTAGCTTTAGTTTTCTTTTTCCATGTTAAACTATACAAAAATGAGACATTTTGCTTTGTTAACTAGCTGAAATTAAATTCTTTATTTTTTAAAAAATATTTGAATTCAATTAAAGTTTATTTAGTTTCAAGTTAATGATAATAATGTAAAATAATATAATATAATGTAATGTATTTTTTAGTAACATTGATATACTGTTATAGTTTTTGGTTTTTAAAATAATAATATAGTATAATAAAATATAGTTTTTAAAATAAAATATCAAGATTTTAGTTACAATTTTTAATTAAAATTGTATTTTTTTTAAATGTCTATATAGTTTTTATTTTTTATTTTATATCATTTATATTCATTAGTTGGTTTTTTTTTCATGTTAAACTATACAAAAATAAGTCAATTAGCTAAATTTAAAAAAATATTTTATTTCAATTAAAGTTTATTTTGTTTCAAGTTAACCATAATAACCATGAATTTATAATATAATATTTTACTTTATTTGGTAACATTGCTGTTATAGTTTTAAATATTTTTTTAATAAAATATCTAAATTTTTATTCATTTTTTTTTTATTAAAAATTGTATTAACTTTTTTCCAAATGTCTATATAGTTCATAATATAATTTATAACCTTAATATTTAATTGTAACCTTTAATTTTTTTTATTACTGTACCAGACTGCAGTGAATGTATTAGATGACATAATATATAAACCTTATTCATATTTAATAATAATATTAAACTTTAAAACTGTTTAGAAGACCTCAGTTAATGATGTGATATAATATTCATATAAATACTTGTCATTATTATGAATATTATTTATTGTTTTACTTTACTATTTACATATTAATTGTGTATTTATTAGTGACTTTCATCATGTAACATACAGTACATACAATTGAATAATGAATTGCTTATTCTCTGGAACAGTTTGGAACAGTTTAACTCCAAAATGGTTACTGTTACTGTTACTTGCAAGTAGACTTTAAACAGTATGAAGTATGTCCAAAACATACTGGTAACCATTAAGGTGATTTTAATTCCACTACATGTGTGTGTTTTCTTACAGGAGAGGATTTGCTGTGTAGATCCGTTTGGTCTGAGAGGTCAGCTGCTAAAGGTTTCGCCACAGCTATAGCCCGCTGTCGCCAAGGTGAAGAGATGCTGAGCTGCTCCAGTTTTTCACATAACGGAGCAAGAGCTGGAGAAAGAGTGGAGGTGATTAGCAGAGAAAGTTTGTGCAGATTCCTCAAAAGTTTTAAAATCATTTTTGCTCACCAGAGTAATTTCCTTTCTGGCAGGAGAGAGATGGGCAGAAAGAGTGTGTTGCTGTCAATGGGAATGGAGGGCAAGGTGTGTTCGCTGTAGCGCGCTGCTGCACAGGCCATAAAACTCAATGCCAGATGTTAGAGAGTCCCAAGAGAGGCGAAGATGCAGAATGTCCTCCAGACCACCAGCTGACAGGTGACAGATGGTTTAACACTGCAGTGTTTTTCAAAACTCTGGAAATTATCATTAAAGGAGAAGTCCACTTCCAAAACAAAGATTCACATATAATGCACTCAACCCTTTGTTATCCAGGATGTTCATGTCTTTCTTTCTTCAGTCGTAAAGAAATTATGTTTTTTGAGGAAACAAGGGGGTGAGTACATTATCTGTGAATCTTTGTTTTGGAAGTGCACTTCTCCTTTAATTAATGGAATTTTCTGTGTTCAGTGGAAGTTAAAGTCTATTGGGTTTTGGCCAATTACCAGACGCCTGTTTCCGACACTGAATAAAAAATAAAAAAGGTTATTGCAACTTTTTTTCTCAGAATTGTGTGATATAAACACATTTCTGACTTTTTTTTCGCAGAATTGTGTGATATTAACACAAATCGGACTTTTTTTTTTCTCGGAATTGCGATATATACACAATTCTAACTTTTTTCTCAGAATTGCGCGACATAAACTCACTATACTGAAACATAACCAGTCATTTCCAGTCATATTGTGATGGAGGCATTGCCTTCTCTCAGTTGACTGTTTCATGCTCAATTACCCCCCAACAAACTTACCACAGGCTTTCATAGGTCTGTTAAAACTCACTGGGCTCAGCGGAAGCGAGAGAGATGCGGACCCCCGCTGTAACTTTACCTGCTGGTATCGCTGTTGGACAATGTTTCTTTAGAAAAAACGAGTGATTTATACACATTTTAATGTTATATTTTGTAATATTGGTGTCGTTTTATTTTTGTACAACGTTTTTTTTTCATCCAATATTTTGAGGAGACACTGCCTCCCTTGCCTTCCTATATACAGTATATTACTTATTGAGTGAAGTTTCTGTTGTCACTGCAGCTGAAAATAACGCTTAACTTCATGACAACTTGTTTTTGTCATCTGCAGGCTGTAGTTCTTCCACTTCATCTGGAGATGTATCGGACTCTGGTCGCCCTTTACATGGCAGCCGCAGGGCATGTCCTGCTAAAAGGGGTGCAACGTCATATGCCTCCTGCTGCCGCACATCCTCAATGGAGTGCCGGCTAAAAGAACACGACTCTACGGGTCTCAGCGAGCAGGTGACTTACTCTCAGAATCAGAAAGAGCTTTATTGCCAAGTGCACTTACACACACAAGGAATTTGTAGCTTCCAGTGCACAGACAGGATGACAAGTGACAAGACACAAATAACAAAAATAAACAAGTGATTAAAAATAAATATGTGAAAAATAATACACAATAGACAAGAGCCAACAGACAACATAATGTATTTGCATTTAACTGTTCGTGAGGTAGATGGGGAAGAAGTCTGGCTGTTTTGGTGCTCAGTGTTCTGTAGCGCCGACCAGACGACAACA
This sequence comes from Cirrhinus mrigala, assembly GCA_036247105.1. Taxonomy (NCBI): domain Eukaryota; kingdom Metazoa; phylum Chordata; class Actinopteri; order Cypriniformes; family Cyprinidae; genus Cirrhinus; species Cirrhinus mrigala. Next base: position 11,698,958 of record CM070026.1, on the reverse strand, counting down.
GTTCGAAGAGGAGGTGGGCTGGCCCTGAGGGGCCCAGAATGATTTTACCAACCCCTTTCCCTCACTCTGGATGAGTGCAGTTCTTGGAGGGTAGGGAGGGTTGTACCAATGATTCGCTCATCAGTCCAGACTATCCTCTATAGTCTTCTAAGGTCAGTTTTGATAGCTGAGCTGAACCAGACAGTTATTGAAGTGCAGAGGACGGATTCAATGATGACCATGTAGAACAGTTTCAGCAGCTTCTGTGTCAGGTTGAACTTCCTCGGTTTACGAAAGAAGTACAGTCTCAACTGGGCCTTTTTGGCAATAGGGTCAATGCGATTGTCTTACTTCAGGTCCTGAGAGATAGTGGTGCCCAGGAACCTGAATGACTCCACTTTTGTTACAGTGCAGTCCATGATGGTGAGTAGGTGGAGTGCCGGGGGTTTCTCCTGAAGTCCACTATTATCTTTACTGTTTTGAGCATGTTGAGCTCCAGGTTGTTGTGACAGCACCAGACAGGCAGCTCTTTAACCTCCTGTCTGTAAGCATCCTAGTTTCCATCCTTGATGAGGCCAATGACTGTAGTGTCATCCACAAACTTCAGGTGCCTGACAAAGTGGTCTTTAGAGCTGCAGTCTTTGGTGTACAGGGAGAAGAACAGTGGGGAGAGGACGCAACCCTGAGGAGTGCCAGTGCTAATGGTGTGGATGTTGGATGTGAATTTACCAGTTCTCACTAGCTGTTGCCTATCTGTCAGCTAGTGATCCATTGACAGATAGAGCTAGGAACACAGAGCTAGGTTTGTTTGGTCTGGAGGAGTGTTGGGATGATGGTGTTGAAGGCTGAGCTGAAGTCCATGAACAGGACGCTCACATAATTCCCTGTTTTGTCCAGATGTTGCAGGATGAAGTGCAGTCCCATGTTGACTGCCTCATCCACAGACCTGTTTGCTCAGTAGGAAAACTGCAGGGGGTCCAGTAAGGGTCAAGTGATGTTCGTCAGATAAACGAAAACCAGTTTTTCAAACGACTTCATGACCACAGACGTTAAAGCAACATGTTTGTAGTCATTAAGTCCAGTAATTTTGGGTTTCTTTGGGACGGGGATGATGGTGCAGTTTGTAATGTCTTTCAGGCCTTTCCACACTGAAGCGGTGTCACTGGAGGAGAACTGGTATTCTAGCTTTTCAGCATAGTTCCTCTTAGCCATTCTTATCTCCTTATTCAGTGTGTTTCTGGTCGGATTGTACAAGACTCTCTCCCCATTCCCGTAGGCATCCTCTTGGACCTGGCGAAGCTGTCTGAGTTTTGCTGTGAACCATGGTTTGTCGTTGTTGAATGTTAAATAAGTCCTGGTAGGAAGGCATGTCTTCACAGAAACTGATACAGGATGTCACAAGTAGTTTTCATTGACTAAAGCACACCTAACATTTATAACAGTTGGAGTTTAAATCTGTTTTACAACTGTGGATTTATCAAAACATGATTTGGTGTATCTGAGTAGCACTAACCTGCATCGTTTCTTTCAGGTGGAGGTTTCATGTGAGGACTCGTGGACACTGACAGGCTGTCAGGGTCTGTCACATGGTTCTGTCGTTCGCGGGGCATTTGCTTTGGGAAACACCTGTGTAGTTTATACATCTGGAGAAGACAAAGGAGCTGCCGCCATTGCCACATGCTGCAGGCACCGCCCGTCCCACCAGCCTCATGACCACTGAGGGATCTTTTCTCACTTCCCTAAACACATAACCATGGACATAACTGCTGTAACACATATAATAGTTGGAGGTGTTAAAGTCAGCTCAGTTCTGTCACTATGCAATATTACACGACAGAAGTCCATTGTAACTGGTTCTGGATATAACCACATCCAATCTAGACACTCTACAAGGGGCGTTAAAATACTTTTAAAGAACTTTGAACTGCAAAACACATTTATATGTGCATTAATACTAACAATAATTATTTTCATGTTATGGCTAGAAAAATCAATA